>VXBR01011794.1:61080-71425 GCA_013400215.1 Cisticola juncidis | reverse complement strand
CAGCGAAACTCGTTGAAGAGGTAGGGGTGCGGAGCAGGGCACGGCCAGGCTGGGGTGGGGTGGTGCTCGGTGCCAGGCTGGGGGTGAGCCCATGTGCCTTCCCTGGTGTCTCCTAAAACCGGGCCGGGGCACGCCCGAGCCCCGCGCTCCGGCAGAGCCCCCGCAGCCGCGGGCCCTGCGCGCCGCTCCCCGCGCCCGTGACCTTTCCTAAGGCAGAGCCCGAGGAGCGAGGGAGCCCAGCGGGAGATAAAGGCTTTGTTTGTCCTCCCGCTGCGCTGCCTGCGCCTTTATCGGAGGGGCTGAGAAGCCACCCCGGGACCTATCTTGGCTCCTGTCCTTCCCGAGCCGAGATTGGTAAGAGCCCGGCGGTAAACCCGTGCAGAGCACACGGCGGCCAGGGGCGAGGGGCACCCCACCCACTGCCTGTGACCTCCCACCCAAAGGCTGCAGAGGGTCCGGGCACCCCACCACCAGTTGCAGCTGCTTTTTTGGGGGTCAGAGCGTGAATCCATCAGCATTTGGGGCGTGGAAGTCCGGGCTGGGTTAGTGGGTAGCATCCCAAGGAGCAGAGGAGACGTGTGGGGAGTTGGGAACAAGTCCTGGCTTGCGCCTGCAGCTTGCAGAGCTACTCCTCGGCTTTTTGGGACAAAACATGAACAATCCCCCAACCCCACCTGTTAAAAATACACCCCAATATTTGCACACTCAGCTGGATGGTGCTTGGGATCCTGTTTTGCACAAAATGTACCTCGTGGGTTATTTCTCCCCACAGGCATCATTGGCTGTGTGAGGCTGAAAATAGATGAGGATCTATCTGCTGGTTTGGGGGGGTCAAAACAGGAGAAAACAGCAAATAAAAAAGAGGTAAAGGACCACAGGGAAAGTGGCTTGCTAAAAATAAGCTGGAATTCTGGAGCCAAGCATAAATATTTTTCCTTCTTTTCCATAACATCTCCTGGTAGGCAGCAGAGCAAGCAGCTCTGGTGTGATGGCAAGTTTTAAAGGGAAATGTAATTTTTGATCCCTGCAATAAAATAATCCAGCTGGGAGGGGAGAGGAGGCAGTGAGGGGCTGGCAGCTCCTCCTGCTTCCCAAAAGCTGAGATCCAGGTCACTCCTCTGCAGCAGGGCCTCTAGGAATAGTTTTGGGCTGGAAAGCAAAGTTTTAGCTACAGTGTTGGTAATCCCTGCACTTCCCCTCCCTTGCTCCTGCTGCTGGCAGTAAACCCAGCGTGGTTTCTGTGGATGAGCAGCATCTTTCCCCCTGACCTGCTGTCCTTTCTGGGAGAGCAGAGATTGAGGCTTTCTGGACAGTCTGTTCCCAGGCAGCTGTGCCTGTCCCCATCTGTGATGAGATTCACTTGATCGTTCTGATTTCCAGCCTGGCTTTGGAAAGGGTTAAGCAGGAGCCGGGGGGAGCGGCTGGCACTGGGGAGGGTCCTTGGCTGGGCCCCTGCTCGGGATGTGCTGAGCTCAGCGCTTTTGCAGGCTGCAGGGGGAGGGGCTGGGAAGGAGGAGAAGGAGGAGAGGAGGAGATGTACTGAGGGGCTCAGTGAGTGCCTTGGCTCACGTCGGGTGCAGACTGTGTCTGCTGTACGGTAGCGAGCAAATTCCTGCCCCATGGGCTAGCTGCTACTGGCTTCGTGTTTTTTTTCCCAGTAGCTCTGTGCCCCAAAAAGTCTCTCTTAGATAAATTTACACACTGTTTAGGCACACTGGGTTGTCACAGACACCGGTGGGATCCTGTGTCCACATAACAGAGGGTCTGAGGCCATGGTTTTTACTGTGCCCCCTAAGTGCCTGGTGGGGTGGGTGTCGCTCCCACTGGGTCTCTGGTTGTGGCTGGGGGTGACAGGCACACGAGGGTGCCCCTGCATCTCCCGAGCGCGTGGCCAACTCTGACAGGCGAGCTTTGGCAGCGTGGGATGCGGTGGCAGGTTCTGGCGCGCTGCTGGCAGGGCAGGTCTGTGCCACAGCCAAACCTCCCGGGCCCGTCTCTCACCCCTGGGACAAGCAGCTGCAGGAGGAACGGAGCGGGCGGAGGAACAAGGAACATCCAGGAGGGCGGTGGACGGGTTTTGGCAGCCGAGATGCCGAGCGCTGGGTCGAGAGCTGGGTCGGCACCGTGTCATTGGCAGGGTGTGGGCTGTGAAACTCATCTCCCCTTGGGTGTTTCTGGGGGAAGAGATGGCAGAGGCTGTTTCTGGGGGTGCTGCCCCACACGGCTACATCCTCGATGCTGGGAGAGGCCCTCCCGGTGGGCGGCCTGCCCGGGCAGCGAGGCCAGCGCGTGCCTTGGCACCGTGGCCCACGCTAGGGCCATGGCCAGCGGTGAGAGGAGCCGGGGAAGGGAGGTGTGAGCGGGGCCTGTGCCGGTACATAACGTTCTGCTGCGAGCACCCACAGGAAAACCAACCAGCAGCTCTGAACGAGGCTCTTTGTTCAGCTTTTTTTTTATTTTCCCTTCCCTCCCCGCATCAACTTTTTCTGGCAGCTGCAGGGCTCCCTCCCCGCTGTGCTCTGCAGCTGAACAGCCCGCGAGCTCCCAGGACCCCCGGGCTGAGGGGGACTGGGGCTCCCACACCCCAAGGAGAAATATCCACCACTGGCGCAGCCCCACTGATCTGCAAAGCAGGAAATAGGTTGGCTTGGGAATTTCCAGCTGCCAGGGAAAACCTGGGTTTGGAGGGGGTGTGTGGAAGGTTTCTGCCCATACGGAGCCCTCCAGTTCTCCCTGCCTTACATAAAGTGTTTACTGAGCGGGAGGAGGGAACAGCCAACAACATGTTTTTGCATTCGTAGTACTGTACAGGGTGAACTTTTCACTTCCTCTCAATGGCTCTCACACGTGTCTATTTTGGTGCTGGGCACACATACAAACACACCATGTACAGCACAGAGTTGGGACGTTCCCTGCTCTTGCTCTGTCCCAGCACAAGGAACTGCTGGAAAACAAGGGATGGGAGGAGGGTGAGGGGGATAAATCTCAGCGCCAGCATGTTTTGGAGCTGGACGGGGAAGTCTGGGCAATGCTTGGGCACTGCATCCCCTGGACAGAGCTGCAGGCACTGAGCCCCTGGCATCCCAGGAGGGCTGGCAGGGTGGAAAAGTTTACCAAGTTGAGCAGTGAAAAGGAAAAGCTCTTCTGTGCCTGATTGTGCTGGGTCAGCGAGCAGAGGGGACTGGGTGTGAGCGAGGGGGTTTGGGGGATCTGCTGCTCCATTCCCACAATGATTCGGGGTGAGGATTGGCAAAGGTAGATTTAGGCAGCTGGAGTAAGCAGGATTAAAAATAGATGCCACCAAGCAAACAAAAAAGCGGAGGGCTGAAGCGCTCCCTTCTTTCCCGAGCAAGCCCATCGGGGACGGAGTTTGAATCCCGCCTGCCGTCACGTTTGGAGCGCTGCTGGCCGCGGAGCCGCTGACTGTGCAGGAGGCCCCCGCAGAGCAGGGCCTGGCAGCTCTCCAAGGCTGGGGAGGAGGTTTTCCGGGCTGGGGCCGGGGCCGGGGCAGCCAGCGTGGGACAGTCTCAACTGAGCTGCAGCCCTACGTGAGAACGCCCCTGTGCTGCTCCGGCAGCTGCGTGGTGAATTTCCACGGAGCTGGAATTGCGGCTTCACCCGTGGATCGGGCAGTGTGGGGCTCTGCACTGCCCAGAGCTGAGTCTGGCAGTGCAACTAATTTATTAACATTAACAAATACAGAAGGTGGCTGTACACTTTCCCCACTCAGTTTTAGCTAATTGCTGGTGATCTAAAATGGGAAATGGATCCCAGTTAATCTGTTTCAATGCAGATGTGGCTGGGCTGAAATAGTGAGTAAAAAATACAATCATCTTGTAAGTAAGATGTGGAAAATGGAAAAAATAGGCATCTGGAGCAGTAAATCAAATAATTGCTTGCATACGGTGCTGCTCCTATCCCCTGCTGGCCAGCAGAGCCGTGAGGCGAAGGCTGTCATCCATGGAAAATCAGCATGTTGAAATAGTTATGCCAGAACATGGAAATCCAGTTCCCTCCAAGAACAGAAGTGAAGTACATCCGAAAAACAAGATAATTAAAACTGATGGTTTTAAACGAGGGTTTTTGCCTCTGGCTGAGTTAAACCAGGATTGAAATCTCACTTTAACCACTTTTGAGCATGGTTTGGTTCCTCTCACATTGAACTTCAGTCTACCATCATGACAGTCGATCTGCCTGTGAGCTTAACTAAACCTCCTTAGCTCCCAAACAGCTGATTGTTTCCCTAGTCAGATGAGATAAAGAGTTTCAAAGACAGAGTTATTTATTGTCACAGAGAAATGTAATACAGAACAAAGAGAACAAAGTTTCAGGGTATTAAAGACAGCACAGTGTCCTGCCAGTGCTACCAGAGAAACAGCGATGAAGAGGGAATGGCTTGGGCAATGGCCGAGGCACTGCTGGAGGAGGTGACACCGCTTGGCCCTTCACCCGACTCCAGGACAGTTTGTGTCCATCCCCCAGAATGACAGCTGGGGATGAGGAGTGCTTCTGGAATTTGCTCCAGAGGGTTTCCCCGCTCACCCAGCGCTCTGGCTGGGCTCCAGCGGGAACCCAGACCGAGTTACGGGGTCACCCTCCCCACAGCCGCGCTGCCCGTGTGCCCCCTCTGTAAACAATATGGACATTCTCTGAGGGCTGTACAGCTGATCCTGCCTTCTAAGTTACAGAAACCAAGCCCTGCCAACCTGTAAGGACCTACAGGATCCCCTCATTTCCGTTTAATTGGCAGCTTTACAGGGGATCCCCACTCTCAAAAAAACCCAAAGCCCCATCCTGCCGATACAGCTGTCAGCATCTGATAAATGGGGGGTGTTTTGAAGTCAGGCCAGGGAATGTTTTTCTTCTGCTCCCTGACAGTAGCGATCCAGACACGCTCAGCCTGAGGAGGGAGTGAATCCCAGGAGCTGCTCTATTGGCTTGTACCTCCACTCATCTGCCTCCAGCTCTTCCACCAGACCGGCAAGTTTTTCCATCCTTGCGACTTGTTGATCTGTGAGGAGTTCAAAGGTAACTGTGGTTTGCAATGGCAGTGCAATTAAATCTTTCAATTAGATGCAAATTCCTAGCTGTCAGTGGGGAGCAGGGCAGAATAAAACCCACGTAGCCCATTTGAATCCAAACCTACTCTGTGCAAACAGCAAGGAGAAAGCAGGGACAGGCTTTTCTGCCCCAGTGTGTGTTTACCCATCCCTGCCCGTGCCATGTACAATCAAGTTCTAACAGGGAAACATCAGGCCCATTAGTGTATGGGGGTGAAAACAGGATGAAGCTCATTTCATAAAGCATAAATATTTATTGCTCAGAAGAACAGAGAAGTTCAGAGAGGGCTTGGTCAGCCCACGGTAGAGCTGGGTGCAGCAGCAGGAACTGTGCTTTTGATGAAGGTACTTGGAGGAGGACCTGGATGAGTGTGGCAGAGAGCATCTGCAACCAGAGCCTGCTAATGAGAGGAAGGTCCCCAGACAACATCTTCCTCTCAGGTTTATTTATAACCAGTTGTGTGTTGGGCACACAGGGTCCCTTTTCAGTTAAATGTGCTGCAGTGGTGCAGAGATGGGAACATCCCTTCTCCCAGCTCTGCTGGAAGTCTAACAGTGCTGTAAGCTCACTGCAGCCTCTCAGAGAGACGGCCCAGGGCTAGGAAGAGGTGTAACATAAACTGTGTGTGATTTATGCTGACTGAAGCAGTGGGTGCTTTTAAGAGGGACTGTTCTCACTCCACCTCCTGCACCCTTTTGGGGACTGTCAAACAAACAAGCCAAAAAATGACGACCTCGATCTTTAAGCCTTTAACCTTTCTTACAGGGAGAAAATGGGGAGGTGCTCCACAGTTTCAACAGCTGGTGTCTATTGGGGTGCCAGGCTGTGTAGCAGCCCCTGGTAGCTACAGCCACAGCAGAGCCGTGAGAACAATGGCTCTGGAGTTCAGCTTTGCCTTCTGGTGCAGAAATACAGGATCACGGCCTTGCAAGCTGCTGCACACCCTCACCACGGGAGGAGGACAGGAAACCTCTCCATTCAGAGACAACAGGTGGAAGTACCATTCTGGCTGACAAGGGGCGGGGACCAGAAAGGATGTGACCTTCAAGCAGCAGACAGGATCTGCTGCTGGGCTCCGTGAGAACCAAAGCTGTGATGCAGCCAAGCCCATTGCTGGGTCACACGCACCTGGGCGAGGTCAAAGGGCCTGGTAGGGAAGCAGAGGTTCAAACAGGATGTGAGGCTGCTCCCTGGGGAGGCAGGGAGGAGACTCAGCCCTGTCATGCCATGCCACACCACGCCACACCACGCCACGCCACGCCACGCCACGCGTGGCCACCTCCCGAGAAACCTCACTTGACCCTGCCAGGGCCACAAGGGCTCAGCAGAGAAACAAAGGTGGAATGGAGCGTCTCTGAGCCCCAGGCCAGAGACACAGTCAGCGCTGGGCCAAGATCAGAGCGTGGGCGTTTCCTGCCCAGAACCTCCTCCTCCAGCCTCACCTTGTGCTGCCACACAGCCATGGAAAAACAAGCTTCGGGAGGCACAGCCCGTTCCCACCCAGCCTCTGTGGGCTCCCGGCGCTTTGCATAGGGCTTGCAACAGGACTCAGTGGTGGCCTGACTTAGCATTCATTCTGCTTTCTTGTGGCTGGCACCTGAGAGCAGGTCAGGCTTTGCCCCTGCCACCTTCCCCGAGCCACACGCGGCCGGCGCTCAGCGCTTACCGTGCTTCACTTGCTTTAATGTCGATGCAACCTGAAAGCTGAACACAGACTCGCAGAGGAACCTCTCCGAGCCATCTGTAAACAGAAAAAGGAGAGGGTTGAAGCCCAGAGTTTGAGACTGAACAGCCTTCAGTACCCCTGACTTCCTATTTTTATGTTTGAGGTGTGGGTTCCCCCTTGCCTCATTCCGACACTCCCCTGTGCTGAGTGCAGCCCCTGTGACCCTGCACAGGGCTTTGGCTGGTTCCTGATGCTACCTGGGAAGACATCCCAGGTGGAATTTTGTTACATCCTCTCTGACAAACAATTTTAGTCCACTTTAAATAGAAGTTAAGCTAAGGAGAAGCCAGGTAATGTTATGACAGTCTCTGATTCCCTCAGGGCTCAGACACTTGTGTCCTTAGAATGCTTGAGGATTTCCCACGGGCTCAGATCATAACCCTACACAGTTTCAAATAATGTGTATCTTGCCATCCAAGGCAGTAATTGATCACACAAGTGACTCAGCAATAAAGCAATCTGGAAAACATAGCTAATTGTGCACCAAGCACTGACACAGTTTATATTGCCTCCTTCTAAAAAACCCCAAAATACTTATGAGCTTATTTAGAAACAAGCGAGATAGTTAAAGTAGCAATAAAAATCAGTCATTCAGTGGGAATTTTTGAAAAGGAAACTGCAGCTTCTCCACTGGTAGCTGCCTGATGAAAAAACGTGTGTATCACCTTTGGTGTCAGAAATTAAAAAGCCAGCCTAGAGCTTCCTGAAACAGGGACACTGTTGGACTGCTGCTGCCACCCAGAGCAGGCAAACTGCTGTGTTCACAATAAAGAGGTCAGCCCAAAGCACAATCCATTTAAAGCTCTGTGCCATAACAATGTGGACAGCAGTTTCAAAGGCAAAACTCTGGAAAAATCTAATCCAAAGCTGAGCCCCAGGGAAGAGCTGGAGTTTCACTGTGCTCAGAGCTTCGCTTTACAAGTGCTGCCCCAAATGAATCGTGGAGGCATCAGCAAGAATTTTTTCAAGGAAAAAGATTGCAAGGGGCTGTCCAGGTAGGTGGTGGAGTCAGTGTCCCTGAAGGTGTGCAAGGAACAACTGGACATGGCACTTAGTGCTCTGGTGCTGTTGACAAGGTGGGGATTGGTCACGGGCTGGACTTGATGATCTAGGAGGCCTTTTCCAACCTCAATGTTGGATTTTCTCCTCTGACTCCCTGTCTGTCCTGCCAAGTGAGGAGGAACAGCTGCCTGTCTATTTGGTAACACAAAGTGCTTCATTACTTTAATTTGTTTTGAGGGCTCACTAAGTTCTGTGAGCAAACCTTTAGTCATAATTACTTCAATAGCCTGGCATATGGGCTCTAATGCATAATGAAAGCAACCCTTCAACAGCACAGCCATTCCCAGCTGCCCTGTGCTGCCGCAGGGACACTCCAGCCTCAGCCCCAGCCATCCCACGGTGACAAGGGAAGTTCAAGGGGAGCAGATGGAGAGACCCTGGTTTAACCTTGTCACCAGGAGGACCTGCCCTTCCTCCCTCACCCAGAGCCTGCTGGGCTTCTCCTTCCGCAATCCCGACGAAGCTGTGGCAAGGCTCAGGCACCCAAATGCAAGCTGGCAGGAAGACAAGCTGCCTCCTGGACTAAGCCAGTCAAATCTAACCCAAACCAAGAAAATTACTACTTTTGCCAAGAAAAATACTCCTATCTCAGCTATTCTGCAGTAATCCCTGCCTGACATCAAAGGATTAGCTAACAATGAGCAATTAACACCGTCCTGTTCCCTTTCAGGTAGATGCTTCCTGGTCTGAAGTGTTGTCATGGAGCTAAAAAGCAGATGACTGCCAGAAAAATCACTTCCTCATGAACAACTGGTGGGACAGCCGGGACCAACCAAGCCCTGGTGCTTCCTTTCTACCTCCAGCTTTTGCCAGTGGGGTGCAGAGTTCAGCAGCTTGGAGGAGGAGCGGGGAAGGAGAAAGGCAGGAGCAATCACCTTCTAGCATCTCCCCAGCTCCTTTGGGATAAGTGAAGAGGGCTTTGCGGGGCGGTGCCAGCTCTGAAACGCTGAACCCCGACCCCGTCACCGAGCTGCCACTGACTCCGCCGGCCGAGGAGGACGAGGAGGAGGCTGCCATTGCACCCCAGCCCAGCCTGCGAGGACAAAGAGCAGAGCCTGAGTTAGGAAGGGCGTCTCGAAATTCCCCGGGGCGCAGAGCCAGCGGCCACACGTTTCTGAGGAGGGATGAAGGCAGTGAGGGGCAGGATGAAGCCGCCTCCGCTGCCCTGTGTGTGTGGGAGAGCTGCTTGTGCCCACTGTGGGGATGGGCACAGAGCGGTCACACCCCAAAACTGAAGGTAACCCCCACTCTGACCCCTCAGAATTCCCCTGGGAATTCATCCAGAACGTGCACAAAAATAACGAGGTACAGGTTGCTGGCCTGAATCCACCAGCCCTTAGCTACCCTGGCGCTTGTCCTGCTCCCCAGGGTCATAAAAGGTGGGGTTTCTTTCCTTTTCTTCTCCCTCCCTGTTTCCAGGAGCACAAACACAGAAGCTCTGCTGCCTCATAAAACCTGGAAGGCTGCGGGACTGCCAGTTCCAGCGCCGCATCCTGCACAGAGCCACACCGTGCCTAACTCGCAGCAGCTGCTTTCTGCATCACTCCAGACGTGCTTTTGCCTTTAAAACACCGTGTTTGACTTCAACTGGCAATGAGGATCCATCTGCCTGTGCAGCACAATTCCAGCTGCCTCTCACACCCTCTCTTCTCAGCCTTGTTTTTACGAGGCTGGGTTTGTCATGACACGGATATAAAACTCGTCATGCACTTCTCTGATAGTAAAAAAGGTGTCACTTGGCCCTTATCAGTGACAGCACTTGCTGCTCCTCCAAATACTTCTAAGCACTTCCAAATTATCCTGCCCATTTAATTAATTTCTGTTATTGTGTTTAGTACACTTCTGCAGGCTCTGTAGGGTACACAGACAGTGCTCTTGGAAAGCACTCCAGGATTTTGTGGAGAAAATGGGGGTTTAAGACCTTAAAGGTCATTTCATTCCAGCCCCTGCCATGGGCAGGGACACCTTCCACTATCCCAGGTTGCTACAAGTCCCGTCTAACCTGGCCTTGGCCATTTCCAGGGGTTAAACAGCCACAGTTTCTCTGGGCAGCCTGTGCCAAGGGCTGCCAGGGAATAATTTCTCCCAGTATCCCACCTAACCCTGCCCTCTGTCGTTCCTTTTGTCCTGTTTCTCCATCCTTTGTAAGTAAGTTTCCCAAGAGTGCTCAAGGTTACTGTGTGTAACACAGAAAACAGCAGCTCACAGGAGGCTGGGGGCTTACGGGCCGTGAAGAAAAACGCCTGCATAAATCAAACTTTTATTCTGGCTCTATTCACCCAGCAACAACGCCTCAGCAAACCCTCAGGCTCAGCTCCCTGCTCGCAAGGGAGGTGCGACGATCGTTTGCGCTGAAACGATGCCAGCCGGGGCTCGCAGACCCGACAGATTCCTAAGTGTGGCTGCAGGGGGTTTATTTTAAACAAATACAGAGGAGAGGAAGCGGCAGGTCAGGGCGATGCCCGGGCCTGTTGCAGGAACCTCCAGCCAACGCCT
>VXBR01011794.1:23474-60970 GCA_013400215.1 Cisticola juncidis | reverse complement strand
CCCCCCCCCCGCCCCCCGCCCCCCCCCCCCCCCCCCCGCCTATGGCCCCGCCGAACCGCTTCGGGGTGAGTGCGAAGGCCACGCGCCGCCGCAGCCTCCGCCTTCCCCGCGCGCTCATCCCGTCGCCCTTCACCTTCCGGGCCGCCTCCGCCTCTCGGCGTTTCCCAGTCCCGTCCCGAACCCTCTCTCCTTCACCTGGCAGCCCGGACGGCGGCTTGGTGCGGGCGGTGCGCGTGGCCGCGCTCGCGGTGCATGATGGGGCTGGCGCGCGCCACTTCCGGCGGGACGGGACGGGACGGGGGGAGCGGGAACAAGATGGCGGCTGCGGCTGAGGGAACGGGGACGGTTCGCTGCTCCCGCCGCCTTCCCGCAGGGCTGTGAAGCCAGGGGATTCTGTTGCTTCAGGGAATTCGCGGTGCGGGCCCTGCCGGTGCCCTTGCCGCCCTCCCCCGGTGGCAGCCCCTCTGGATGCTGTCCTCAGGAGCCGGATCCTGCCGTAAGGCTGCAGCCCCAGTGCGTTGTGCCTGCTGCTGCCGCTGCTGCTGCTGACTTTTCAGAAGTCCTGTGTCAAGAAATTGTGACACCAATGTGTTAAAAACATAACTCCTCCAAAAAAGTCTGTGTGGAAGCAAAAGCCCTAGCGACTGATCTTTCATGGCTTTTCCTGCCATTGTGCACAATTTACCTCTGCACTGCTTCCCTTGAGCTACAGGAATTATTACTTTTATTGAAATGTAAGGGGTTTTTATCTTCAGATGATTGTGAGTCATTTCAGAAGGTGGGGCTCGAACTGCGGGGAGAAGTATTAACCTTCTCAACCCGATGTCACTCTTTAATAAGTGCTAGTTGCTTCCGAGGCAAGCTCTTATTTTTTTCCTGTTCTGTTGCAGTGGACAGGTAAACTTTCTGAAAAAGGTGAAATTTTTTGGTGGAAGCTTTATTTTCTGAGTAACAGATTCTGGTTTAAAATTGAGACAACCAATATTAAATTAACCCTGCCAGTGAATGTAGAAATTCAAGTGCTGAAGTTGTGAAGGCTCTGACAGAACACTGCCACGTCTTCATTTTAGCACCATTAAATGTTTTCCACTTTAAACATTTTTAATTTGGTGCCAGCTAAAGCCCAAAGAAACAATGAAATGTCACAGTGACTGAGGTTACAGTGAGTTTGAGCTGAAACCTGTGAGTTTCAGAGTTTCATACCTTACACTGCTTAAATTTCCTGTTTTCACCAGATCGTGCTAGTTGTGACTTCTCATAGAATTCCTCTTTGACTGAGTCAGGTTTGAGGAGGTGTTGTCTTTCTGAAGACTCTACCATGGGGGAGCTTTTAGCTCAAGGAGGAGAGGCTGAGATTGAATTAGGAATTGTTCTCCTATGAGTGTGGTGAGGCCCTGGCACAGGCTGCTCACAGAGCTGTGGCTGCCCCATCAGAGCCTCCTGGGATAGGGGAATGTGTCCTTGCCCTTGGCAGAGGGATTTAAGTTCCCTCCTGACCCAGTGTGCAAGGAAGCACCGAAATGAGCTTTTTCTTGGCCTGAGCTAGCACAGCTGTCTCTGTTGTTGCAGTAGCAGCAGGAGCAGGATGGATGTGCTGCGGCCCCCCTTGATAAGGATTGGGGGGCGAGTGTACCGGAAAAATCTCATCCAGGAGCAGCCCTTCCCACAGGAGGAGGAGGAGGAGGACTTCTATGCTGGTAAGGAGGGATGCTCAGGAGGTGTCACCATCAACGCTGGGGACCTGGGGAGCTCTCAGGGTCACCTCTGATGCCTTTGTGAGCACAGAGAGCTGCCCGTGTGCCGGACTGAAGTGTTCAAGAGGGAGAAAAAGGCTTTGTGTTGGTCCCTGATGATACTGCTGCCTAAAGTGGAAGCAGTCCCAGTTGTCCCAAATGGGTTGGCTGACTTTGCTTGCTGACTGTGGAAGATCTCCAGGAAAAGGGAAAGTCAGATTAGCTCTGTAGATCTCTTTTTCTCAGGTTTCTTTCTTTTCCTTACCACTGTTATTTGCCGATATGGAAGCTGCTTGCTAAAGACCCTCCGTCCTTACAGTGTTTGTACATTTAAAAACTGGCCTCTTACAGTGCAGCTTTTGGAAGGTGTTACCTGTGTTGGGGACAAAATTCTTCCCATCCTGGTGTGTTTTACTTTACCTTTCTGCGTGTATGTTTGCTGTAGTTGTGTGTGAATTGTTGTGAGCACAGAAAAGCTCCAGTGTTACTTCTGGGACTGTGGCAGTTGTGTCCTGTTTCTTCTCCCACCTTGCCCTTCAGTGGATTGCACTAAGCTTGAACAAGGTGCTTTCCATCCAAATTCATCCTTGTTTGGGTTGGAAAGGGGATGGGAAGCACGGCTTCTTGCAGGATGTTCAGTGTGATCCGTGCATGACCAAATAGCCTGCAGATAAAAGGTGCATCTGTTCCTCTGAGGCCGTTTCTAAATCGCTGCCTTGAACACTCGGACCAGAACTATACTCAGCTCTTATCTGTGTTCTTCTGCAACCTTAAATTTCTGAATTGGCTGCCAGAAGAGCCCATTCCCGCTGTGTGGGAATTGCACAAGCTCCAGCTGTGAAAAAACCTGGGATGTAACTACCTGCTTCCTGCGCCTCCCAGCCGGCCGGATTTAGAAGCAGTCATTATGTGTTTCGGAGCTGGTAGTGAGGTGATAAATAAAAAGCAGTTATCCACAGCGGAGAGGAGCCCATTCCTTCCTTCATTTAACCTTGAAAGAAGGCTGGGAGGAGACTGTTGTCCTCCATGAAGCCCTGCCAGAGGCTGGGCAGGGTCTGATGTGGTTTTCCTAGCAGGCCCCGGCGACTGCGCGGATGAACCCGGCGATGCCTTTGCGGTGGAGGAGACTGAGCGAGGCTTCCAGTGCCGGGTGGAGGTTCCCAGCCCCTTGTACAAGTGAGCCTGTGTGCTTTGGTTTATTTGCTTTGCCGCCAGCTGGGGAAGAAGCTGAGCACAGAATATTTGTTTGTTGAGGTTGGGGTGAGCGCCGGGTCTCTGGAATGCTCCAGAGTATTGGGGAGGGGAAATGGGCAGTGCCTGTCTAGAGCAACTGGGCCTTGCTTGACTCCTCACCATGCCCGTGGTGGGGACAGCAGGTGGTGCTTGCTGGCTGGCAGGAGAGTCTTTGAGCATCTCTTCCCTTGAACACAAAAGCATCAAGGAGGGTGGGAGGAGGAAGGGAAGGAAGAACTGGAGCAAACAGCCTGGCAGGGGGAGTTTGTGGAAGCTTTCAGAGAAAGCACACATGACTGGAATTGGCTGTTGACTCCAGTCTCTTGTTAACTGGGGAACCTGTAGTATTCAAAGTTTTATCTAGTTATTTTTCACAGTTTCATTAGTTGAATAGTTTTTGTTGGAATACAGAGAGGGAAAAGTGGTGCATTGTGTATTTGGATGCTGGAAAATTACTACCTTGAGCAAAGCAAAAATCAGAAAAACAGCCTTTATTTCTTCCTTAGCTGGGATAATGGGAAAAGAGAGAACCCAGCTGATGGAGAGGCTGTGGCAGGATGTGGTGGGCAGAGCAACCTACCAACCTAATTCAACTTAAACCAGTTGTGAGCCATAGCTCAACATTGTCCCAGGCTGGACATTTGTGTAGTGCTGGGAATCACCTCTGTCCTGCACAGGGAGCTGGGTATGTGCACCCCTCCAGCACACAGGGTCTGGGTGTGGACACACATGATGGAGAGTGGCTCAGTGTCACTCTGTGAGGGAAACTCTTGCACATTCTGCCTCCAGGTACATCATTGGGAAGAAAGGAGAAACCAAGAAGAGGATAGAAACAGAGACTAGAACCTCCATCAGCATTCCCAAGCCTGGAGTGGAAGGAGAAATTGGTGAGTACAACACACATATAATGGATGTGCTTTTATCTACTCTTGCACAAGCACAATTTAAGCAGGGAGGGTGTACAGGAGGTGTTTTCTCTTTAACTCCTGCTTCTAACACATCACTGACTCAGTTTTTGGCCCTGGGAAAGTCACTTCACTTTTCTCCTGAGTTTATTTTTATTGTCTATAAATCCTTATAAAGCAGTGTCAGGATTTTTTTGTAGAAAGTCACTTCTGGGCCTTAACCGACGGGCTTGAGAACTTGGGTCCCAAATCTGTCATATTTGTTTAAGTTTTGCCTTTAAAATAGTATTTCATCAATAAGAAGCTGAAATAGGCATTCAGATAAATACCTTGTTTATCTCTGTGCAAAACAAACATCTGCATTAATATGAGAATGTTATTGAGATAACGTTTCTGACTTTCTGGTGCTGTCACTAGGTCCCAGCAGTGAGAGGAGGGCTTCTGTACTGTGCCATATGTTCCCTCTCATCACTTCCAGGGATTTAAAAAGAAAGGAGACCTTACTCATCAGGGCTGACCCATGTGGGTTCTGCCAGAGTGGGTATTTGGAGGGTTCCTTAGAGATTACTGGCATGGTGTGCAGGGATGTTTGTGACAGAGCTGTGAGGATCCCACTGTGATGCTGCACAGGAACATGGTGGTGCTTCTCAAGGAGTGGGTCTTGACTTCTTCCTGAGAATTTTGAAGGACTGTTAGGCAGGTTGAGAGATGTTGAAAACATGGAATAATAGGAAGCCAAGAAAATTTTGCTCCTTGCTGTTCTTTCCTTTTGAGCTCAGGTGTTCTCTGTTTGGTGCCTTGAAGTGCATGCACAAATGACACGGACCATCTTGATCCTTTATAGATTTCCTTGGCATTTTCACTCTGACTGCCTGTATGAAAACTTGAAATAATGCTCCAGAAATCTGAAGGGCCCCTGAATTGATTGGCTCTCAGTTACTGGTTTTAGGCCCTCAGAGCTGACTTTCTGGACAGCAGAGGGATGCTTTTGATGGCATCATCCTGTCTTTGCTGAAGAAAGCACAGCCGTGTCAGGCACTTGAAGTCAAACAGGGAGTCTGGCGGGTTTTTCAGCACACGGTTGGGGATTTTGATTCCTCCTCCTTCCTCGAGAGGCTGGGACCATGAGCAGAGATCTTCAGGAGAGCAGAGAGGTGTTGCTGTGTTTCCCTGCAGTGATCACGGGGCAGCAGCGCAGCGGCGTCGCCTCTGCCCGCACGCGGATTGAAGTGCTCCTGGACAGCTTCCGCAAGAAGCAGCCCTTCACACACTTCCTGTCCTTTGCTCTCAACCTGCCTCACATCCAGGAGAGCTTCCTGCACTTCAAGGAGCAGGTGCTGGAGAAGTGCTCCAAGGTAGGGATCCACGGGAGTGTGGAGTACTGTTTCATTTATTGAGAGAGCTCCTTGGCGTTTTCCTTATTCTATTCTGTTTCCTAGGAATGCCTTTTCAACAGGCCTTTTACTTAAGTTAGTGGATCTGCTTTGAATTTGTTGAGTGCTGTTGTGAAATTTTCTGAAAAGGGGAATGGTTTATGTAGTGAATATCGATGGATATCTAAGTTTCAAAAGAGGGTTGGTGATTTTGTTTTTAATGGGAAAGTCACTAAATAATGTAGTGGACCTGTCTGCATTTTGTATGATTTTTACATAACCATGAAACCAGGTAGGAATTCACAAATTTGCCGCTGCTTCTGTTTCACTTTTCTTTTGGCTCCTGACAGTGAAGGAAGATGGGTGTCATTGCCAGAGCTGAGCGAGAAATGACTTGGTAGCACATGCCATCCTGCAAATATCATCACTTCCCTTCTTCCCCAGGAGATTTTGTGCTGACAGCACTCCTACTTGCCTTCAGATCTTGTGTTGGGAGGAGCAGGAAATAGTTAGGCATAGGGAAATGAGGAAGAAAATGAAGGGAAAGCTGTGCATTCCCTGGTTTATTTTAGTGTGCTTCTGGTCTGATAGAAGTGGTGTGTCAGAGCACAGAGCTGTGCTGAGGAAAGGGATTGATGTTATTAAATTGCCATGTCCTCTGTGTCTGCTGGAGGACGTCTCTAGGCAGGAGAGAGGTCTCTCTGTGGCTGCTGCAGGTTGCATTGCAGACACACTGCAGGGCTCTGTGGGATATTACTCTTCACTTCATGTCCATCACTACTTCTGGTGCTTTGCTAAGGGGAAAATACAATCTTGCAGATAGCACAGTTTAAGAAGTTTAGTTTCCTGTGTCTTCATGCCATGGGTGTGAATTATCCGATATCTGAGGAGACAGGAGTTCTTGCTCAAGTTCTCATAGTCCTTTGTATGTCAGCTGTTTCATCTCCAAGAGCAGATCTGAGCTGCCTTTGCAGTCTTGTCTTTCCTGGAAGTCGGGATTTAAGCTCCTGTTCTCTCCCCAGCTGCTTAATTCCATGACATCTTAGGAGCTTTCTATCACCTGACATTAAATACAACTGAAATTGGCCAACAGATCCAGGGATTACCGGTGCAATACCAGGAGAACCTTTCCCCTCGGGCTAGGAGGATGATCTCTCCTCATTAGCCAGCAGCACTACCTTTATTAAAGCTCACCTTGATTAAAGGAATGCCTTGCAGGCAGGGGGATGGAAACATTAGCCTGGGAAGGTGTTGGCTGGACAGCCCTGGGGCTGGCATCAGTGATGGCCTGGCTCCCTCTGTTGGTTTCTAGTTCCAGTCCTTGTGTGGGACACATCAAAGGTACAATGGGAGAAGCAGCTCTTTGAGGGGCTGGTGACCTGCACGGGGCTCTCTAGAGGCTGCTTGTGCCATTGGCTCTGGATGGACGCTGCTGCTTTCAGCATGGGGTTTCTCCTGCCCTTTGTCCCCCTCTGCCTGGTCTGATGGCTGCTACAGTCCTTTCACTTGGCCTTCCTGGAGATCTCTCCTGCTCTGCCTGAAGACTTGGCATCCTCCACTCCCTGTATTTGATCCTTCTCCTCCTCTTCCTCCTCTAGCTGTCTGCCAGCAGGTCCCATGGATCTGCTGTCCCTCTCTGTGGCCTTGCCTGCTGCAGTAACCACAGTCTATCCCATGCCACTTGCTGGCTTCTGGCCTCCAGGCTGCCCTGGTGTTGGATGAGTCTTCTAAGGACCTTTCTAAGTCCTTTCAGTGACACATTTCTGAGATATGTGTTTTATCCACCTTTGCAAACAATGCTGTTGTTTGTGATCTCCTCCAGTGTTTTTAATCCTGCAGCACAACAGAGTCACACAGGACCAGCCCTTCTCCCTGCAGAGCACTCATTTTTCCTGCCTCCTGGGTGGGTTGAATCACTGCAGCCCTCCCTTGGCCCAGCCTCCACTGGTGATTGTACCTGCTCTCCAAACCCCTCCTGATCTTGTCTGTCACATTTTTTCTCTCTTGTTCACTCTTAAATGTCAGTTTGCATCTCTGGGGGGAGGGAGGGTTGTCTGCCATCCTCTTAAAAAGGTGTTCACAGACTTTGTGCATTCTGCAAGTGTTGTCAGTCACATTTGGAAGGAGCTGCCTGGCAACATCTGCAAACCTTCCCATGCCCGTTGTCTCAGCAAACTGTAACAATCCAGCCTTGGTCAGAGAACTGCCGAGACCAGGTACTGGCTGTGTTCCTCTTTCCTCCTGCCTGACCTGTCTGTCCTGCAGTTTTTGTTCTGTGTCTGGACAGCTCCAAGTCCTGTAAGGGCCTGAAGTGTTCCTGGCACCGCTTACATCAGCTCCAGAGTTTCAATTTTCAGTTTGAAATGTAGTACTCAGTCAGTGACAGATATTCAAGGGGTTGCATATGTGTAGCCTAGGAATATATAGTGCTTTATTTTTTCTGCCCTTCCTTCTCCTGGCATTAGCAAAAGGGTATTTATTGCTTCCTGTTAGTTGGAGGAGTACAGTGCAGCCCCGTGCGTCTCTCAATCACTCCTCCAGCCGGTAATGCCACTCTAATACCACTTTATCTCACAGCAGGGTCTGCTAGAAAGCACATCAGTAATGAAAAACAGTAATTCAAAACTGTTCCTCGCAGAGCAATAAAAGAGCTTATAGATTTGTCCAAAGCAATGGGATTTCTCAGAATACTTGAGGAAATCTGAATAGGTTTCAGTGACAGAAGCAGGGCGTTTTCTCTGCCTGGTACAAAACATCGCAGAATTGGGTAAACTTCAGCCTCTGAATGAGGGGTAATAATGGTAAGGAAGGGAAAGGAGCAGGTTTGTCTGGTGTATGTTGTGTGTGTGTGAGGATCTCTTCTGGCCATTGAGCATTTGTGAGGGACTCTATTTCTCTCTGAAGCAGTTACCATGACAACCATTCATTTATATTTTATAGCATTACGTTGGTGGGTATATGCTTTCTAAGTTTTTTGTGTGTATGTCTTTAAAAGCTTTTAGAAGATAAACCTTGTGCTGAAATACAGAACACTTCAGGTGTTCATGCTTTACAGTCAGGGCTGCCAGGCAAATGAAGCAGGGCTGAGGGGAGGCTCTTTGAGCTTAATTTAATCTCAATACAGGGAGGTGGCTGGACAGGCTCATCACTGATGTGGTGCAGTGGGAGGTCTGGACTACTGGATGACCTTGCAAGTCTCCTCTCACAGTCATGTAGGTGTCAGAGTGAGGAGAACTGAGACGTCTGTCTGAGCATGCAGGTGGAAAAGGGAAGAGATTTTGCAGCAACATTGCTGTGAAAAATCACAGTTGGGTCTTTGAGAGCAGTGCAAACGCAGTGTTTGCAGGCTGAGCAGGCTGCAGATGTAGTAGGGCAAAGAAACATGATTGCTGTAATATATAGCAACCTGTAAATATCAAACATTGCTAATGAGCTATTGTATCTCAGAGTGGAAGGGACAGAAAGGGGGAGGGTTTTTTGAGCCTGTAGCTTTTCAGTCAATCCTGTGCAAATGCTGTTTTCCTGGCCCTCTCCTTTGCTTGTGGATCGGGGTTGCAGAGGGCACATAGCTGGCATGCAATATTCTGCTCTTAAGGAAAAAAAAACAAACAAAAAACATAAAGCTGTCTGCAAACATTGGAAGCTCCTAAAACAGTAGAGAGGACACAGCCAGGGTGGAAGAGCTGAGGAGCTTGGTCCCTTTCCTTGTCATGTAGAAGGGCTGAAGTGGTTTATGGTTTCCCTACTACAGGGTCTCAGATTTGGAGGGACAACGTGCTTGGGCTTTGCAAAGGGTTGGAGACCCCAGATAAAACCCTTTCTTGTGTTCCTTCTAAAGAAGGAGAGCAGAGGTAGAAGTCTATGGTAGCAGGAGGGAGAAAAAAGGATCTAGTGGAAACCAGTTGGGTTTTTTTTGACCGTGACAGGGCAGTGTTAGGGAGAGGCTTAAGCTAAAAAGGACAGTCATCACATATGGATAGTGCATAAAGGGATTATTCTTCCTGCCTCTCAATACATCTTAAAGAGCCCAGGTTTGAACAGTAAATTTTTGGAGAGACAATAGGGCAGGTTCCCCTGAGGTGACTCAGTGATTGCTGATCGCACATCATGATCTGGGATTAGAATAATTGAGTTGCAGCCTTTCTGCATCCTGGTGAGCAGCACCCAGCCAGGAAGGGCTGCTGAGACACCCTCAGAAACACTGCCTGTTCCAGGGAGAGCCACCTCTGACGCAGCATCTCTTTTATGTGTGGGAGAAGTGGGATCTGCCAGCCTGGGAAAAAGTAGGGAGTGTAAGTGGGGTTTTGAGGAGCTGCCTGAAATACTAGGGAGGAAACCAGCAGGATTATCTAGGTCTTGGCCTGCTCGCTGTGCCCTGCTCTTCCCTGCTAAACTCCCCAGCAGCAGTACTGTGGCTCATGGAGGTGACTTGCCATCGTTTGTCAACTCTCAGCCCACACTCAGGTGTTGAAAAGCTCAGGGTAGAATGCTGCTTTTGGGGCAGAAAATGAGGGCAGGGCATTGGCTTTCTGACCTGCAGAAGGCTGTGTTATTGTACCTCATCTGTGCACTCTGGTTGTCTGTGGCAAGGTTAAATCAAACCTTCTCCCAAGCTATTGTTTTGTGATGGGCCAAATATTCTGTGACTGTGGACATCACTGGAGAAAAAAGGCTGACAGAGTGAAATCATGTCCTGTCATGTATGGGAACAGCAGCATGAATTGAAGGAAGCCACAAAGCTTTTACTGCAGGGAGGGAAAGGTAGGGAGAAGTGAGATGGGGCCACCCCTGGTTTTTGCCAGGCTGTGGCTGCTGGAACAAGCCCCTGCCCTCTGTTTTGCAGCCTGCCTTGTCCCTAGTCCAGCCCATAAGCTGTGCTGTAAAGAAGGGTCTGCATGTGGTCATTAGGCATGAAAAATGCTGAGCGAGATGTGGGGCATGAAACTCTTGACAGACTGAGATACTGCAGCATTTAAACATCTGAAAGGTTTTATTTCAAACTCTGGAGCACAGTAGAAACTTCAAAGCTATTGTTCTCAGCTGGTGCACTCCTCTTAGATGCAGAAGGGCTTCAGTGGCCTGGCAGGTTGGTTTCTTCTGGAGTTAAAATTGGAGGTTATTTAATGTGCTCATGGGAAGTGGCCACTAATTGGAAATAATTGTTTTAATATGAGTGTGTTAACCATCCCTGAGGTATTTTTATAAGCATCCTAGAACAGAATAGCATGTTTCTTAAAGCTGGATGCAACCACTGCTCCACCTGGGGACAGTTCCTCCCCAGCAACAACGTGCAGTGCTTCTTCCAAAGGAAATTTAGACTTAATTCACCTCAGCAAACTATAGGGCAAATGGGAAGAAGAAAAATATAATTATCAGAGCTGGTATTAGGTGTGCTTCTGTTGTGAGGTGCAACCAGTGTTTAGACAGGATTTAGAGACCATTTAGATCTTGTCATACAGCTGGTCTCAGCTTTATTGCACAAGAAATGGATTTAGGTTTTAAATCTGTGCTGGATTGTGTTGAGTTCATTGCTGGTAGCGGATGCTGCGCTGGCAGCTGTGGATGTAAGTCCCTTCCCAAAAAAAACCTCATAGAAGTGAGTGTTGCGGGTCCTGGGTCCCAAGTTACAGCCTGCTGTAATGATCTTCCAGGCTGATCATGAAAAAGAAGGCAGGGAGTTGTGGTGGGACTGCACCTCACCTGCCAGGCTGAGTTTGCTTCCTCACAAAGCCTGAGAAATTTTCAACTTCGAATCATTACCAACATGACCAGAGATAAAAGGATTGATGGCAGTGACTTGGTACCTGTTTTCTGTGGTATTTATCCCTGTGAAGGAGCAGGGTGTGTGTGGATAAGGTAAGACACCTCTGTGTGATGGATTGATTTGTAGGATCATGGGGTCAGCAGCAGCCTGTTCCAGAACCCTGCAAAGCTTCACCTGACTCTTGGGACGCTGGTGCTCCTGAACGAACGAGAGATCCAGAAAGCATGTGACCTCCTGCAGCAGTGCAAAGAGGACTTTGTGGAGTAAGTGTTGGGAAAGGGATGTCTTCACCAAGGCCTTGGGAGAGGGGAGAGCAGCACTCTGTCTTGTCAAGGAACAGGGAACAGGAGAGCAGCTCTGTAGTCTCTCTCAACTCTAGAAATGGAGAAAAAGGCTGAAGTATTTCAAATGGTACAGTAGGAATCACTGAGCAGCCACACAGAGCCTTACAGCATGTCTAGCTCAGCTCAGACCCTCAGCATTCCCTAAAAACCTGCTCTGCTCACTTCCTTTCCTCTCATGTGTGTGACCAGTTTGTGCTGCTGTCCCCTGCCTGCTGCAGAGGGAGGGCTGAGCTCCCTTACCTTTGCACGCTGCCTGCAGTGGGCTCTGGCTCTAGCACTTCCCTCCTGCCTCAGAGCAGATGCTGAGGTGTCCTTGACACGCATTCCTGGACAGGGGAGCTGTGTGCAGGGAAGCCATCAGGAGCCGTGTGAGTAATCAGCCTGAAACGGTCCATGTTGCTCTGGGAGCACGGCTGCCTGTTAACACCCAGCTGCAGATGTTGGGGCTTTAGCTGCAAATGTGGTCCAGTGACACCGTAATTAGCTTATCTCTGGTCAGCTTAGTAATTGAAGATGGCCTGAGGGAGTGGTTTATTTATTTATTTCTGCAAAGCCTTTGCACACAGAGCAGGATCCTTCGCATTCATTTATTTGCTGCCTTGGCGCATGAAGAATTGGCCACGCTGTGCCAGCTAATATCTGTGGGAATTAATGCCTGGCCAGAATTCATACCTCTGCCTTTAAAAGGATGGCTCCAGTTCAGCTGTTGAACAGAAATGCAAGTGTGTTTCCAGGGGGAGGCTCTGAATGCAATATTTGGAAAATACTAGCTTCCTCATAAGTGGGTTGAACTGATGCTGAGAAAATCATTGCTCCCTATTTCCTTCAGTGAAGGGGGAAATCAACACTAGAAGGTAACCTTTAGTTTATTTCCCCTTCCACACCCAAGTAAATATACTTGGAAAATTAATTAGGCTCCCTTCCACCTACATAAACCTTCATTAGCTTTCATTTCCTTTTCTAAAGTGCAGGCAGTGCCCTGTGAATGTAGCTGTGACCTTTTTGACCCTTTTTAGAATACATGACCTTTTGTGCTGTTAGTATGATGTCCATAATAGTACAGTTGTGCTGTTTCCCTCCCAGTAACTATACTGGGAAGGGAAATCATGCTCTGCTTATTTCACTTGGGAATCCTTGCTGAGAACCTGAAAAGCTGAACAGAAGCGAGCAAGGTCAGAGCAAAGTCACACTCACCTTGCTGAATCGTGTTTGTTACATCTGCCTGCCAAGACACTCCCTGTTCTTTCCAGGAGCCCTGGGTGTTGAAGGAGGCATCACTTACTGACAGGGAGCCTGGCTGTGGCACCAGCCTCCCCAGGATACTCTTCTGGGAAGGGCAAGGAGGCAGTGTGTTGGGAAGCAGATCCGCTCCACCGAGGTGTGGGAGTGCACATTATATCCTGCATGAGGAGCTGGAGCTGATTTTAAACCAGTTCTGTTTTCTGGTTGGATGTTGCACTCAGAGCTGTGTTCTGTATCAAGTACCTTTCCCAGCAAAAATCAGTGAGCTGGAGATTTCATGGTTGGTCTTTTCACAGGGAGACAGGAGCCTCTCTGGAATGAGGGCTTTTACCATTTACTTCTGGCGGGTTTTCTGACATGTGGATGGAGATCTCCATGTTGAGGTGGCCTTTGAGCACTGACAAGTTGACGTAATGTGCGTCTGAAACACCAAATTTATGAATTTAAATTCTTTTACCACTTGGGGTGATAAGGTAATAGCAGCTTTTTGAGTTCTAGGAATTTGGGAGTCTTTTTGAGTTTGGGGGTTTTTTTAGTGCAAATAAGCTGAGAAATAGGAGACAGAAAAGAGCTCCTCAGTGGAGTTCACTGCCCCATAGGCTCTGTATAACATTTAAGTCCCAGTTAACATCAAATTTGTGTCTCACTATGGCAAAAAGAGTACCTGATCTCATTCCCATAGTAACCCCAAATATTTGGTGTGTGCACGGAGGGGCACTGTGTGTTGCATTTCAAGAGCTGGTGTGATGTTTTGCTTTTTAACATTAGGGATTTCTTGGGTTTTAGCCAAATTACTGGAGGCCAGCCCCTGACTGTGGAGGTGGCAGGAGTAGAGTACATGAACGATGACCCTGCCATGACAGACGTCCTCTATGCCAAAGTCAACATGAAGGATGGCTCAGACAGGTGAGTGAGTTCCCCGTGCTCCTGTCTTTCATTCCTCCCCAGAGTGCCAGGGAAACCTCTCAGGGTTGCTTTTCCCTGAGATTCTCCTCGGGTTTGCTGTTCCCCGAGGTAATCAGGTTTTTCGTCTTCTCTTGGCCCTGAGTGTTCCACACAGAAGGCAGAGACAACAAACTGAGTCCCCAGTGCCTGTTCCAAGGTTGTNTCAGAGAGCCCCACACCCCATGTACAGCACCCCTGACCCAACCACCGTCCAAAATGCAATTTTTATTGACAGAATTTTACCAATGCCCACTACCTATGCTAACATGGCATTTCTACTCTAAACCAATCTCTAAAATCCAACTCAGCAAAAGATGGGGGATGAGAGCAAGAACAAGGAGCACAGGGGCCACTCCCCAATTCCTCCATCTTGTCTCTTCAACCCCATATACTAAAAATCCCAGATTCTACATTTACATTCTATGATAAACTAAATACTACTTATTTTGAATTCTCTCAGCTTGTGATTCTTCACACACTGTGGGCATTCACTGCCATGGCCGGGATCAGAGGCAGTGTCCTCCTGGGCTCTGTGTGAGGCTCTGACCCCCTGTACAGATCCCAGACGCCCTGTCCGGTCTCCAAACCCTCCAGGGTGGCCAGAGGGATGTTCTAGACTCCAACAGAAACCCTCTGGAGCTGGTGGGTGCTGCTGGCAGTCCTCAGGCCAGCAGTCACAAAGATGAAGTCGTCCTTGGTTCCTGAACTGGTTGAGGCAGTGATGTGTTTGCTCTTTAAATCAGTCACTGGTGGTGCAGCTGAATGATGTCGTTTGTTTCTGCAGCAGTCTGTCAGGTTGAATAATGGAGTCACAGCTTGTACAGGGGTAAGATGGCCAAGGAGATACTCCTGAGATGACTTAGAAGGCAGGATGATTTGGCCTCTACTGTCTAGTTCCCAACCTCCACTCCAGATTAATCTGGACAGCTTGGTGTATTCTGCAGCACTTAATTATCCTTAAAACCCAGTTAGCCCAGAAGGTCCTCAGAAGAGCATGACCTGATTACAGAGTTGGTTTGTGTGTCTGTAGCAGCCTGGAATGGGTGCTGGGTGTGAAATTTCTTCTGGAGCTGCTGCTGCAAAATCATGAACCCTGGTTGGTGTCAGCTCGAGTGTTTGTGCTGTTCAGCACTGTGGCTGATGGCTTCAGCTCCACAAACAGCACTGCCCAGGATGTGGCAGTATCTGGACAACCTTCCTTTGTCTTGTTTTTGACAAGGACTGTGTCACCAGTGGCAGCACCATCTTTTCTCTGGGTGCTTTCTGGAAGACTGAGGAAGCATGGATGGGGCTTGGTGCACCCTGCTCTAGGGGAAGGTGCCTCTGCCCATGGCAGGGTTTGGAACCAGATGATCTTTAACACCTCTTCAACCCAAACCATTGTAGATTCTATGATTAACATAAGAGCTGTTGTTCTCCATGCTGCCGGTTGCCAGAAATAGGGAAGGGGAAGTAGCCAAAAGAGCTTTACCTGCTGTCTCTGAGCCTCAACCTTCTCTTTGCCTGACAGCACTGGCCTTTTGTTGTCTGTTCCCATTGCTGGAGGACAGCAGGAGCTAGCAGAGGAGCATGGAGCAGTGCAGCTGGAGGAGGGAGGCTGTGAGCAGGGACTGGCTCAGGGAAGAGGGGATGTGTTCTGGCATATCCTTTCCCTGAAGGCTGAGGAGATGGTGGAGGAGGGGCCTGCTGAAAACCACACTTTGGAGGCTGTGTTGGAGTAAGAGATGGGAAGTGGGATAAGGAAATGAGTGGGAAAATGAAAAATGTAAGAACTGCTGGGAGGCAATAGGAATTGAAGTCTTTTCCTTTTCTTAGCTCTTCCACTTTGAAGTCTGTCCTACCCTGAAAGAGGTGAGATAAAAACAAATGGGGCGGGTGGAGAACCAGGGCAAGGCAGAGATCAGCCAGGAGACAGAGCACAAGGAGGGAGAGGGCAGAAGCACTTGGAAAGATGAGAGGGAGACAGACACTGGATGACCCAAAAGCCCTTTGGTGGGTTTTGTTGTAGAGAGCATCTAAAATATCAGCTCTGGGAGCTGAGGTCTAGGCCTCTTCTCCTGAGTCACCAAGCTCTGGCTCTCTCTGAGGGGCAGTGCTTGCCAATCTGGTTGGATCTGAAAATAAGTCTGCAGCCTGAGGAGCTGGGAGAGGAATCCTGTAGAGCATAAGCAGGGCCTGAATTGACAGTGACGTCTGCCTGCCTCTGGGGACAGCTTGAATTGTTGGTACTTGCACCATGCTCTGTTTCAGATGCCAGCTGTATCCAGTGTGATGAGAACTTAGGCATGATGCTGGAGAAAGTGCTGATGTGCATCAGGGGTGGCAGAGCTGCTTTGGGTAGGGGAGAGAAGTGAGGTCTTCAAATCCATCTTGCTTTGAAACTGAAAACAGCATACCCCACCCCCCCGGATGTCTCACTGTCCTTCACAGAGATCTCTTAGCTGAGGTTTGACCAAAACCAGACCTTGTGGTTCACATGGCACCTGAAAAGTGCTAAGCTTCTCCTCCACAGCACCCGTTTTGCTTTTTGCATAGCAGCAGGCTTAGAGAGGGTCAAGCAATTTGAAGTTTTAATCCTTGGCTGGTTCTGCTCTCACCTGCACATTAATTCACAGAATCACAGAATAGGCTGAGTTGGAAGGGACCCATCAGGGTCATCAAGTGAACTCCTTGCTCAGGCCAGGACACCACAACAACCCCACCCTGTCCCTGAGAGTGTTGTCCAAATGCTCCTGGAGCTATGTCAGCTTTGGGGCCAGTGACAGTTCCCTGAAGAGCGTGTTCAGTGCCCCACCACCATCTAGGTTAAGCACCTTCTCCTAATCTCATTCATCTGGCACTTCTCCCCTTATACAGTTCCTTAGCTCTTGGCAAGCATCCAGAAAAACATTTAGCTTTGCAGAGGGAAGAAAAGGTATTTTTGTGTTGATGGAGAGCAGCTTTTCCTTCCTTTGAGACAGGAAGACAGCAGACACTGTGCTGGACTAGCAGTGATTATAAAGAGGGGAAAAATGGTGATTTCTCCACAAAACCCTGCTTTGTTTTCTGGCCTGTGTCACAGATCATTGCTGAGCAGCTCCTTGAACCTCTTGCCTGCTGAAACCTGCTGTGCCTTGCTTAGGGAAATGGGAAAGCAGTTTCTGAGCTGCAAGGCCAATACTAGAGGAGAGTAGCAGCCACGTGGCTTCCTGTGCTGGATCTGACTGCTGCAGCCTGTGCTGGAGAGAGGTGTGTGCCTTCCTGTCTCATGCAAGATGTCCTGTTAGCTCTGTGTAGTTCCTGGCATGGCTGAGGGGTGGAGTTCCTTCCTGATCTTTGGATGATCTTGATCAGCTTAAGCTGTAAAGCAGGAGATTTGATTTATCCTGACTTAGCTTGCATAACTGCAGACAGAATTAGGGGCTGGCAAGCCCTTCTGCACATATAATGGCTCAGACTGAAAGAGGGATCATGCTCTGATGCCTCCCACATGGCAAATGATTTCCATTATAATTCATTCTAATTTGTTTTATTTCCTTGATTAACTTTATAACGTAATAAAGCACCATTTTCACTTGAGCTATTCTCCGTTAATTTGTTTTAGTATTGTCTGTAATGATATTCATTTAATCTTTGTCATTGCTAATTTTAAAAATCACTGAAGTAAAGCCAGAAAATAGTAGAAAGCCATGACAATTGGTTGCTTCAGAGTCTTGGAATGGTCACATGGGGGCTGGCAGGCCATGAGGGGCAGCCCAAAGCCAGCAGTGAGATTGGAGCTGGCACCTGGACCGTGACACCTCCAGGCACTGGGGACAGATCACGCTCTGCCACAGCTGAGACACCAGCGTGGTGGGACCTCACGGAGCAGGAAGCTCTGTAATCCCTGGGACATGCTGAGAGAAGTTCAGGTTCTTCTGCATAGACTTAATACCCTCTGGCCTTATTTTTGGAGATGGGGAGCTCTCAGTCTGGCATATCTTTGCTGCCTTTGGTAAGAGTCAGGCACTGCAGACGTTTTTTGGACACAGCAGCAGCCTGGAAGTTCCTTCAGCTCCTTAGACATGAGCGCATTGCTCTCATCCCTGCTCCTGCTGCCTGTTCTAGCATGGGTCTGCCCCAGATCCTGAGTTAGGGCCAGGCACAAAGGTGGGAATAAGTCCTTGGATTTTGCTTGCTCGGTAGCTCCAGAGCTGGAGTGTTCACCAGGATGTGCTGACTGGGTTTGTCTCCAGTCACCACGTTCTGGGCTCTCCAGAAAGCAAACCCAGTGACTGGGTTGGTTATCTGGGACAGCAGTCCCTGAGCAGATCCTCTGGGAGTCGAGGTGCCCAGGCCCCTGAGGGCTTGATTTTAGCAGATTTTAGCATTTGCAGGGAGAGTCACATTGTGTTTCCTGGCAGTAGAAAGATGCATCCTTCAGCTCCCAGTAACATCTGTCACTGTGAACGAGCTCTCTGCTGTGCTAAATCCGCCCTTCCTCGTGGAATATTTGCAGCAGAAGTGATCACAGAGGAAGCTTTGCTCAACACTCAGAAGTTTTTGCATTAGAGCTGAATCCTGATGCCTCTGCTCACTTTCCATCAGGGACTAGCTCCCTTTCCTGTGTGCATGCAGAGATTTCATTTCACACTTGGTGCCCTCCTGGCTGAAAAGCCAAGAGCTGATACTGCAGAGGCTCCTTGTTTTACACGGCCTGTTCTTTCTCTTTGTGCCTTCCCAGACTGCAGATGGTTGCTGATCAGCTGGTGGAGCGGTTTGTGGCCTCTGGCCTGATGCTCAAAGAATGGGATAGGGTGAAGCTGCATGCCACAGTCATGAACACTCTCTTCAGAAAAGATCCAAGTATGTACAGAGCCTTCGTCCTTGCTGCTAAATGCATTTGAAATAGTCCCGTTGCTCAGCAGATGCTTTTGTTGTTTGCTTTTTCAGTGTGGTTTTTCTTACCTACAGGGCTGGAGGGGCAGATGTCTGCAGATAAAACCCAGAAGAAAATGAAAAAAGCAATGAACAAGAGTCGTAGATTCAAAAACTTGTCACCCAGTAGCACTCATAGTATCTAGGCTAGGGAAAAATACGTTCAAGTAGAGTCATGGAATGTCCTGAGTGGGAAGGGACCCACAGGGATCATCCAGTCCAGCTCCTAGCCCTGCCCAGGACACCACAACAATCCCACCCTGTGCCTGAGAGCATTATCCAAACACTCCTGGAGCTCTGGCAGCCTTGGAGCTCTGACCATTTCCTGAGGAGCCTGTTTAGTGTTCCCTCTGAGGGAGGAACCTTTTCCCAATATCCAAGCTCCCCTGGCACAGCTCCAGCAATGCCCTTGGGTCCTGTCCCAGGTCACAGAGAGCAGAGATCAGAGCTGCTCCTGCACTGCCCTTTGTGAGGAGGCTGCAGACCCTGATGAGATCTCAGTCTCCTTCAGGCTGAACAGAGCAAGTGACCTCAGCTGCTCCTCATGGAGGGGAGATCTTGGGCTCTCTGTGTCCCAGTGTTAAACTGAAACTGGGTAACGACTCCATGTGTAGTGCTTCAAATAAGATGAAGTGCCTTCAAACAAGATGAAAACATAATCCTCATTGGTTAACTTAGAGATTGCCCATTTCTTTAGGAAGGTGATTCCACTGTCTCTCCTTAAATCAGATGCAGACAGCTGCAAAGCTGAATGTGAGCTATTCTTGAGTGTATGGCGTCTGCTGTCTCTGCCAAAAGATTGTCTGCTCTGGCTGTCTGTAGCATCATTCTGATCACATTAATTTATAAAGCAGCCCTAAAAGCATCATCTTTGGGGAGGGGCATTGTGTCACAGCCTGGTTCTCCATGTGTGGTCTGGCACAGTGGACCCTGTGCAGTGCAATAGGTTGTGTCAAGAATTCTTTAGTTGTTGCCTGTCTGAATCTCTGTGGGCACAGTGATAACAGCAGGTGATTTGTGTCATTGTTTCCTGGGCAGGTTTTTGGTCTGTCTGCTACTGAAGTCAAACAAGCACACCCAGGGCATAGAAACCCTGTAAAGATGGGGTTCAGCTCTCAAACTGAGCCCTGAAAATGTGACCCCAGAGTGCTGATGCAGCTCTGTGTGAGGGGAGGCACATGGGCAGCTAGGTCTGGCATCCTGAGTCTCTATTCTGCACGACCCCAGGAGGCATGCAAGGCATTCAGACACAATGGGGAGAGCATTCTGCCAGCGTTTTGCAGGCAGCCATAGAAGTCGCTTTGTATTCCATACAAGATTTGAACAGCAAGCTGGATGTGAGGGGGACTTCATAGTTAATGATGGAGATGAAAAAGAAATACTGAGTGTATTCACCGAGTGAGGCAGAGGTCCTGTGGAAAGAACAGATCATGTACTTGGGGATTATATAAAAACCCAGACGTGCTCTGGGGAAATGGATCTCAGACGTAGCTTTTGGCAGTTGCTGTAGGCCTGGGTCGCTGTTCTGAGTGTGTGTGTGTGTGTGACTGCCTGCCCACCCCGCAGAGGCATCCACAGCACACGGATGGTGCAGGCAGCAGAGGTTTGTGTCAGTGCCATCCGCGTCCCGCCTGGTGTTGTGCTGGCATGCTCAGCCTGGAATTTGGGGCTGCTCCAGGCCACACAAGTGCTGTCTCTCACCCTGACATGGTGGGGTGTGAGATGAAAATGAGGCAGAGAGAAGCAGGTGTGTTGCACTGAGCAGTCAGCCCTACAGAATCACCATGGCAGTAGCTGTGATTTAGGGCCTCCCCTCCAGGTAGCACAGGTGAACCCGATAGAGGCACCAATTCCAGCCCTTTTCCTCCTAAAATCCAAGTGGAAGTGGGGTTTTTTTTGCACTGAGAATTGGGCAAATATGGTTTATTAGCTGGCAGCTGACTTTGGGGAGGGACAGAGTGTGGGGGGTGAAGTACAGCACACAGAGTTCTCCCATCTGAAGCTCATTCTGGTGGTGGCTTTTCTCTCTACAGCTGAAGAGCGAAACAACACAATGACTGGTAAATCATCTTTCAAGGAGCGGGAGTCATTTAATGGCCAAAATATCCTCAAGGTCAGTATGAAACAATTAGGGAAATGGAGCCTGCTATGGATAATGTATAGCCAAAAGAGGTCAAAACACCTCTTCAAGACTGCTGTAGTCTTAGGCTTATGGGATCTCCCGGGGCTGGGTGGGGGGTGTGGGGGGGAACCTGTTCAGAGAATAAACAGTCCAGATCACTTGTAATTGGGAGCATTATGGTATTTAACAGGAGCATTCCTAAAGCTGCTGAGGCTCAGAGCAGGAATATGAAGCACGAATGCTAAGTGGGTGTTCGTGTTGTCGTTTACTGCGCTCCTGTTTTGCCCTAGAGACTCAGGCTTGACTTGATTCTCAGCCCACCAGAAAGAAGCACTTCATTGCTCTTGTTCTACTCATATATATTTATGAAACTAAACCCCACTCTCATTTCACTTACTCTTTTCTTCTTGTTTTTAATCTGTGCTGTTGATTTACTCCAGAAAAATATCGGGTAGTGGTAGGGAGTCCCACCAGGATCTGAGGGCTTTGGCAATGATCAGAGGGTAGAAAACACAATCCCCAGACTGTGGAGGTTGGGTAAGGCTCAAAGGGGAGCATGCTGCAGACTCCCAGGCTTTGCCAACCAGGCTTGGGATTGCAGGCAGCCTCTGCTGCTCATCCAGATGGCTGTGGCAGACTGATGCCATGGTGCTTGACCCCTGCAAGTGTCCAGAGAGAAAAGAGATGCACAGAGGAGCAGAAATGGAAAACAGCACAAATTTGCAATCCTCACTGTGTGAGAGGATTTGTTGCAGGCAGCTCTGATAAGAGGGAGCAAGGACAATGCATGGATACATTTGAGAATGGTAAGAAGATATTCTGGCAACAAAGACATGAGAGAGGATGCAAGGCTGGGTGGGAGCTGGACAGCCCAGAAGGACTTTAGAGCCCTCCCAGAGGAGGGGAAGAGGGGACTTTATTTGTATTTACAGTTTTAATAATGTATCAGGCACTGGATGCAGGGGGATGTGGAGGCAGGGAGTGGAACTGATTGATCTCTCTGCAGAGGACAAACAAAGGGACAAAATTAGGTTAAGCTCTCATTGTCCTCAAACGGTCTGTGTGAGCACGGTGTCATGACTCAGCGTCACCACATGTTGAGTGTGCAGTGTGAGACTGCAGTATTGCAAGCTGGAGCAGGGAAGCCACAGCCCTTGTCCCTTTCTTGATGTGATCTGCAGTTTTGGATAGCTCCTAGTGTTGGGAGAGCCAGCTCTGGAAGAGGGAGGTGTATGTCAGGAGCCCTGAGTGCCTGCAGGACTCTGCTTTCTCTGCGTTCACCTTTGCTCCTTTCTCCTGCTTCTGTTAAGCTTGTCCTGAGGCTTTAGAGACACATGAAATCAAACTCTGGGTCCTCCTCCGTGCTCTCATCCCAAACCGTTTGTGATTGGGAAGGTATTAACAATGCTCCCTCTGCTGGTCACACCATTTGTGGGGTCTGAGGATCTGGGGAAGGGTCTAGCAGTGCTTGGAAAAGCAACAGCTCTCCTTCCAGGGCTACTTCTTATTCTTGATGCTCTCGGAAATATGAGCCCAATACATTTTTAAAGCTCCTAATTGATTTTGTACTGACGTAGCCAAAAGAGCTGCTGGCTGTTTGGACTGCTGGTAATTACTTCAAAGCATGTCTTGCCACAAGAAATGTCATCCTTCTCTCCCACCTCCACTACATTTCCTAACCTGCCCGCTTTGTATTTCCCTTTGCTCTCCCACGTGCCTGCAGCAGAACGCCCGTTGGCATTAATTAATTACATGAGTCATAAATAGCTCCAGGCTTCTTACCGGAGGAGCCCAGCCTCAGTGAGCCACTGATGCATTCCAGCATGACCTTGCAGGGATGCAGCAGTCCCCTCCTAGCCTGCTTTTATATCCATTATTTATCTTGTGCTGGGAAGGCTGCCCTCTCGCCAAGTGGCTTCGTTAACTTTTGCACCAGGATCTAAAGGACGGGCTGTTAATGAAGATGGCTGCAGTTAGGCAGGCTGGTGGGAGGGAGAGCCATGTGCCCCGCATGTGATTCCAGGCAGTGGGACTCTGTGATAGCTGTGCTGAGCTGTGCTGTGTTCCCACTTGGAACACTAACAAAGCATGGCTGCTGGTAGGAGGGTAAGCAGGAAAATTCGGGTTTCATCTCTCTCCTTCCCCACAGGCAGCCCTGTGGGGCCAGAGGCTCAGGGCAGGACTGGAGCTATTGGAACACGATGGAAGTGCTGTGGCTCTGCTGTTGCAGGCTGAGGCTCCCCGTGGTCAGAGCTGGGGGGTGTGTGTGTGTGTGTGTGTCTGTGCAGATGCGCTGGCAGCACATGTTTGCTGATAACGTGCCCGCGCTACACCAGGCTCCAGCTGGTATTTTGCTTTCAGCTGAACTAATCAGAATTTTATTTAATAATCCTTTGTTCTACCCGTTCCGCAGAGTTAAACATACACTCCTGTTTGTGCTAATAAATGGTTGTGCAGGCCGGTACCTTCCCACACTGCTCAGAAAATAGATCCTGTAGGATGACTTGCATTTGGGGGTTTAAATTACTTCTGCCTTGAAGAATATCCCTGAAAAAGGCTTCCTGGCATAGGTAGAGAGCCCAAGGGGCTATATGACCCAATAGATTGTGCCCAAAAAAGCTTTGGCCTTGCACTTCTCTTGTCTAGTCCCAAAAAGCTGGGGATGCTTCATGGACCACTTCCTTCGGAGCGATGCATATTCCTTCCAGGCTGGCTTTGAACATCCCAGTCACGCACTGCAGTCGTGCTCCGGTCAGGAGCAAAGTGTCTCATCTCTGGGAGAGCAGAGGGAGGAGGCAGCGATTCCTGCCTGAAAGGCACTGGGCAGGGCTGGGCCTGGGGGAGCTGCGGGGTTGGCAGCTCCCTGCCGTGCCTCCCGCCGTGTCCTGGCAGCGCCCTCGTGCCCTGCGCCGCAGCTGGCACAGCGCTGGCACCGAGGCGGCCGGGGCAGCTGCCGGCATCTCCGGAGACAAGACTGCGCTGCCTCCGGGCTTTTATTTATTTCTGTTGAGTGGAAAAAAAAAAACCACCACCAAAACAACCCAGCTAAGGCTGCAGTGAATAAGTAAAAATGAAAAGAAATGCAGAAGGGCCTACTGGCCAAAAATTTCTGTTGAAGGGAAAGGAAGAAAACCACCTGGACTCTCACTGGGTCAAAATGGAATGAATGCTGGCTTGAGTTGAGGTCTGAGAAGTAAACGAATGCCCTTTGCCTCATTCAAACAAGAAGGAAGCAAATTTTGAGTGCAGAAAAAGCTGAACCCTGCCGCTTAGCACAGATCCGTGCATTAACAGCTTACAAGATTAAATATTGAGGGAACAGCTACTGAGGTACAGCAGCAGAAAGCTGCACATCTTATGTCTTTAGGGCATTAGGGGAGACTTTAAGCTGGGATGGAAGACTGGGAGCGGGATCAGCCAGGGTAGTGACACATGCTGTCGTGCCCTGGTCCAGCAGTGGGGCTGCAGGAATGCCCAGGGAAGGCTTCTAGGTCGGGTAAGGCATCATTTGATGAGGCTCCTTCTCTTTTGAGGCCTGCATGAGTGTTCTGAGTTATGGCACTGTATCTGCTTTCACTGGGAGCAGGGGAAAGTGCATTTACTGGCTGATACACTGGGGAGCTGGTGGTGTTCCCTGTCACTGTGTCTGTCCTGCTGGGTGAGAGCAGTGCAGTGGCTGTGCCATGCAGCAGTTCAGTTTAAAACGTTACCCCTAGACAGAGGTGCAATGGAAAAGAAAAACCTCAGCCTGAATAAACCCCTTGCCCCTCAAAATACCCCAAGCTCACCAAGCTCTAAACAAATGAACATCTGCCCCCGTGCAGAGCCAACTCCACTTGTAGATGAGGAATGTGTCTTGTGTTCTGCAGCCATTGGAACCCAGGCCTTTTGTGTAATTTTTGTTTGTGGATTTAAGGAGGCTGAGGCTTTCCCTGATGTATTTCTAAGCTGAGGTGAAATCAAAGAGCTAAAGAACCAGTGTTAGGTGAGGATCAAGGCTGCCTGGTGTTCAGAAAGGGTGAGAACATCTTGTTATCCTCAGCGAGGTGGTAAAGATGTCGATCCAAAGTAGGACTGACAGCTGGAACAAATACCTAACAGGAGGTGGCTGCATGGAAAGTTTAGAGTTAAAAATACCAAACGAAAAATCCACTGGGGTGAGGAGAGACTAAGAGATTGTGGTGCAACATCAGTATCTCAGAAATAAGCCAGTGCTTTCCTCACCTCGTTTTTACAGAAGAATCAAAAGCAGAAATGAAAGGCTGTGATGCCACTTCGCAGAGGGGAGAATTCCTATCATTACCAAGAGGTACTGGAACAATCGAGGGGGCTCAGCAGTGTGCAATTAGAGCAACAGTGGGATGGGAGGATGTGACAGTTGAGCAGATGAGACTGGAGATCAGTTTGCATAATCATGGGGGAAAAAAAAGGAGATTAAATTGAGGTTGCTGTGAAAATGCTTTCCTGCAAATTATATTCTTCAGGGGGAGAAAAAGTCACATTCGTGTTATTTGCATTTGATGAAACAGGATTCTGAAGTGGCATTTGAAAAATCAGAGTAGACAAAGGAGGGAAAATATCTTTATTGGAGTGTTGGGCCTTGGAGGCAGGGTTGGAGGTTTTAGGGGAAGGCTGAGCCACTGCACTGAGGAGAATGCAGTGCAGAAGGTTTGTGCTGCCTTTACATGACAGAGATTTCTTTGGTGACCTTACCAAGGAAAGGAAAAGCCTTTTTTTTCCTCTCAGAGGTGTTCTACACTCCTCTGACTAATTTTAGTGGGAACTGTAAGTGCTGGAAGAGGGTTTGCTGAGAGTCTCTGAATCCTGTTGCCGCTGCACCACTGCACTCCCACCCAGGCCAGCAGCTGAGCCTTTTGGAGGTTCTGTGGGTGCCTCTGCTTCCCACCCAGTGAGCATCCCACCTCCTCCTCACCTCCCTGAGATCCCTGTTGTGCCACCAGCCAGCAGGACAGCATCACCTCTTCGATCTTAAGAAGATGATTTTTCTCTGTGGAGCTGGCAGGGGTTGAATTACAGCAGCGCCTTAATAGAAGGCAAGGACCCAGCACATTAAATGCAAAAAACCCCAATCCACTGATTAGCAAAAGTGGGCAGTTCATCCCAAAGGTGCCATGACCCTTCTGCTGGGTAATTTTCTGTGTCTGTCTGAATTAATACACTGCCTCTGTAGCTAGACTCCTCCTCTTGGTGTTGGGTGGGCGTAGTGGGAGGTCACACTGATGGGAGCTCCTTGTCCTGGTGTTCCTGGGTGCATCTCAAGCCTCCTGCCATCCCTGCAGCAAAGCCAAAGCCCAGCTCTTAGAAACTGTTGCTGCATTTGCTGTAATAGGAGCCATGGGGATAAGGCTTCTGTGGAGAAATGCAGTGTTTGATTATTAATTTCCTTAAGTTGTACTGTAAATCCCTCACGTTTGAGGTGTAGGTCTGGGATCTTATCGGATCCATTAATTTGCTGAAAGGGTTTTTATTCTTGTCTGAAAGACGTGCAAAAATCTGGTAACCTCCAAATGTCCCACTTGTATTTGTTTCTTAGTTTGCAGAATGCCTTTCACCATAGCAACTGGGGTTTGATTTCCTGAAGTGCATGAATTTTCATGGATTTGTGATCGGGGGAACAGACCCAAAACTGTGAGCTAAAGCAAAGATTTTGCAGCGTGGCAGTGGCAGGAGCACCACTAGATTTGGCTGGAGGTGGGGGGGCATCCTGGAGGGAGGGGATCTCATCTGAACAAAGGCCTGCACCCAGCCCTGAACAGTTCCATTTGAAGAAATAATCCAGCCTGCCAGATTAATTTAGACTACTGCTGAATGTCACCCTCCCAACTGCTGCATCACCCTCTGGCAGCTGAGGTGGCACTGCTCCAGTTTTATGAAGAGCTGAGGTTTCACATGGCAGCAGTCAGAGAATGATCAGCTGCTTCCATATTCACAGAGCTGGAAAGCTCAGCCTTGTCCCACCCCTGGAGGTCAGGAGGGTGTTATGGGCAGCATGAAATACACTCTGAGGTCTGCAGGTGAAACCCAGGTGGGGAGGGTCAGGAATATTGGACATGTGAGTAGGAGGGAACAGAGCTCCAAACAGTGTTGGGAAATCAGGCAGAAACAAACAGGCAGCTGCAAACAAGGACAGGGTGGGAGAGAGCAGTGGCACCCATGTAGGATGGAGAAGTTCCTCAATGCCAGCCCAACAGGCCTTGTTTGGCTTATGGGCGGTTGCTCCAGACTGAGTCAGCCCGTGGAAATAAAAAAAAAGACGCAAATGTCTTTAAATTAAACCTCTGACTACGCTTAGCTGAAGGTTTTGTCCAGTTCTGGATACCGTAGATGGGTACAAAGAGCCCAGGGGACAACAGTAAGAGAATTGGAGGGGTAGAAAATGTCTGCAAGCTGGGACTGAAAGAGTTGTTTCGAGGCTAATAAGGGGAAGGAGGGCAGCACACAGGAAAAACTCTTAAAGCAAGGAAATGCTTTTGCCAGTAGTGGATGATAAAGTGATAAACAATGGGCTTAAGTTGCATCAACGGATTAGGAAAATCTTTGTAAAGGGGAGGGTAAGGAGGTACTGCTCAAGAGGAGCTGGGAAAAGGGGGTCCTGATTGAGCAGAGATGTTAAGCCAGGATCTGCCACCACCAAGCTTGGAGAAGGGGAGGATGGTGGAGCTGAAGACCTTTGCTGGTCCTTTCTTCAGTTTGTCACTTATGATTCCTACATGGAATGTGTGCAGAACACCCATGAGATGGCATCTGTGAGTGTACCAAGAGCTTCTTGGCGTTTACTTGGCATTTACTTTGGCTCAGGAAATGAAAATATAAAAAGGAAACCTCTCGTCATGCGCCTTGGATCTCTCTCCATGATCTTGCTGCTGCTTCTTATGTTGGTGGTACTTTGGCAGGGAAAGATGGTTGTTTCCAAGGGACTGCACCAGTGATTTAATTGTAAGGGATTTTCCTGTGTCATAGAGGAGATAGCCCTGACTTGGGTATCTCCCAAGAGAGAGGCCACTGGGACTTTTATGACACAAGATTTTCTCCCTCCTGAAGTCTGCCTGCTTTATTCTTCCTTGAGGAGATGAGGTGAAAAGGTCTCTGTGACTGCCTTTTAAATCTTGCCAGAGGCTGGAAGAAAAGGAGAGGGGAAGGGCTGTTCCTTGCATCATCCATGAAGGACTGGATGCTATATTGGGGATGGAGAGACACTCCAGAGTCAGCTGCACACTTGCAGAACAAAACAATCTGCAGCCTTGTGGCTGGTGCTGGTGGTGACAGCCCAGGTGACAACCGCCCTCTCTGTCCTTCCTACTTGTCTTCACCCTTGTGACTCTGCACAACATTTTCCAAGACTGGAACACCTGAACAGTCTTGGAAAATGTTGGATTCCCAGCCAGCCATCCTTTAAAAAGCCATGGAAAGGATCAGTTGCTAATTTGGGAAGAAGGTTGGGAATGCTGGGAAAAGCTGCCTCTCTGGAGGAATGCCTGCCTACCTGCTTTTCCTATGCTTCTCCTGCATTATTCCTGGCAAGCTTCCAAGCACAATTAAACCTCTGACAAATAATCGTTGGCAGAGTGGTGTCCAGAGTGAATAAGATGGGAATCAGGTATTTCTTTTTTTGGCACCAAATTGTTTCAGAAAATTCTGAAAGTCAAAAATAGAAAGCAAAAGAGTCTAGTCATACAACAAACTCCCCAGATCTTGACAGTTTGGCTGGTTGTGTCTCATCTTCTGGGAGCCACCAGGGGCTTTGGTTTGGGGTTTGTCTGTCATAGTTTAGGGGAATTTGGGTCACAGCTGGGACAGGGTATGGTGAATTTTTTGGGATGAGGAAGAAGGAGCTCTGCCAGCACATACGTACAGTCTGGGAACTGTGGCAGCTGGGGAAATAACAGCAGCCTTCTGGAGAGGTCCTGGCAGGTCTGTGTGGGAGGCTGCAGGACTGAGGTGCATTAAACAAATAGGTGGAATCCCAAAAGCATGATTGGAGGCTGTGGTTTGTGCAAGCAAAGGAGGTTAACCAGAGAAACTCAGATGGTCAGAGTTTGCTGCAGTTCAGCAGACACTCTTGGAGTCCATCAGTGTTACCGAGTGTTACTTTGGCATTTCAGAATTTAATTTTTTAAGATTTTTAGTCATTCTATGTTTTTGCCGTTTCCTCCATCAGTCCTTTTTGCCTGGTGCTGGCATCAGTAACCCAGCAGTTTGCTGAGGAGTCAGCACCTTCCTGCTGTGTCTGGCATGGGAGCTGCAGTTGTGCTTTAGCCAGATGATTTGGAAGGGTGATTGTTCTCTGCTCTTCTCCAGTGTTTTCCATCCCAAGCTGTGGACGTATTATACAAACTTTAATTCAAATAGATCATCTCTTATGAGATGGAAAAACTTCCAGGGGAGAGTGCAGAAAGTCTGCAGACAAACAGGTTTTGTTCCTCTGTATTGAGCCACCTCTTCAGAAACGCCACCTAATTTTTCTCCATGCTTTGCAGCAGGTGCCTGGGATTTTGTTTGTTCCTCCCCTTCCCCAAAGGGGATAACAGCACCATAATGCTGATTTCCAATGGAAACCTCCTGGCTTTCCAAGCCTGTTCCCTCATTCACTGCTGCTCCCGGTCGGGGCACTCTGGGCCTGTGCTGCCAGCCCAGGCAGCTGAGTGAGCTGCTGAGTGTTGGCACTTCATGCAGAGCAGCTGAGGCTGTGAAGCCTCCAGCTCCTCCCAAGTCTCCATTTAATCTCCTGGTTGGGCTCTCTGTGCGCTGCTGTCAGCTGCAGGACCCCAATTCCCAGCGCTGGGCTGGCTGTCACCATGATCCTCCTGCACATGCTCTACCGTGGAGGCAGAGCCCGGTGGTGCTCAGCCTGTTCACACCCTTTCTGGGTGGGATCTTGGGGTGGATGAACATCTTCCACCCAGGAGAAACAGCAGAGGAGGGATTGCTGATGCTGATTGCTGATGTCCCATCCTGAGCGTGGCCTGTGCAGCGGGAATGACAGCGAGCTCATCCACAGCCGCAGTCTCTGGAGCTACAAACCTCTTCCTCCTGGCCTCTCCAAAGTTGCTGATTTCTGTGTTCGTTCCAGATATGGAAAACAGGACCCTCCCTCAGCTCCCTGCCAGGGGCAGCGGGGTTTGTGAGGCGGATTGTCACAGGCTAATAACATCACACGGCGCTGCTCGCCCGCAGCGCTGAGTCACTGGGGACAGTTTTGTGCTCTTGATCTATAATAGCCCAGCCCTAAGGCACTGCTTTCCAGGGCTGGGGTTCCAGCAGAACTCCCCACAGTCCAGGGAGGTGTGTGTCTCCTTGTGTGTGTGTGTGAGCACATCCGTTTTATCCTGTGGTATCACTGCTTGTTAGTGGGAATTTTTAATTGCAGTAAGTTGTTGCTCTCTCGGCATTTCTGAGGCTCTCAGCAGATCTGCTTGGACTTTTTATTAATTCAGGATGGGTCTTTTTTTGGCTGACTGCTGTAAACGACGTAAGGCTTTAAAAACTGATCAATAATCCTGATGGTAGCGTCAAAATCCAGGCCAAGGCAGCATGAATGCGAGCCAGAGATTACGTGAAGGAAGTTTTAAATACCTCTGACTCCCTTCCTTTCTGTGGACTTACTTTGTCCTCCCACTTCCCGATGCTTCTCCAGCCGAATCCATTAATATTTCTCATGCTTGTTGAGCCCGTGACAGGTGATTTAAAAGCCCCAGTTTACATTGGCTCCTCCGCTCTTCATAACCCGAGCTGAAACACATCGCTGCTGTCTTTATGTGGATTAGCTGTGATTTATTGCTGTTGTTCCAGGCTGGAACACAGAGGTGCTGTCTCATTCCAGGAGGATTGTCTGTGGGACGCGAGCCCCCCAGGAGGACAGCTTGACGAACACCCGCGCTTGGGAACACAATGTTGTTTAGGCGCCTGTTTTAACTTCTTCATTGAGGAGTCATCCTCCTCCTTGCCTCAGCAAAACCCACTTTACAGGCGTGAAAAGGGGAAGGCCACGTGGCAAAGAGGCACCCTGGGTTTGATCTGTTGCTCTGCCTTTGATAAGGAAGTTGTTGTGGTTTAGGGGTTGAAGTTTGTACAAGCAGTTTTGGCTCAGGCTTGCAAGGAGCAAGCGGTTTGATTCCCTCTCCCAAAACAAGTCTTCATCCTCTTGTCTTCCTTCAGACCCAGGGGAGGTCTGCTGGGTAATCTGGGGTAATCGAGGGGAACGGATGTCAGGGGGAGAAGGGTTTCCAGCATCTGAACAGAACTGTCTTAAATGGGAGAAAATGTGGTGTCAGAAATGCCAGCGGTGCTGCTGGCTTTTCCTGACTCAGGATAAATGATTTTGGGGGGAGAAGTGGAGGAAAACTTGCTTTCTGGGAGCCACCACAGGACTGCCTGCCTTTCATCAGAGCCTGANAGGGAGAGGGAGAGGGAGGAGCACTTGGGCCTAGGGTAGTTTGCAGGCTGACCTCTGAAATATGGGTTATCCATCATCCGGTTCTCTTCTTCTCTTGGGACCTCATGGCTTTTGGGGAGGGCAATGTGGCTGTAGTCTGTACCACCCCCCACAAATCCTGGGATGCTGCTGCTGTCACTCTCCAGGACCCTGCTCTGTCCCCATGGGAGATGCAGGCATCCTTGCTGAGCATTTCCCAAACCTTTGCCTGTGGCTTGAAAGGCAAGACACATCCCTGGAGCATTTGCTTGGAGGTGCTGGGTCTGGGGTTAAAAGTTAACAGTGCTCTTTCCTTATTCCATTCTAATTCAATTTGGGAAGGCAGCAGGGAGACAGAGGGCACTTAGTCCTCTAAGTGCTATTCCCTTGATGGGAGTTAGTAGCTTTCACTGCATGTGTGGTGTCGATTCTGCAAGCTGACCTCTACCTCCATCAGGCTCATTCTCATTTATAATACTTTAAAAAAAAATACCAGCCTCCATCCTCTTATTTATTCCTTGGGCATCGAGGACATAAATCCTTTGGCATGTTTGGATTTATAGAATTACTGTGCTTTTGCTGAGCCTCGTGTCCCACTCCAATCAAATGACATGGCTCTGCGGGCGGTTGCATTTCTCCTCCCCTACCTCCCTCCTGGGCGCTCCTGATCCACCTCACCTCATGTTCCCTGCAGCCTTTTCAGGGAAAGGTGGGTCCTTGGCAGCCGTAGGAAAGGACAGGAAGGGGATTCAACCAATCTTCAGTTATCAGTGGTTGCTTCCAAAGGGCAACAACTTCCAGGTACCTTCTTTCCTGGTGCAGAGTAAAAAAATGTTAAGATGCTTTTCCAGGAGGCGTTTCATCAGCTGAGCTCCAGGGCTCCTCCAAAACCAGAGCGTTTCCGTGGTGGCTGAGGAGAGGGGGGAGTTATAAATATCTTTCTTGGCTCTGCTTGGCTTCTCCTCAAGATAAATAGAAGTGAAAGTCAAAAGCAGAGGCTTGGCTCTCTGCAATCTTTTCCTGAGTCCCCAGGGACCCGAGCGCAGGATGCTTCCCTGGTGGGAAGCCACTCCCTGGTGTTTCAGAGGTCTTGGAGGATTCCTGGTGTTCAGAGGTGTTGGAGGATGATGTTTGAGGAGTCACTCTCCACACTGCCTGAGGTGGGTCTCAGATGTGCAGTGATCTCTGTGCCTGGGGTCTGGTGGCTTCTGTCATGGAAAGCCTCAGGGAGCACAGGAACATCAGTGAGAAGCTGGCCTGAAACAAGAGCAGAAAAAAGTGTCTGTGGTTGTCCTCTAAATCTTGTAGCATGTTTACTCTCAGAAAGTACAGCCACATTACCAAAAATCAATAGTTCTAGCAGCGTTCCTCCCTGGGAAACACAGCTGCTCGAACACACGGGAGATGGTGAATCTTATAAAAGCCAAGGGAATACAAAGTGCTTTGGTACAATGGCTCTGCTGCACTTTTAGCAGTGTACAAATGGAGGGCCCTAGACCTGGGCAGTGTCTTCTGGGGCTTCCCAATCATCCTTCTGCTGTGACCTCCCTGAGGCTATGTAAGGCAAGAGGGGCTCAGGGAGGGTTTGTCTCATTAACTAATTTTTGCTTTGAAGTACATGTGTTTAGCAAGGAAAACAAGTTGTGGTGTGCAGCAATAAACATAAACAAAATTCTTCCTTTGGTTATTTTGTGGAAAGGTTTGACTTCTAGCGCTGCTGCTGGGTCTGGCACATCCCAGCAATTAATTTGTTTTCTTCATAGGATCCTGGAATGGTCTGTTTTGGAAGGGACCTTAAAGTCCACCTCATTCCATCCCTCTTCCCATGGGCAGGGACACCATAGACCAGAGTGCTCCAAGTCCCATCTAACCTGGCCTTGCACACTTCCAGGGACAAGGCAGCCAGAGCTGCACTGGGCACCCTGTGCCAGGGCCTCCCCACCTCACAGGGAGGAATTTCTTCCTAATATCTGAATCATGCTCTGGTGGTAGGAAGCCATTCCTCTTTGTCCCATGACTCCATGCCCTTGTCCAAGGTCCCTTGCAGCCCCCTTAGGCACTGGAGGAGGCTCTCTTCAAACCCTAGTGCTCCTTGCTTGCCAGCTCACCTAACACTCCCTCTGTTAAGAATCAAGAGAGAGATTATTTCTTTTTTCTCCTGGGTGGAGAGTGCTCTGTGATGGAAAGGACTGGCAGTGTGAACAACCACTTGTGACAGGGACAGGTGTTAAAGTTTGGGGTGAGTGGGCACAGAGGCAGAACACTGCAGGGAGCCCTGGAGAGCAGGAAACCATCCTTCCTTCTGAGGTCAGCCAAAACACAAAGAGAAAGGTGACCAACCCCTTTTTACTGCCATCTCTTATTAATGAGACATTTTATCCTAAGTCCTCCAATATGAACAACGTAGGCTTTTGGGAACATAATTAATCTTTCTTGTATAAATCTTTAATTGTATGAAATGGAGTTTGCGTGGCTGTCGTCATTTCTCTTCCTCTCTTTTCCTCCTCTCCCGGTTTGTGATGCTTCCTTAGCACAGCTGCTTTTCTGCAGGCTGCTCTTCTTTGGGGCAGTGACCCCGTGGAGCCACCACTCACAGTGTCCCTTGGGGCCACGCTGCTGCCCTGGGATCTCTTGCTCTGCCCCAGGATGGGCAGGGAATCACTTTCTCTATGGTACTTTTCCTTTGTGGAGTGACAGCAAACCCAGGAATTGTCCTGAAAGAAAACTAGCTGGTCTCCTCCGGAAAAAAGGGTATTTACAAAATAGAATACTCTTGGGAGAACCAACAAAAGAGCAGTTGTGCCCAAATCGGTGCCAGGCAGAGCCAAATGGAGGCTCTGAAGGAGGAGGTGAAGTGCAGCCTTTCAGATGCTAAGTAGTTATTTGGGATTTCAGTCATTCCCTCTGTGGAGGAATTGATGCACCATTTGCTCCAGGAGGATTAATGTGCTGGCTTTCCTTTTTGCCTTCTGTAAGGGACAGAGGGGCTGTGGGGCTGTCTCAAGCCCACGCCTGTAGGGACAGATAGAAAACTGAATAGCAGACAGATGGAATGGACATTTTGGAGATCTCCAAGGTGGGGAGAGGTCGCTGCTCAGGTTCTCGGTGACTCACAGCTCTGGGGTTAAACAGAGTTTCCAAATTAGCATCTCCACCAGGCAGCTTTTCCTGAGGCACAGCTGATGTTCCCAGGTAGAGCAATTTCCTGCTGCTTAATGGAACGGGAGGAGCACTTGACCACTTTAGGCTTGGACACAATGCTTTTCCAGCAGTAACTTCTTGTGAGAAATTCTGATGTCATTTCTTTGGTCTGCTTCGTGGATTGGATTAATGGGCAGGGACACACCCCCCGGGTGCCAGGGTTGGCTTGCTTTCCTTAATTTGCACTCAAAAAAAAAAAATCTTTGCCGAACAAAGACGGATTTGTTGAACAAAGCAGGGTCAGTGCTGGGATGAGGAGCCTTATGCCTCAGCCTGCTAGTATGAATTAGGACTGAGCTGTAGCTGTTAAGTCCTGCATCTGTGGACTGGATTGGTGCAAACCTCCTGGCCTCAAACCTTGCTCCTGCACAGCCTGTGACCTTGGGAGCCACTCAGGGATGGTGCCTCCAGAGAAGTGAACAGCCTCCCAATGCTCCCTCAGTGACACAGGCAGCAAAATAAGGGAGGTTTGAGCAGCTGCTGCTGTAGATAGAAAGAGTTCAAGCGCAGTCTTTAGTGGGAAAAATAACAAAGAACACTTTCATTTAAAGGCAAAACCAATCTATGAGTAGAAGCTTTTGACAGGGCCAGCTCCTACGAGAGAGCCATGGGCCAGCTGCAGGCTCCATTTCTCTGGTGCCCTTCAAGTGGTTTTTTTTCTTCCTTTAAGCTCTTCGAGAACTTCTACTTCGGGGAGGTGCAGCTGGACTCGGTGCGTCTCTCTCAGAGATTCTCCTCGGATGCCTCCGGCTACTACGCGACATCTGGGCAGCTGTGCTTCTCCTGAGGCAGCCGCAGCAGCTCTGCTGCGTGCATGATCCCTCAGTGAAGGGTTTTATAGGACATGAATCTTCAGTGTCAACCTGGGAACTCCAAGCTGGGATGCCTTGTGACCCCTCCAAAGCATGGGAACCATGGAACTTCGCTGCAGCTTTTCCCACTGCCCTCTCCTTTTGGGTTTCCAGGGTCCTTCCTCCTCCTTTCCCCAGAATGTCACAAAGTTGCCTCTTTGATGTCTGTGTATTGCTGGTTTTCCAAGAAAACAGCTAGAACTGGGGCTTTTGAGGCATCACCAATGTTTAAGCGTGGCTTTCTTTTCAGAAGGAAGTTTGTTCTTAAAATAAGTATTTAAAATCCAGGAGAGCTTCCCCAGAGCACGATTTAACGATATTGAGGTCAGGCATTGCTTGGATCTCCAGCAGCGTGCCTGTGTGATGTAGATCTCCAAATAAATTAATTCCCTTCAAAAGCAAAGTGTTTATCTCCTGTTGCATAGATAGTTTCTGTAATTAAACTTCCAGCACAGCACATAACTATGATAATAAGAAAGCATTGATAGTTGGAGCTCTTTCCAGTGACCGTTTCGGAGCGTGTCAAAAAACATATGCCTTGTAGGTGGTTTCTCCATTAAAAGCAGCACCAAGCTCTTTGATTCCATTGTGAATCCTTCAGACATCTCAAACAACGTTGTTTTTTCCTGTAAAATACCCACATTTGATAAAAATAGCGACACAGGATTTCAACTTGCCCTAGGATGAATGCTTTGAAAAATGGAAGGTGCTGGTGTTTGGGTGTTTTGTAACAAGACAGGTGCTGCTGCCCATTCCTAGTTGCTTTCATGGGTATGGAATCATGCTGTGGTAGAGGTGAGAGTGTCTCAGCCAGGGATAGGGGTGCTCCAGCAGAACCCACATGTCCTAGTGATCTAAGAGGTCTTCATCCCATTTCCTCCCTCCAGAGTGAGCTGGCTGTTTGGCCACACACAAACAGCAACGCGAGTCATTCAAGAATCGGGATTGCTTTTCTTTCCCCCCGCCAAATGTGTTGCTGTTTATGTTTCCCAGACCAAATTGCCTGTCTGCTTTCAAGCCTGCCTGTCAGGCAATCAAATCATGTGTCTTTTTGCTGGGTGCCCTTGCTTGTACCCGGCTACAGCCGTTGGGCTGTTTGTGTCCTTTCCCTTGGCGTCAGAACGCCTTTGTGCTCTGAAAGCGCCTTCCAAAGGGGGAGCAGAGCACCAGCACACACTCACAGGGAGGTGCTGAGAGCACTTAACACCGGTTGCTGTCATCTTCCCGCCAGCCTGAAGAGGTACTTGGCAAATCTCTTCGGAACAGACCCAGGAGCTGCTCACGCAGCCACCAGGAAAGGAGAGATGCACCTTGGGAAGCTTCTGCCTGACTAGTTTTTAAAGACTGCCACCAAGAAGTTGAGGCAAACACAGATTTTTGACAATTGGAGCATACACCTCCTCTTCCCACTTGTGTAAACATGTTTTAGTGACAATTGTTTTGGAAGGTGGTTGAATTTTGCTGGTAAGCAGCTTATCCCACTGCTCTAGCCTGGCACAGCAAAATTCATTTCACACCTCCTTCCCCAGGCATTATTAAGGATTCTCATCTTTTCCCTGTCATCACTGGGGTTTGCTGGCAGTTTTCCTTCCCATCCTGAGCATCCTAGCAGGGAGAAGAGAAGCTGGATGTGTGCTGTAGCATCCCTAGCTGAAGCTGTGAAGGAGTTGCAGCTGGGGTGAGTTGTTACTTGTTGCCTACCCTGATTTCCCCTCGCTGAGAAGGGGAAAATGCAAAAGCAAATCCTTGGGATGGTGGTGGGAGTCTTCCCTGGAGCCTAAAACGCTGTGCTGGGATGGCTGAGGAATGGAGCTGGCAGTGTGAGCATCGCAGGGGGAGGGGTTGGAGGATGGGAGATGTGGGGTGGGGATAGGGATGAGGGGCTGTGGGATTGGGGTGCAGCAGGGACTGGGAAGTCAGGATGGGGTACATTCAAAGATGTGGAAGAAATGGGAGATGCACAATGGATGGATAGAAGGAATGAGGTATGTGGGATGACTGGTGCTGGATGGGGAATGTGAGATGGGGGCCTAGCAGGGACCAGGGATGCTGGATGAAGGATGCAGGGTGGGGGATGCAGGACAGAGATGTGGCAGGGATGCAAGGTCAGAACATGGCAGAGACCGAGGGATGCAGGACATTGGATGTGGGGTGGAGACTGGTAGGGACCAAAGATGCAGGATAGGGGATGCAGAATGGAGATGTGATGGGGATGGGGGATGCAGGATGGGGACACGGTATGAACCAGGGATGAGGGGCACGGGATAGGGGTGTAGAATGGGGACCGGATAGAGACCAGGAATGCAGAATAGAGGATGTGGGAGGGGGTGTGGCAGGGAATGCAGAATGGGGAATACAAGATGGTAGGGAGCAGTGGTGGAGGACGAGGACTCAGGATGGGGGTGCGACAGGGGATGCGGGATGCAGGATGAGGGACGCGGGACGGGGACAGCTA
>VXBR01011794.1:397-15991 GCA_013400215.1 Cisticola juncidis | reverse complement strand
CCCCGGGCCGCCCTCCGGCCTCCGCCTCCTCGGGACATTAGGGTTGCGTGGTTCGGAGCCGTCCTCGACCCTGCTTCCCTGAGAGAATCAGGACCGTCGGTCCGCAGGACCCTCAGTCCCTGCCTCCCCACGGGACACCGACACAAGCCTTCCCTTCCCCGGGACCCTCGCCCCCCATACCCCACGGCCATGTTCGCTTCCCGCCTCACCCGCAGCACAAACCTTTTATTTCCAACAGAGGTACCGGGACTGGGAGAATCCCTTTGGAAGAGCTAAAATCCCCCCGAACACCGGGAGTCAGAGCTGAAGCTGAGTCACAGCTTCTTGGCTGTCTGGGGTTCGCTGTGGGTTCCCTACACCAAGAGCAAAGCCCCTGCAAGCCATGAGCTCTCCCAGGTTGGCAGCCCAGAGGCAAATGGCTCTTCCATCCTGCCTCGGTTTCCCTCACTGGCTGCACCCCGCAGGTCACAGAGTTATGGAATCATTGAATGAATATCCTGAGTGGGAAGTGAAAAGGGCTGAGCCCAGCTCCTGGCCCTCAGGATGGCCCCAAGGATCCCACCGTGTGCCTGAGTGTGTTCTCCAAGCACTTCTGGAACTCTGTGGCTGGTGTTCTGACGGCCCCAAGGCCCAGCAAACTCCAAGCCAGACTGAGGCTCTTTGTCCCTTCTGAGGAGAAAGACATGTCTTTATTGAACTGAAAATGAGTGCCAGACAGAAATGAAACTTCAGACAAAAAAAAGTCCGTTGAGAGTATAAAAGAAACCGGTTTAGTCTACATTAATCACCTCATGATATGCAAATGCCAAACACTTCCATGCTACAACCAGAACAGCTCCATGGTTCTTATGGTGATGGCTTGGCCAGAGAATCCTCAACGGAGGGTCTGGCCTGAGGGGGAACCAGGCAGCCCCTTCTCACTGGACACCACCCCCAACACCTGCACCAGGTGCTCCTCCCCAACTAGAAAAGAAAAAACCTGTAAACTAAAGAAGCTGGATTGCACACCTCAGTCCCGACAGCACCTCACCGTCGTCGGTCAGCGTGACACAGCACAGCCACCCTACAGCTCTGTTAAGCCCAAATGCTATGTTTATTGAGGACTTCTAATATCATGATACCTTGGTTCAGTAATTTGTGAAATACCTAAATACCGTTAAATATATTTTTAAAAAACCCTAAACCATACTCTGGACTAAACAAGATGAAAGTTAAACTAAAAAGTTAGAAGGGACATCATTTACATTAACACTTTCTTTAAAAAATATAATTGCTTTTTCCTTTTCTGTTTCTGTTTGTTTGTTTTTGAAGTCAATTAACGACAGTGGTGAGACGTACTCTCTTTTTCAGCTGTTACACTGCAGCGTGCAGAGTTTTGCCTCCCCAGATTGGAGCAGCCCCGCTGTCACCGAACTGGCAGGGACAACTCAGGAACGGCGTTGCCTCCGCGCCGCGTGGAAAAGAGTGGTGTCACCACTGTGCCATAAGGGCAGCCGGAAAACCAGGAGTCTCTTGGATAATGCCAGCCTTCCATGTTCTAATAGAAAAGTCCATAGGAAGCTGTGAACAGGATCAGTCCAGAGGAGTAAAACTCTCGTGTCTGTGCCGGTATCAGTCGATGTACTGCGATAGCCAGCGGAAGCCCTCACCGTAGCCTTGCCTCTTGAGCACGCTGCACATGAACACCTCCATGGGGCGCGCATTCAGGTCCTTCAGTGGCACATTTCCCTGGGAAAATCCAAACACCAGTCACATCTGCACCCCTGGCACCCTCAGGGAGGCGCCCAGCGAGCCACAGCCATCCAAGGGAGCTCCTCTCGCAGGCCCCTCTGTGTGTGCGCTGTGTTTTGGACAATCCTGGCAGCCTTAAAACTTGCCCAAGGGCATCATCAGAGGTTTGGGTTACAAGAGATCTTAAAGATCACCCCATTCCACCCCGTTGCCTGGTCCCACAAGACCAGGTTACTCCAAGCCCTGTCCAACCTGGCTTTAGACACTTCCAGGGATAAGGCAGCCACAGCTTCTCTGGGCACCCTGTGCCACGGCCTCACCCCCTCACAGGGAAGAACCTATTCCAAATTTCCCATCTGAACCTGCCCCTCTGGCAGTGCCACTCCCACTCGTCCCACTCTTCCATGGCCTTTAAACAGTCTCTCTCTTGTAGGCTCCCTTCAGGCACAACATCATTATTATCACTGATTCACTTGGTTAATCAATGGACAAATTCCCAGAAACAACTCGGTCAGGCCTCAGTCTGCCAGGAAGCAGACAAGCCCTCCCCTGCATGTGACAATCCAGGATTTGATGCCTCCCTACCTTTCCTGTGGTCTGTCCATAGAGCCCAAAGATCTCCCGCAGTTTCTCCTCACTGATGGCCTCTGGTCTGTCGATTTTGTTCCCCAAGATAAGGATTGGCACGTTGGATATTGTCTCGTCTGTCATTAATGCCTGCGTGCAAGAGCCAACAAGAAGTGAGCAGAGAGGTGGAAAAAGGAGTCATTGCTGGAAGAAAATGGTTTTGTTTAAGCTCTGTGACCAACAAGGGCTCATTTCTGGGGCTTCCATACTCCTGTGGAAGACTCACAGAATCTCTGAGACTGGAAAATCCCTCCCAGCCCACTGAGTCCCAGCTGTGCCCCATGTCCACCCTGTCCCCAGCCAGGGCACTGAGAGTGCCACTTCCAGCCCTTCCTTGGACACTTCCAGGCATGGGTACTGCAACCCTCCCTGGGCAGCCCCTGCCAAGGCCTGAGCACCCTTTCCATGCACAAATTCCTGCTGCTGGCCAAGCTGAGCCTCCCCTGAATTCAGGTGCCTGTGGTCAACCCAGAGTAAGAACATCCAGGCTCCTCCAGCTCTGGGAGAGATGGCTGTTCTTTATAATTTAGCTACTCAGAGGTCTTGGAGAAGGGAAAGAAGAGAAGTTTACTTACATTAAGCTCAACTTTGGATTCCATAAGCCGTGAGTGATCTGCACAGTCCACCAGGAAGACAATCCCATTGATGGCAGGCAGGTAGTTTTTCCAGACCCGGCGAGCTGGAAAACACAAGGGACAAACACGGCCCTGTGAAATCTCCACACAGGGAAAACTCCACCAAACCTCAGCAACCATGGCTGCCTTTTTAGCCAGGCTGTCTTCCTTCCAAGAGTTCTGTGTATAAAAGGGCAAAAAACCTGAGTTTAAAGCTTCTAGAAAGTACAGAACTAAAAATTCACCAGTTATTCAAACTAAATTATACTGGAGTCTTCCACAGTTAAAAATACTTCAGGCAGCAGAGCAGGAACTGGCAGCACTTCCAAGCAATCCTACAGCCAGAAGGTCGCTTCCACGTGTTGTTCCATAAATAAAGCTAAGCAACAAATAATTAGGCACTAATTGCTGGCGCTCGTCAGGATCAGTTTTTGGTCCTTTTTTCCTTACCTTGTTCATGTCCACCCAGATCAAAGGTTGTGAAGGTCATTCCAGCAATCGTCAGCTCCTCTGATGCTGAAATGGAAAACACAGGCTGGGATTCAGGAAAACAGGGGAGTTGTGATGGGCAGAATTTCCCTGGCATCACACACACTCCTCCAATAAGGAATTCCCTGAACTTCCTGTGGAATTCAGTGGCTGAAATGGAGCCGTTTCACAAAACCATGAGTGGCAGAAAGTAATTTCACCTGCCTCCCACTGAAGCTTTTTAATCCTTCATTCGTTAGGAAAATCTTCCCTTTCTACTAACAGATCCACACTAGTTCTTGGCCATTTCTAGAGAGGAGAACACAGATCCACTTCAGCTTGGGGAACCACAGTGCAGCTGCAACCTCAGCTCAAGTTCCAAGACCCTCAAACCCCTCAGGCAGAGGGGTCTCTTCCTACACCCAAAATTCTAGAGGAAAAGCCATACCCAGGGAGACTTACTGGGATGTAGCGTGGGGACATGCTGGCCCAGTCTGTCATCCTTGAGCATGTGCAGCAGAGTGGTTTTCCCTGCATTATCCAACCCCAGGAACACCAGTTTTCCAGACTTCTTGTACAAACCTGCGAGGAGAAGGAACAAAGCAAGAGGGAAACTCCAGCAGGAGCCGGAACGCTGCGCTGCCACCGCTGTTTTTTGGGGAAGGCCTTTCCCAGAGCTCTGCTGCCACCTGTGCACACTTCCAGCAGGGACACGGGGCAGCAGGGGAAACACACACAGCTCCAACAGGCTTTTCCCAAGGCATCTTTACAGCGATGGACATTTCCTAAGCTCCTATTCCCATCAGTATTCCACTCTTTCCTCTGGTCCATCCTAGGTGTGTGCAGCACAACATTATGGATCAATCTGTCTCCTCAAAAGATGTGAAAATTGAACAGACTCATAAAAGACAGCAGAGAGTTGTCCAGGGAAAAGTGCAAAGCAGGGAACAGCGTGTTGTTTTCTTGGCATAAACTGATTTTTGTCGTGTCCGCCACAGGAATGCTCCCAAAGGTTTCCAAAGGGAATTTTTCTCACGCCATCCCTCTCATCCTCCCTTCAAGAAGTGATCAGGAGAGTGGGCACTCCATCCTCCAGCAAGGAGTTCCACTGGAATCTGGGACTCTGGAAGCAGGACGAGGAGGATGGGGTTCCCTCCCTGGCGAGGCAGCACCTCTGCCTGGGACTGGGCAGGCCCTGGGTACCAGCCCAGCTGCTCTCAGCCTTCTCTAAATGGTAAGAGAAACACCCAACGCTCCCAAAAACCCCTAAGTTTCTCTGCACCAGTGTAAAAGCCCCTTTATTGATACGCAGCTTCCTCCCCAGAGTTTGCACTGGCCAGACCACCTTAATCCCTGATTTTTATGGGATACTGGCAATGGGAGAACCAAAAACCGACCCAGAGGGGGCTGCCAGGGGCTGCTGAGGCACGGAGGGAGCCGCGGCATTACCTAGGAACTGCAAGACGCTGCTGAAGCCGTTGTAGAGCCACTCGAAGATGAAAGACATCTCTGGAAATAAAATGCCTGCGGGGACAACCCCCAAACCCCAAGTTACAAAGCGTCGGCGCTTACAGGGAGCCGCGGTCAGGGGGTCCGGGACGGGGGGATCGGGAGCGAAGGGGAGCGGGGGTGAGAGGTGACAGGGGATGAGAGCCCACCGGGCTGAGNGCCGGGGGCTGCGGTGGGAGCTCCGGGTTCGAGACCCGCCCGGGCTTGAGGGCCCGGGTTCGAGACCGGCCCCGGCCTGCGAGGGACGCGCTCCGGAGCCACCCCGCAAACCTCCCCCGCCACAAAGGCCGGCACTGCCGCTGAGGACGCGGTCCCAGATGCTACGGGGGAGGTTCAGGTCGGACATGAGGAGGAATCTCTTCACGGGAAGGGTGATGAGGCATTGGGCTGCCCAGGGACGTGGCGGAGTCACCGTCCCCGGAGGTGTTTGAGGGAAGCCTGGACGTGGCACTCAGGAACAGGAGGGGAATCAGTCACAGGCTGGACTCGATGATCCCTAAGGTCTTTTCCAACCTCAATGATTCTGTGATTTTGTGATCCCCCAGCTCCAGGGAGGGAAAGGAGAAGGGAGCCCCACAGCACTGGATTTCAGTAGTTTTTATTTCTATCATCCGTACACATCCCAGGTGAGTGATCTCCTGATTTAGAGCACACCACACGACCATGCACAAGCGGGGTGTTTGGATTTTATAAATTATTTCTTCCAGCCTTCACCAGGCCTCAGCAGACACGTCACTTCTAGGTATGGAATTCTAACCAGCAAAGTTACAGGCAAAGTCTTCTTGCTGACACTGAAGCTATTTTCTGGTCTATTCCTGCATGTGGTGGCTCCTCAGTGGGAAGGACACAGCTGTCTCACCACCATCCTCAGGACTTAGTTTTTCTGGTAGTAGAACCATTTATCAACTGTGGGGGCAGAAAAAAGGGGGTTAGTCCCCTGTGAGCCACCCAGCTATTAGGTAGTCATGTGGCAGTGTGTATGTGTCACCTCCAGCTCAGGGGCTTCCTCTGCTCTTGGCAACAGCTCCTCAGCACAGCAAACAGGTTCTGGCACAACGCTGTTTATGTGGATTTGTTTTCCCAAAGCAGTCACCCTTGCTCAGGCTGCCATTAGGAGCATCCATGACTTGGTGTGGGCAAGGACAGCAAGCCAGGTTTCTCTCTGGCTCAGCTGATTCAAGGAGGCAAAGCCATTTAACCTCCAACTCCCATGCCCACATGGAAGACACACAGTTCTGCACAGGTTTATTCCCCATGAAGGGATTGGAAGTGTCAGACTAGCTCCTCTTTCTGCTCCCACCCCTGCCCTCAGCCTGCCCTTGGGCCTTGCCCTGGCTACAGCAACATCTGGGTTTAGTTCAGACCCTCATTTTCCTGTGGACAATTCCTCTGAGGAAACCCCTGCTCTGTACTGGGATGTCAGGGTGGGTTTTGAGACTCACCTTCAGGTGGGATGGGGCTGGCAGCTTTACATGGCGGCGCCTGAAACAAGAAGGGTTTTAGCAGAGAACAGAGGTGTCCTTGCACTCTCCATGCATCATTTAGAACTGCACAAGTCTTTCCTGAGCACCATTTAAGACCCTGTGGCAGCTGTGGGGGAACAGCTGAGCTCACAGTCAGTGTCCTGTCATTCCCAGAAAATCCAAAGTCTACACAGGTGCAGCTGCTGTACAGCTGCTTTTTTTTTAAACCTACAACATTGATTTAAATAATATGGGGGAATAGAGGCATGAAGGACTCTCTGAGAACTCCTCTGAAGAGCTTTCCCTGGTATTCAACAACCAAAGAGAGTGAAAATCCCTGTCTGGTGACACATCCTCCATGAGGGCTTTCAAAAACCTCATTGAGACCCCTAATTGGGATACCAGCACTTTAGAAAACAAGACAAGTGTTTTAAAGGTCTCTCCACGGCTACAGAGAGAGACTCAGGTTTCCAGTTATGGAAGAGAGGCAAGATTTGCATTTCAATTTTCCTGTCCCCTCCCTCTAAGCCCTTTCAGGTTGCCAACAGCAGTGCTCTTCAAGTCTAGGGACACACAATTAATTCCCGAGGCTGGCCAGCAGAACTACACCTCTCTCAGTACAAGAACTACATGTTGAGTTCTTCATTCTGAAGCTGCAAAATCCCTGAGGAATTAGACTCTTTTTTCTCAAAGGGAGAACTGTACTGTGAAGCTCTTGGAAGTCCAAATATTAAAACCCTCTCAGAACAGCTCACAGGCAGGCTGCAGCTCAGAATTTTAACCCTCCATGCAAACTCTGTTTGAGATTCCATCTCTTGGATGACTAAGGGCAGGGAGAAGCCTCTGGAGGAATGTCTGGTTTGCTCCACATCCATCCTGTTTAACCAGAAGCAGGTGCTCAGCCACCCAAAACATCCTGAGCATGCCACGTGCCATTCACACAGAGAGGACAGTTCACCACACAAATTGCACTGTTTTTCCTGGTAATAACACCTGGATTTGGCCACTCAAACTGGTACTTACTGCATCCACAGTAGCTTTTGCACAGTCTTGACTACAGCAGAAAGGGCTGTCAGACACCGTCAGGTTGGTGCTGGAAGACATTGGGCACTTGTGAGAACATGCAAACCCAGCCCTGCCCGCAGGAGCATTAAATAATGGAATATTAAGGATCACAGTTAACAGCTGCCAAGTGGAGGGGGAAGGCCTGGGGAAGAGAGCCAGCAGCTAACAGAAAGCATGGCTCCTCTCAGGAAGGGATGTTCCAGGGTTTTTAGTTTGGGAAGAGGAAGGTGCACATCACCACAAGCATTCACCTACCAGTTGATACCCCCTCCATCAGTTTTCTTTGTTATTAAAGCTTTCCAGTGTTCGTGGGTGCCTCTGATGACATCCAGGGCAAAATCCTGAAGTTGGAGATGAGAAAAAACATCATCTTGTGTGGAAGAAGCAGACCACCTTCTCCAGACTGTCACTTACAAGGAGCTGATTTTAGACAGTCTGGAAAGGGCTCTTCCACCATTCTAGAAGAGCAGAAACTCCCAGCACGCAACAGCTGAAACAACCAGGACTGTCCAGAAGAATTGTTTTGCTTTCAAGATGGGAGGATCTGCCAAGGTCACAGAGCGAGCTTGGGGCCAAAAGAAACTGAACACAGTCTTGGGCCAGTGCTCCATTATGGAAGCACCTCCACCCTGCTGCTCCTCCCACGGGGTTTGTCTCCAGCAGCTTGTTGATCCAGGCCTATCCAGGAGCTCTCTTCCACTCCAGGCAAATAATTCAGGCCAGCAGGAAGAGACACGCAGCTGATCTGGCTCTGCAACTTCTTAAAAATGAATTTGTTTCCAGACATATCAAGCTCTTTCCTTAAAAATGAGCAATATATACTCAAGCATTAACCTGTCAGTTGGAGAAGGAAACCCACACAGCTCTTTGTTGCTGTGAACACCAGCACTAAATGTCCTGGTTTGATACCAAACCAAGCCAAATAAAACACTGCAGAGCACGTGTGAGGTTCTTTATCCTGATTTTTGAGTTTCCTTGATGGGTTTCACCCATCCTGAGAGGCAGCAAGAGGTTCCAGCCCGACCAACTTAATGCTGTGCTCCAGCCAAAGGGGACAAGTCCTTCTTCACTTCCATTTTCTTTCCCAGAGAGGGCTTTTGGGAGAACTCCCCTCCTCTGCACTACCTCGGGAGCTCTGGGAGTTGAGTCACCTCACTAAAGCCCTCATGGCACTCCAGGAAGGGCAGGAGTGAGGACACCAAAACAAGATCTCACCTGCTCAGGAGCAGTAACTTATCTGATCTAACCCAGAGACGAGGCAGAGGAGCAGTGCTGCCAAGGCAGAGCCTTACTCACAAGGGTGTGAGGGAACACATCATGCCCAAAGGAAGAAATATTTTAACTCCTGATTTAAGTTCAACTTGGACCAGGTTGCAATGGAACAAAGCCAACGGGTGAGGGAGGCAAAGGGTGATGTCAAGCTGCCTTTGCTCCAGAGCTGGAGCAAATAAACCTGGTGTTTCCACCTGGTCCTGACATGGAGGCTCCCAGCCCTGAAGTGATCCCATGTGAAAAAAACATTCAACAACACCACGGTGATAACCCCAGGCATTTTTTCCTGGTGTTCCTGCACTCACTAGGCTGGAAAAACAGCAGGATGAACTGAAATCAACTATCAGCAGCCACCTTAAAATCCATTCTCTCAGTGACTCACTTGTGTCCCCACACACCCTGAGCTCAGGTTTTGGACAAGATGCCCTTGTGCAAAGGGAGGTGATCCTACCTTGCCTTTAAATTCCCCATTAAAAGCAAACTGGTTTTCTGGTTTTCCATCAGGTACTTTGTATCTTCTGAACCAGTCCACAGTAGCTTCTAAGTATCCAGGCTTCATCCTTCTGACATCCTCGATGTCTGGCAGGAGACATGGGGTTTGTTAGCCAGAAACAGGAACAGAATTTATTGAGTTACAGAATTTATGTGGCTCTGTGGAGCTGTGCTGGGCTGTGCCTCTTTCAGCCCCTTCCCAAGCAGCCTTAGCAACATTTTAGACAGGTTCCCTGAAGAGACAGTGAGTAGTGAGTATCTCCTCAGGGAAGTTGGTGTTTTATCCTCAGGCTGTGTATCCCCAGTGTCCCCAGGACAGTGGACACATTTAAACAGACTTGATTACTGGCTGGGGGGGACAAGCCCTTTCCTCCCACTGGAAGCCACCCTGTGTTTGGAATGCCAGGCTGTGCAGAGGATTGGCCACATGTGACAAACAGCAGTGAAACGTTTTGTTCTAGGATTGTCCTTCCAGCATCACATCTGATTAACACCACAGCACAGAAGGAGCAAGCCCTGTCCTCACCTCCTGCAGGCTTTCACAGGAGGAAGGGAAGCACTGATGCTGCTCCTCACCCCTGGAACTCACCATTGTAGCTGTCTGCTTCTGGGTCTTCAACGTTGATAGCAATCACCTTCCAGTCTGTCTCTCCCTCATCAATCAGGGCCAGCGTGCCCAGCACTTTCACTTTGATGACTTCTCCCCGAGAGCAGACCTGCAAGGACAAAGGCTTTGCTGTCCATTCTGATGCATCCAAGGGGTGCACAACAGGAGGCTGTGCAGGAGCTCAGCAAGCAGCCAGGTACCATGAAATTAGCTCTTGCTGTCAGCAGCTCATCAGCCCTGTCTCATCTCAGCAACAATCTCCAGAGGCAGCAGAGGGAAACATCACATTGTTAAGGGAGGGGAGGTAGGAAATGAATAATGTCCCTGGATAATTGACTTTGGAGACATTAATTACACGTTTCAGGAGACATTTAGGATGCGTTACCTTGCTTCCAATTTCGCAGACATCAATTGGATCGTTATCTCCACAGCAACCAGTATTTTCATCCTTGTGACTTGGGTCTTCCCAAGTCTGGAAAAAAAAAGCCCAAACCAACACCAAAATCAACAATACATAATAAGAACTCACAAGTTTAAAGAGGTAGCAAAAAGCAGGTGTATTTCAGGCATGCAGTTGCCTGGACTAAACAGAGGATGGCCCACTTCACACCTGCTGCCAGGTCAGGTATTTGGCCTGCTGTTTCCCTTGTGCCTGGAAGGTTTGAATTCAAGTTAAAAGGTCTTGTCTTCCAAAAGGTAAGTAACTCCCTCCTACCCAAAAATCCCCTTTCAACAACACTCCAGACTTCCTCCTCTGTGCCACAGCTGCATAAAGGTGAAGTTCATATCTATAAAGGCAAATTGTTGATTTGGTTTCCTGCCTGTTCCTCTCTCTATTCAATCCTTAGCAGAAGTTTCCTGAACTCCAGATAGCAGTCCAGCAGAGATGGAAGACAGACAGGGTGTATTGTTTCCCTTTAATTAAACAATTAAAGACACTGTTAACCCTAGAGAAGTGATAAGAATGTGGAGTCCCACTGTGCTCCCCAGTGCATCTCACCCACAGTGGTGAATGCACACTGAAGGACACGACTGCAGAAGCCAATTAATTGACTCCAAGAACAAGACCTGTTTAAAACATGCTCCTGATCAGCAGTGAAAAGCACTTCATGTCCACTTGCATGGGGGTTGAGATATAAAAAGGAATGTTCTTCCCAAACTTCTGCATGCCAGGACAAGACCAGTGTAGTCAGGACCTTGTGATGGATCCAGAGTGTTCAGGAAGATGTTTTGACACCTGGGTGGTGCTGTGGGGCCGTTCACAAACACTATCACATTTCTCCACTAGGAAGTGTTAAGCTCTTGATGCATAAACACCTTTGATCCACAAACACATGACAGAGCAAAGGCTTCAAAAGACACAGTTATGCACAAAGAAACAGACGCCAGAATCCATTCAAGCAGGAAACAACTCAACCTCGAGGCCCTGTGTTAAGCCATGTGGGGAAAACACTTGACATATGCTACTGTCAAGAGCAGGAATACCAAGTTCAGTGTGTTTGCCTGTGATCTGTCACTGACAGTTTATTTCTCAGGAGAAAACTCCAGCCTTACAGAACATCAGAGGCAAACAGCCTTGTCTGAAGTCCCTCTTTATCTAGCAGTCCTCAACCATTTAAGAGCATGTGTCCAGATGTCACTATCATTGTCCCACCTTGCCAGCTCTTTCTGGGAAGGCATATCTGTGCAGTGGTGGGTGTTGGCAAGAAGAGTATTCTATAAAGATTCAGCCTAAATCCTGCACCATTAGGATAAAACCCTGTGCTTTGCCAGGCAGGAACTGAAGGCACTGCCTTGCCAGATGTATGATGACAGCTCCCTTCAGCCACAGAGAAGGACCTGCCAGCTCCTGCCCAACCCACCTCTGAGCAGCTGAAGATGAACAGCAGCTGCTCATCCTCAGGGAGCTTGTTTATATCATCAGATAAAAGCTTAAAAGTTGGGATTTCTGCTTAGAAACATCCCTGTTTTCCTGACAGGTTCTCTCCCTCAGCAGGGCGATACATCCAGCTACAAACAACACACAGAGATCAGATTCTCTGCTGAACTTTTTGCTCATTAACACAGTGCCAACAGCAGGCACCCTCCCTCCTCCCCAGCAGGATGGATGAGCCACTGGGATAAACCACAGTACCTGTGGGATGGCACCGTAATTCCAGATGTAGCCCTTGTGGGGAAATACGTTTGCTACGAAGCGCAGTTTCCCTTTCTTCACATCTTGCTTAATTGGATTTAAGGGTTCCTTTGTGGAAATCTGAAAGGAAAGTGACATAAATCCCTCTGCTATACGCTTTATGAATAAAAGTAATTTTTTAAAATGGAACTGACAAGCCAAGAGACAGGAAATGATGCTGATGCCAGTGGCAGATACTGGACAACTCCTGTTGCATTGCCATCCCTTGAGATATGGTTTCCAGCACACTTACTAGCCTTGGAATCATGTGGGGTTAAGAGCCATAAAATATTGCTTTAATCAGAAGCCAATGGAGAACACCAAGGCATCCCAACTTCTGCAATCTCAGCCTCCACACCAGACCTCCAGCATTAAGCAAGTACTGACAGGAGAATTTAGAAACTTCCAGAGGTGGAATTAAGGAGGAATCAACAGGGTGGAATTGAGGAGAAAATAACAAAGCCAAGGATTAAGATTGGAACTGTAATGCAGTTTACCTCCATTTTAGCATTTGTCCATCGAGGTACCTCCACGACCATGTTGAACACATTCTGAAGAAAGCAAAAGAGCAGTGAGTGGGAAGGCATCTTGGGGCCATGCTTTAAATTAGGGAACACGTACAAGTGAGCACAGAAACCAGCCAGTTCACCTGAAACCATAAGTTGTTTCTTTTTTTCAGTGCTAATTTTGAGACAGCTGATAAAAGTCCTGTAGCCCAGTCAGTCACACATCATCACTCCAAGCTGAATCCCACAAACACCCCAAAAGGCCAGACTGAGATTCCCACAAGTTCTCCATCAGCTGCCACCTACAAACACCCCTATCACATTCCTAGGCTATATGAACAGGTTAAATTAATGGCAAACAGGTGCATACAAACTACCCTGGACAGAACAAAATGGGGTTTGGGCCATATTTATTAAATACAAAGTATTTAATGCTCCAGAAAGAGCCACTCTGGCCATTCAGAAAAGACAAGACCAACAGGACAAGCCATCTATTTAACAGTATGGGTATGTATGTACTGCCCTGAATGAGTGAGATCATCACTCCCAAATATTCTAGTCATAATGTGAGGAAGGATGCCCTTTCTCCAAGCTGACACTCCTGTAAAAACAGACCTTGCTAGCAGCATGGTGCGAGGATAAAAATGTGGGGGAGAAATGCAGAACCACATCTCACTGTATCTTATTTACAGGTGACACTTGAAAACATCTCCTGTTGATCCAGCTGGGCTGAGAGTTCAATGTCAGCCTCCTCTCCAAGAGAACAAGCTTTTCCACACCTGAACCTTAACATCTGCTGTTTGAAGAGATTACAGCTTTTTAACAAAAAGTCAAACCTTGCTCCCTGGCCTGGGCAAGTTTTCTAATCCCCACCTTAAGCAGTATTAGCATGGCAAAGTCCCTCGAACCTGTGTTGCCCCATAATTGGATTGATATTGTGCAATAAGTGCTGTTACATCACTGACTTTGCCCACACCCTTCCCTAGCAGAGCTTTCTTACAACCTCTTAATTGCAGAGGGTCACTGCTCATTTGCATTTTGTATGCAGAAAGGCATAGAACTATTTTTATTCCTGACTCAAGGGAAGGAATGAAGCAACTGGAACAGGCTGTGCAGGCAGGGAAAGATGACTTGGGGCTGCATCTTTGTAAGGATTTAAGCTTCCCCAAGGTCCAACTTGGCCAAAGATACACAAAGAGCAGCCCAAGGTCATCCCTTTGCAATGACATGGGTCCAGGTAAGGTAAACAGCCCAGCCTGAGACTGAAAAAAACACCCTGCAATCCTCTCAGCGTCTTAGGAGTCTGAGGATAAAGATCAAGGAGCCCAGACAGAGTGGGACAACCTTTTGCTCAGAGCTGGGCCCTTTATTGTAGCTGGCAGCCCACCTGCTAAATGATGAATAAAACCTCAGTGTTGAGGCACTCCAGCCACAGAGAGCCCCATGGGACCAGCACTATTGTGTAACTTGGGGGACTTTGACCTTCAGCTATTGTGACTTTTCTCTGAATGACTTGGCACAGAGGTGCTGGCAGCTGCACTTTGTGCCTGAGGGCAACAACAGCAGCCCAGTTTCCCCTGTTAAGCATTACTAGTTCAAGGAAGTCCTCCTCACCTCTGTACTCACTCCCCTGCTCCTTCTTTTTCTGTTCTGCAGGCATGTTTGCATGTTTGCAAAGCATGGCATTATCTGGGTTTTCCTTGTCTGGGTTACCTGCCAGGCACCTGCACTGAGAACTGCTTCCCTACTTCACCACAGTCCTTGAGGACCACAATCCATCTTTTCCCCTCTGAGAAGGCAAAAGGCACTTCAGACTTCCCAGGGCGCCTCAGGCAGCTCCTTCACCTCAGTACCTCCATCAGCTGATTTTTTAGAGAATTTGAGAGATTTTCATCTCTCAATTGTGTATATTCTTTTTTCCTTTCCCAGAACCACTCTCCAGCTCTGAATTTCAGCTCTAACAAATATTAGTTGCTCCACTACATTTCCTGAGCTGCACAGCTTTTTGTACATGCCAGAGAAAGAAACAAGCTACAACAGTAAAGGGTGCAGTCAGAGAGCCCGAGGTACCACTGAGAAAAACATGAAATGAAAACTGAAACACAACCATTTTGATTTCCTGAAGCTGGGGCATTTTTCAGTCAGAACAGCCTGATTTGACTAACTACTGGTGCTAGAAGGATGTGAAAGCCCTGCAGCACTGCAAGGGGCAGGTTCTGCCAGGCAAGAGGTGCCAGCAGATGCTACAGCAGGAATTTAACCTCTTCATCTTCCCCCTCTGTTCAGTGCTGGATTATACTGCAGGCATAAAGTGGCTGTACTGCAGCCAAAATCCAAGCCTGAAATATCATGCAGCACCCATAGGAATGAATGAAAATATTACAAAAAAAAAAGCAGTTTTCTGCTTAGCTAACCCAAAATGCCTGCATGAGTAAGCTCAAGCCAACCACTCGCATCTCTGATGCAAAAAATGAGAATGAGATCATTCATTCTCCTCTCCTGGGTCGCTCCACCCGAGGCCAAGATGGTGAGAAACCCATTCCTTGCAGGGTGAGGCAATGACTCCATGAGGTGCTGCTCCTGCAGTGTGTGAGGATCTGGGAGCCTCCCCGGGTGTCTCAGGCTGCGGGATCCCCTGGTCCCTCAGATGTTTCAGGACTCCCTGGTCCCCTGCGTGTTTCCACAACCCCCGGTCCCCGGAACGTTCCCAGATCCCCTGGTCCTTTGGATGTTTCAGGATCCCTGTTCCCCCGTGTGTTCCCAGATCCCCATGTCCCCTAGATGTTTCAGGACCTGGGATCTCCTGGATGTTTCCAGACACCCTGGTCCCCTGTATGTTCCCAGATCCTCTGTGTGTTCCCGCATCCCGTGGTCCCCTGTATGTTTCAGGACCCCTGGTCCCCTGTGTGTTCTCAGATCCCCTGGATATTCCAGGACTTCGGATCTCCTGGATGTTTCAGGAACCCTGCTCCCCTGTGTGCTCCCAGATCCTCTGGATTTATCAGGACCCCTGGTCCGCTTTGTGTTCCCAAATCCCCATGTCCCCTGGATGTCTCCAGATCCCCAG
>VXBR01011793.1:0-22002 GCA_013400215.1 Cisticola juncidis | reverse complement strand
GGAGGATGAGGAGGAGGATGAGGCCCCCAGCAGCTCCCGTGCCATTTGGTTTGGCTCTGGGGATGGGGACCCCGAGCTGCAGCTGCCCTGCATTGGAGGAGGAGGAGGATGAGGATGAAGCCCCCAGCATCTCCCGTGCCCGAGGTTTGGCTCTGGGACAGGGACTCTGAGTTGCAGCTGCCCTGCCCTGGAGGAGGAGGAGGATGAAGCCCCCAGCATCTCCCGTGCCCGAGGTTTGGCTCTGGGGAAGGGGATGGGGACCCCGAGCTGCAGCTGCCCTGCATTGGAGGAGGAGGAGGATGAGGATGAAGATGAGGATGAGGATGAAGCCCCCAGCAGCTCCCCTGCCCCAGGGTTTGGCTCTGGGGACAGGGACCCCGAGCTGCAGCTGCTCTGCCCTGCATTNGAGGATGAGGATGAAGATGAGGATGAGGATGAAGCCCCCAGCAGCCCCTCTGCCCCAGGCTTTGGCACAGGGACCCCGAGCTGTCCTGCCCAGCCCCGCTCCCTGCAGTGCCCCTGGAATGTCGCGGTCCCCACGGGGCGGGGCCGCTGCGCTGTCCCTGGGGGGACACACGGGGACAGGGCCCGCGCTGGCCTTTGTCTGCCCGTGCCAGGCAGATGTGAACAAAGCCGGCTTCGATTGCCCTGAGCGCCCGGGGAGTATCGCTGACTAATTATAGAAAACAGAAGATGCGCTCCCCTCCTCTCGCAGTTTTTTGATAAACATTGTCTCCTCTCAACAGCTGAGTATTTAATTAGTGTTGATTGTTGTTCCCCGTGTTCAATAACCACTCATCAGGAGGGGGTGTCCTCTGGGGCAGCGTGGCCCCGAGCACAGCGGAGCCCAGGGTGTTCATAATTAAGGATGCAATTTATTTCAGCAAGTCATGTGTACAGCACCCTGTGTTTTAGGTTAATTTTCAAGGTTAAAGGGGAAAAAAATAAAAAAACCAACGAAAAACCCAAACAACTTAGACGGCTGGAAACTCAACAGTGAAAACTGCAGGGAGAGATAAACATATGAATAAATTTGTGTGTGCATGTGGATAGACCCCACACACCTCTGGGTGCTTCCCAGCCTCTTTCCTGACACTCTGGGGCTGTTTCCCGAGTTTTGGCTGGAAAATGCTGCCAGGTGGAGCCAGGCCAGGTGGGGTAACACTGTGCAAGCAGCTTTTCCTCACCCTGCTGGCTGTGGGAAGGGCTGAGTTCACCACCAGCGTGGGTTCATCAATTCCTGCCCCAGGTTTGTCTGTGTTCTCCTGAGGACTCACAGCCACTGTCCCCGTGTGCATCCCTGCTGGGATGGGCAGGGACTGGGCTTGGCTTCCCCAGCACCTCATGGATCACCCAGGTCAGGGGAGGAGAATCAACCCCGGGACCTCCAGGATCTCCAGGCAGGTGCTGCTGCTGTGGGGAGGTGCAGGATGAACTGGGATGAGTCCTTCTTCTCCTTCTCCTTCTCCTTCTCCTTCTCCTTCTCCTTCTCCTTCTCCTTCTCCTTCTCCTTCTCCTTCTCCTTCTCCTTCTCCTTCTCCCCCTGACCACCACTCGTGTCCACCCTCCAGGGAGGGCAGGAGCATCCCAGCTCTGGGGACATGGGAGTCCCTTCCCAGAGTTTTAGGGACATTTCCAGCAGGTCGGACTTGTCTGGATCCCCCTGGCACCAGGAGCTTCAATCCTGGGGAAGGAGGAGAAGCCTGGGGACAACCCCCTGCCCTGCTGCCCTGCTGGCTGGGGCTGGGCAGCATCAGGAGTGCCAGGGGAGGAGCTCCAGGGGTGGGCTGGGGGCTCAGGGGGCACAGCAGGGCCTGGCTGGGCTGGGCAGCATCAGGAGTGCCAGGAGAGGACTCCAGGCTCCCTGGGGGCAGCAGGGATGGCTCAGGATCAATCATTCCCCAGGATCATCCATTCCCCAGGATCTGCTGCCCCTGAGCTGCCACAGCACCCAGGGAACCACAGAGGGTGCCCGTGGGCGAGGTCCCTGGGTGTCCCCAGCTCTGGGGACAGCTCTGCTGGGTGGCACAGGGCCCTGCAGAGAGCTGTGGGCAGCAGCTGAAGGGTTAAAGGCGCTGGGCTGCAGAGGTCACTCCCTGAGCTCTCTCCTGCCCATCAATATATCGAATATCCGCTAATCTGGATCAGTGGGGTGGGGATGGCCCGGGGACAGGCACAGCTCCTGTCCCTGGGAGGGAGGGGACAGTTCAGAGGCTGCCCGGGGCAGGGCTGGCCCCGGGATGGGGACATGGGCCAATCTCCTCACCCTCCTCATTCCCTGGGCACAGTCTGACCCACTGCCTGACAGCTAAACAGGCTCCTGGCTGAGAAACCAGGGGGAAAAAAAAACCCAAAAGAGAGAAAATCCCAGAGATTGCTCTATCTATTCCTTCTGAGGGGGATCTGGAGGCCACGTCCTGACCCCGAGTGCCACCAGTGCCACCCAGTGCCCCCAGTGCCACCCGTGCCAGGGGGGCACCCCACACCCACAGCCCTTTGGAGCCCTTTGGAGACAGCCCAGATTCATTGCAGGAGGAGATGTATTTAGGCTCAAGGCAGTTCAGTTGTGTTAATTATGAAAATCTAAAGATAATCTATATTTAATGTCAAATTTTTCTCAAATTTGCTAAAGAGGGAGGAGAATATATGCACATGATGACATTTAAATGAAGAACAAGGTGCAATTAAACTCCAAATCGTACAGTAGACTAATTGGGGAGAGGATGACAAATATAGTTATCATCAACAACTAATTAGGGCCCTGCTTTAGCTTTCCCTGCCTGATTAATCTTGACTAGGTGTTAATAAGTTCCGTGGGCCCGGCAGCAGTTGGGGCCGGGCTGTTTGTGCTGAACCCTGGGCCAGGAGGGAGCTTGGGCCACCAGGAGTGGTGATCAAGGGGGTTGGATTTCTGTTTGGAGGGGGATCAGAGCAGTGGTGGGTGCTGGGATTGTCCCCAGCGAGGCTGGGAGCAGGGAGGGAGGAGAAGGAGGAGGAGGAGGAAGAGGAGGAGTGTGCCAGGAGCGCTGCTGGCACATCCCTTTTCTCTGGATTCACACTCTTATTTTTTTGCCTGGAAAGGTAAGAATAATACTAATTATTAATTAATTAATTAATTAACAGTTAAGGCTGCACTCCACATCCAACACTGCAGGTGAAGGGGTGACACGAGATGGGGACAGATAAATCACCGAGCTCAGAGTCACCTCTGCCACACAGGGGATACCCCAGAGCAGGAATGGGCTGGGGAAAAGGGGTCACAGCCCCAGCCCCCTCTGCTTTGCACCAGTGCCCTGCTGGGGTTTGGTCTGATAAAACCAGAGAGATTTTCAGATTTGCTGCTCCCTGCTCCTCCTGGGTGCTGGAGGAGCCTGGGAGCGCTCGAGGGTGAGCGGCTCTGAGCCTTCATCGCCGTGAGGAGGCTGAGGGTGGGCACTGGGGCTGAAAGGAGAGGCAGAGGGGCCTCTGGCCAGCAGACATCCACCCCTGCTTGGGGGTCCTGGGGGGTTTGCAGCTTTGGGCAGCTCTGGAGAGACGAGGCCACACAAAGCCCTGGAGAGGGGGAAAATCCTCACGGCTTGGCCAAGTGGGGATGGGATGGGTGGGGTCCTACAACCACCCTACAACCACCCTACAACCACCCTACAACCACCCTACACCCACCCTACACCCACCCTACACCGACCCCACAACCACCCTACACCCACCTTACAGCCACCCCACAGCCACCTCCCCTGGTCCCACAGCTGTCCCAAAGCCCTCCCTGGCTGGAGCTCTCCTGGAGGAGGTGAGACCCCAACCCAAAGTGCTGCTGCTGCCCCTCCTGTTCCCACACCGAGACCCCTGGGCAGCACCAGCACCCCCGAAGGTGACCCCAAATCCCCAGGGGTTTTTCCCGGCGGGATGAAGCCCCGAGGGACCCGAGGCTGTTTTTCCCCATCCCCGGAGGAGGCAGAGCCGAGCCGTCCGCGCAGGATGAACTTGGCTCAGTCTCCATGGGAACGCTGGCCGGGCCCGCACCGCTGGCGTGTGCGCGGGGCCCGTTGACCTCACTTAGAATTATTACCTTTAGCCAAATAAAATAATTTGTGTTAATAAAGAGACCATTTTCTCTCGGCTTCCAAGCGAGCCTTCCCCAGAAGGCAGAGTGACTCCTTAATTACACTTTTACTGCAAGGTGATTAATGTTCAATATGTGATACTCCGTTTAAATAAGTCGCTTATTAACACCTTTAATATATTTAATTTTTTTTCCCTTTTCCCCCCTCCTTCCCGCTGGCCCTGGCGGCGGGAGGGGCTGTGCAGCACTAGATGGAGCTCTGATATTGGGGGTGAAGCCCTGCAAGGACAAAGTGATGGGAGAGACAGGAGGGGAATCCCTGAGGGTTGGGATGGGGATAGGGTGGGAAAGGGGCTTTGCTCTGGGGGTCTGGGGCCGTGCAAGGGGTGGGAGAGGGCTCAGCCCTGGGGAGGATCCAGCTCTGGAGGATCCAGAACATTCTGGAGATTCCCAGATGTGCCCATCTCTGCAGCCACATCCCTCCTGACCTGGGGTACATCCAAGGGTTGGGAAAATGGGGAAATTCTTCCCTTTTGGTCATTCCTCCCTTAGTTACAGAGTTATTTTTTGGGATGGGTGACAGACGCTGCTGCCTGGTGTTTAAAACCAGAAAACTGTTCCTGCCTGGAATGGATTGTTGCTCCTGATTGCAGCTCAACTGCTAAATGAAAAAAGTAATTTTATTTTATACCAGATTTCTTCCTTTTAGAACTATTTTTATTCGTGCACAAGAGCTGTTTGTAAATACACGTTATTATTTGCCACATAAAGAATGTGTTGTTCCCCAAATGGGGAATAAACACCTGGCACTGGTGCAGGGATGGGAAATGGTGCTGGGATTTTCTCCTTTTGGAGCCCTGTGGGCACACAGGGAAGGGGGCAGTGGGGACAGGGCTGTGGGTGGCACAGGGTGGGTGGCACAGGGTGGGTGGCACAGGGTGGGTGGCAGTGTCCTGATGTCACTGTCCCTGCAGGGGCAGCCCTGGGCTCTGCTCCAGCTTTTCCCATTCGTTCATTTGGAGCAGCAGCCCTGCAGTCCTGCCCTGCAGGAAGGAGGAGAAGTTGGACAGAGGGCAGAGCTTTTCTGGGCACCATCCTGGCACTCAGGGACCCATCCTGGGCTTCAGGACAAACCCCAAACTGTGGGGAATCAGGGGCCAGGCTGGAGCCTCCCTGAAGGAGGGCAGGGGATTCCTGAGACCCCCAAATCCTGTGGGGTGCCCAGAGCTCTCTGCTCCAGCAGGAGCAGGTCCCACATCCCCTGCCTGGGTCCCTGTGATCCATGAGCTCCAACACCTTTCCAAAGAATTCCATTTCCTGCTGCAGTGAGCAGGGGCTGCTCAGCAGAGGGGAAATGGAGGTGAGGGGGAGCCTCTGGATTCATCATCCATCCTGGATCTCTGAATTTCTGCCTGGAGCCTGCCCAGGGATGTCCCAGCAGCCCCAGTGCCAAACACACCAAATCTGGGCCAGACTGCCAAAAATGCAGCTCCACAGGGAGGTGGATGGCTCCATTTCTCCTCCCTTTTCCCTGCTTTCTGCTGGTAGTGGGGTTAGGGATATTCACCATCACAAATGGGGAAATATTCTGTGATTATATAGAAAGAAATATCAGATTGAACTTGTAAAACTCTGGCTGTGCTGGGGGTGTGTGTGCTGGAAACTGCTGCAAAGTTAAATAAAATTGCAGAGAAACAAACAATTTCTGAATAAATTTGTCTCTTAATCCATCCCTGGGAGCTCCTGAGGAAGTGCCCAGCTGCTCCCAGTTACCAGACTGGGGGAGCTTCTCCCTGGGAACCTCGTTCCCCCAACCAGGTTCCAGGTAGGGATTGCTGAAGGTTACAAACACCTGAAATGCAGATTAATCCTGCATTTCATCTCCTGCCCTCAGCTCAGAGCCTTCTGAAGGGAATTCCAGGTTTGGTGTTTGCTCTGCTCCCCTGATTTGTTTTTCTGCCTCCTCCTTTTCTTTCTTCCTCTTCTTTTCCTGCAAAAAAAGACATTTTACTGGAGGGATACCTCTGAGACCCCGGCTCCAGCTGCTCTCCCTGCCCTGAATTCCTTCACTTTATTAAAATTCTATTAATAGAAGCTGCCTTGTAGAGCCCTGGAAGGGAGGTAGCACCTCTGCTTTGCTCTTGCTCTGGGATTTTTTCTGGGGTGGGGGATGTTGGCTGGCTTGGGTTTTGTTTCTCATTTCGTTTGAGTGGTTTGAAAAAGGGAATAACTTGGCTTGTGTGGAAACCTAAAGGGATACTGGAGGAAATGCTGCTTAGCTGGTGTAAATACTGAAACCCCCATTAATTTCAGGGCTAAATGAGACATTTTCTTAATTGTTTGGCAGAGAGGCAGCACCACAGGTATTTGGGAGTTCACTGCCTTGGAGGGCTGAGCTCTGCATCACCTGGCATCCCTTTCAGGATTAATTCCCATCAAAAATGAGCTTTTATTGCATTAAATATAACTTCAGGTAATTCTGAGAATGGGATTTCCCCAGTGTCCAGGGCCCAGGGAGAGGCTCCAGCCAGGCTGGTGCTGCTCAGTCCTGCTGGAGCTGCAGCCTGGGCAGGGCTCTCCCCTCACTCGGATTTTCCACCTTGGCCCCTTTTGCATCATTTTTGCAGTTGGATATTTTGATTTCTGCCCGATCTAAGGGTGCTGGATTTTCCTGGGTGAGCAGCAAGCAGAAGGAGGTTTGTCCTGGCTGTGGGGTGGCCACAGGATTATCCTGGCACGGTGCAGACCCTCAGGGATCCGTGGCATTTCTGGGGTGAGAAGAGAGGCCAGCACAGCCTTCCTAAAATCACAGAACTCCCTGTGCCACCACGAGCCCCTGCTGTCCCCAGGCCCGGTCCCCTCCTCCTGCCTGGGCCCTGAGAAACTCCCTAAACCCCATCATGGGCCAGCAATGAAAGTTTATTGCCTATAAAGGCTAAAATTAATGTGAGTTAATCCCCATAAACCCCCCTGATTTGTGCTGTCCGTCCCGCTCTGGCTGAGGGCTCTGAGTCCCGCTCTGCGCCGCTAATGGGGCTGATTAAGGGTTAATTAGTGCCCACTAATTAACCACTGGCTTGGGTGGCACCTTGGGAAGGAGCCGGGGGTGCTGCCCTGGCCCTGCACCCACCGACTCCACGTCTCCCTCGGAGGTTTCCCCACCAGGACCTTTGATAAATGTGTTTTTCCAGTGTTTTTCCAGTGTTTTTCCAGTTTTCCCAGGGCTGCTGCACCCTAAAGGTTTTTTCTCTTTCCCCTGATCAGCTGTGCTAAACTCCCTGTGATGTGAATAATTCTTGGAAAAATATAAAAAACCCCACACCTCTGTTTTCCTCTGATGCTAAACCAAACTGAGAAATTCAAAAGACAAATACACAGAGCTCTACCCCTGACTTAGAGCCTGCAGTGGGTTTTTACGGTGGTTACTGATTTTCCCTGAATTGATGAGGCTTAAAGGGGGAAGTTAAACTTTTCACCGATATGGAGGTGAAATAATATTAAATTCCTGTATTAAAGATCCTCATTAACCTGTTTGGGTTTTATTGGGCTAACGGTAAACACAACAAGCTGTGAACGGGGTGCTTAATTATTTCAATGAATATTCATAATGGACAGGACCCTTCGAGGAAATGAAGAGAGGAAATTGTTCTACAGCAGTTGGGAGGGTGAGCAAAGGCTCAGCTTTAAATCGAGGGAGGAAAAGAAAATACACCTGCTCTGTAAATCCTTGGTGCATATATTTATGTTTTTTTTAATTTTTATATGTATTTTAAAGAAATGGATACAACTCTTACTAAGCAACTTGTTAGAGAATAATTTGTTTTAAATTGACACTAGGTGTGTTTAGAATAACTTTGGTTTAAAAAGAAGTATTGAAGCATTTAAAAGAAGTATTGAATTATTTAAAAGAAGTATTTAAAAAGGAGCTTGATGCTGCAGCACCATGACTCAAAATTCAGATATCATGGCTGATTTCTGTACAAACACAGGATTTTGGCTGTAGGAGTCCCTTTATTTCCCTGTTTCCTCTTTCTGCTGTATCCTGCAATAATTCCATTTTCTGCTGGGTATTTTGGGAGTTGGTTAAACAAGAGAAATCACATAGGCACCAAATGATCTGCACAGCTTCTTCCTGAGAATCTGGAAAAGCCCCAAACCCTCTGTCCTGCATTTCCTGCAAGGGCAGGAGCATTTTTAACTGCACAGGAAGTTATAAAGCTTCTGCACAGACCCTGGGATTGGGTGCCATAAAGGGACGTGTGCCTGGTGAATTAAGACACTTGGTAACTTGTGGAATGATGGCTTAAAATGACTTTATTTTACGGCCAGCTTCTGCCATCTGAGTGATGTTGCATGTATTGGTTGTATTTATAACTTAATAGCTTTTTCTCAATTTTATTATACTTTTTATGAGACTTGTGGCTTTATGGCACTTCATAATTTTTCTCAGATTCATTAAATCCCACGGAGGGTGGAGCTGATGGCACTCCCAGTGCCATGGAGCAGCCTGGACAGAGCTCTGGGGTCTGTGGGAGGTTTTAGGGTCCCTTTTAGGGTCCCTTCAAACCCAAACCAGCCTGGGATTCTCAAAACCCCCTGGAAAGTGGGGATCCAGCTCCAGGCTGAGCTCCCACCCTGTGGGATTGAGGGAAGGATGGAGAGGGTGGTGACAGCTGAATTCCAGCAGCTTGGCCTTTGCTATTGACAAATTCCCAGGAGTTTCTCCCATTTCTGCTCTCACCTTGGGCTGTCTGTGCTTTGTTTGCTGAAATCTTTCTGTTCCTGTACCCAAGGCCACATTTCAGTGTTTTGGGGGCGTTCAGGGGTGTTGGTGTCACCTCCTCCCCTGCCAGCTCAGGATGTCCCCTGGCTGTGGGCACAGGGAAAACCTCTGCAGCTCCTCAGTTTTGGGGCTTCCTTGTCACCCAAAACAAAATTTAACAAAACTGGGCTGTGACTGGGAGCAGGCAGGGAGAGGAGCCTGGGCTGGGGTCACAGCAGGGAAGGGGAAAGTTTGGGACACTTGGGAAGGGCTGGGCAGCTCCTCAGCTCTCCTGCCATGGTAGGAAATGTTAATATCTGACACCAAACCAGCAGCATCCTGATCCCTGTGGGGATTTCCCGCTTAAAACAAAACAAAACAACAAAGGGGAGCAACCCCAGGAACCCCCAAGCATGGGTTAACACAAAAAATGTCCTTTTGGTTGGTACCGAAATAGAAATAGAGGGCAAGGCACAGAAAAGCTGCGGGCCCTGGAGGGCAAACACGGGGTGAATTCCCGAATTCCCGAGTTCCCAGAAAGCTGCGGGCCCTCGGGGGCAAAGGCCGGGAGAATTCCCAGAAAAGCTGCGGGCCCTGGAGGACGAACGCCAGGAGAATCCCCGAATTCCCAGAAAAGCTGCGGGCCCTCCAGGACAAACACGGGGTGAATTCCCGAATTCCCAGGAAAGCTGTGGGCCCTCCAGGACAAACACGGGGTGAATTCCCGAATTCCCGGGCTGTGATCCTGCCGGGAATGGCCCTTGGGAGGAGATTCCCCTCTCCAGGGCCAACACCGGGAGAATTCCCGAATTCCCGGGCTGTGATCCTGCCGGGAATGGCCCTTGGGAGGAGATTCCCCTCTCCAGGGCCGAATCTGCCTCCAGCGCATCCCGGGGCAGCGGGACCCGCCGGGATCGTTCCCTTTGCACAGCCGGGAGCGCCTGAATCCCGAATTCCACTTGGGGAAAAGGGGAAGGGATGGAGCTGAGTTCTCCCCCTTGGGAGGGGGATTTTCCCTCACCTTGGCCGCCTCTCCCTGTTTATGATCCCCAGAGATAAGGAGCTCCCACCTCGCAGCAGCTTCATTACCGGCTCCTGGTCCGTGGGCCCGCAATGCATTTATAATTTTTATTGTTATATCTTTTAATTTTATTTTGCTTTCCTTGCTGTCTGCGAGGAGGGAAGATAGGAGTCCATATTTATTACAGAGCAAACGATCTACCTCTGCGAATGTATGTATCAGTTAATTTAATCTCACCAGTTTTATTTAAACTGTTTTTCCTTCCTTTCTTTACTTCCCTCCTCCCGTCTCCCCCCTTTTCCTCCTCCTCCTCTGGGCGCAAGGTGATCAGTTTGTTTAAAAAAAAAAAAAAAGAGAGAGAGAGAAGGGAGGTGGAAAAAAAAAAAGCTGGAAAGTAAAACTATCCCGTGCCTTTTATAATGTGGATTGAAAAGGCTTTTTCTGGTTGCTACGGCGTCGCTGTGCCTTTCAGTGCTTACGCCTGTGTGCCTCCCGTGGCCCCCGTCTGATTGACATTTACAAATTACCAAGCTGAGAGTGTTCAATCTTTGACCCGTGTGTTTCTATTCAGCAATGAGTGAGATTTGCAAGCATTTTGTCATATAATTACTGCAAATCCCTTGAAAATTTCCACAACAACGCCTAGATGAATGGTAATTTGTGCAGACAGCCGCTGGTGCCTTTACAATACACTCAGATGCAAAACAGTCTAATTTTTTTTTTTTCACACCAAGATTTCTGGGGAGGGGGGAAAAATATTCTGCGTGTGAGCGTGTTGTAAAATATTTGGATTGTTAGATTTATTTGCTTACACAACCTATATTTGTGCTGATTTTATTGTATTGACTGTATGCATTTTTTTCCTCCCATTCTACAGTTTTATTGTGCCTTGGTCATATGCATACATCACCCTCATTGTTCTCCAGGAAATTTATTCCACCTTTCAGCCTGCTCTTGATAGGACTTATTGCATTACTAGTTAAGTGCTGAGATTTGCTACTACAAAGATTTGAAACAGCCCCTTGTAATGTTTATTTGCCAGACATGGCTGAGATCATATGTTTGCATCACACTTGGAGTGCATCTGCATTTCAGGGTCAGGAGGGTTTGGGGTTTGGTCCTGAGGGATGGATTTGGTGCCTTCCCAAATAAGGGGGAGAGCACCAAGATCCAGAAGGAAGTGGGTGTCCAACACCTGTTGAAATATTTGTGTTTATTCATGGAATATCCATAGGATCAAGGAATTGTTAGGGTTGGGAAGGATCTTTCGAGGTCATGAGGTCCAACCATCAACCCAGCACCACCCCCAAGTTCCCCACTACACCTGTATGGAAAATCCCAGGAAAATTTAGACTGGAAAAGATGTTTAAAACCAAAAGATCCAACCAGCACCAAACCACGTCCCAGGTGCCACATCTACACTTTTAAATCCCCCCAGGGATGGACACCCCACCCCTGCCCCAGGCAGCTCCCAGTGCTTCAGCAGCTCCTCACTTGACTTGCAATACATGGACTGAAGGGTGGAGATGCTGCCTGGAATTCTGGCTTTGTGAGCTGTGTTTTAAAATGAGCTATTTTGGCAAATAATGTTCTGGTGGAGTTGAGTATTTGCCTTCAGCAAACACTTCCAACTCACCTTTCCAAATTCCCCTTCACTGCTGCATGTGTATATTTGTATTTTTATTTCTGTGTAAGTGCTGTGGAGCAGGGGCCTCCCCTGGCTTTGGCTTTCACAGTGACCTGTGCTCGCTGCCTGGCATGAGAATTGTGATGTAGATTTTGTTGTTTGTTGAAACAGCCCAGTGAGAATTTAGTAACTAAACTGGGTTTGGGTATTGCCTTCGCTCTCTGCCTTCTGATGCTGGCTGAGCTCCTGGCCCAGGTGTGAGGGCAGGAACTCTGCTTTTTGTGGTTTATTTAAGGTGAGGGTCACTGTGCCTGACGCTGTCACAGGGAGGGCACAAACCTGGGGGTTTGTGTTGGGGTGGGCAGAGATGTGGGAGGCTGGTGGGGATGAGCCGGGCTGGGGGCTCTGGTGGATCTGGATAATTTGGGAGGATGATCCCCATGTGGGAGCTGGGGGTGAGCTGGTCTGGCACAGCCCAGCCCCAGGGATGCTGGGGTGAGCTGGTTTGGGCACAGGGATGCTGGGGTGAGCTGGTTTGGGCACAGGGATGCTGGGGTGAGCTGGTTTGGGCACAGGGGTGCTGGGGTGAGCTGGTTTGGCACAGGGATGCTGGGGTGAGCTGGTTTGGCACAGGGATGCTGGGGTGAGCTGGTTTGGCACAGTCCAGAGCCCAGCCCCAAGCACAGGGATACTGGGATGAGCAGGTTTTGGCACAGGGATTTGGGATGAGCAGGTCTGGGTACCGGAGCTGGGGCAGCCCATCCTCCCCCAGGCAGCAGGGCTGTGGTTCCGTTCCCTGCCACACCAGGCACCCTCCACGGCCCACGGGTGATTATTTATCATCCCTGTGGTGTTCCTGCCGAGTCAGCCCTGACTGCACTGCAGCATTTTCCCTTGGCTGAGGAATTTCCTCTCTTGGTGGGCGATTCTCCAGAGANGGCTGAGGAATTCCCTCTCTTGGTGGGCGATCCTCCAGAGACCCACGAGCGCCCGGCCTTGGCGTGGGGAGCTGCTGCCCTTGGAGGGGTTTGCTCTGACCTCTTCCAAACCAGCCTGCACTGGTGGGAGCAGNAGAAGGAGAAGGAGCGGGGTGGGAGCAGGAGAAGGAGCGGGGTGGCAGCAGCAGAAGGAGCGGGGTAGGAGGGGAGCTGTGCTCACACCGGGCAGGGCTGGCCGGGCTGAGCTGTCGGGCGGGGGTGACGGATCGAGCGGAGCTCCGGCACAAACCGCGGCTGTCATTAGGCTGCAAATGCAATCTCTGCCCGGGAAGAGGCCATGGGAGACTCGGCAAGATCTGCTCCCGTTATGGGAATTTAATGCACCTGGTAGAATCTAACTGCAGGTCATCAGGTTTTATTGGCACGGTGCAGACATGCAGGGTGATGGACTGATCTGGCAAAACATTAACAAAGATAAAAAATAATCCCGGGTCGGGCTTTGTGGTGGGTATCATTGAAATCGGAGCAAATGCTGCTCTTCAGGTGCTTGTGTGCTCATCCCAGGTAATTTCTGCCGCTGTGCTGCTGGTGTAGATAGTCTTTTATATGGAGTTTGCAGATAAATTTTTGTCTGACACATATCTAGAACTTATATAGTCACCTACTAATTTAAACCAATTTGCCCTAGGTGATGGGTGAATACACTTGAAAATTAAATGGGTCTGATTTAAGCATCCCTTCTCTGAAGCCAAAGATTATATAATTAAATTAACAGAAAATGTGTTTTATAATAAACTGTATTTCCTCTTGGCAAAATCCAATTTTGAAACAAGATTGTAATATCATATCTAAAAATGTTTTCCCATGGGTATTACCAGTCTATTTCATTTAATTGTTTTCACCCATCATATTATGTGCTTTCAAAGTAGTGAAATGAGTGTGGTTTTTATGAAGAACAAGGGAGGAAATGGCAGGGAGAGGGAAGCTTGGCTCCTTTCCCAGGAGGAGCTTCTGGAAAACCAGGGGTGGGCACCTCCTTGCCTGCCCCGGGCTCTCAGATCCCGACCCTGGGAGGTGGAAGGGAATGCAAGGCCAGCACAGGCAGTGCCAGGCCCTTGGCACCTCAGCTTCTCCTTCTCTGGTGAGCTCTGGCACAGGAAGGAGCTGGATGAGCTGCACTGTGAGGGTTTTGCACTTAGGCAGAAAATATTTAACACTTGCAGCAGCTGGGGGCTCCCTGCCTGCCGTGGCTGCTCGTGCCAGTGCAGAGGGGTTTGCCAGAGGTTTTCTAGGTGTTCCCCAGCACGGGGATGAGCAGGATCAGACCCTCAGGGGGAGAGGGACCTGTTGTAGGACCAGCAGCATTTTGGGGTGGGATCCCTGTGGGAGCCACAGCCACCCCAAAATGCTCAAACCCAGGGGAAATGCTGCATAAATATAAGATACATTTCCAGTGAAATATGAGCCAATTCACCTGTAATTAATAAGGTCTTTTTGTTCTCCCTCCCTTTATCTGTTTGTGTATTGTCCCTGTGTGCACCAGCACTGCAGAGGAGATGGGTGTCACTGCCGTGCTCCCACTTCTGGTCACACTTCACACTTCTGATGGTCATGGCTGAGGATAATTGGAAGCCAATGCTGCTGATTCTGCATCGATTTGGCAGATGTTGGCAAAATTCTTCGGCAAAACATTAAGAAAAGCTGGAGATGTGCGCCCATCCTCTGCTCCTGGTGGATCCCGGTGGCTCTGCTCATCCCCAGGGCTGGAGATGCCAAGAGGTGAGGCCAGAGCAACATCTCAGTGTCTCTGCTCCTGGCTGGACCCGTTTCTTTCTTAGCTGGGGTTGGTTTGTTTATTTAGCCCAGCAATTCCTTAAACAGGGCAGAGGAGTGGAAGCAGTGATGAGCAGCACAAATATTCCTGCACCAGAGCTCTGCACAAACCCTGCTGGGAAGGAAAACACCCTCCCATTCTGAGAAAGGCCACCTCTCTCATCCCAAATATCTCTGTTTTTATGTGGTTTAGAAAGCCCTGATTCTGTTTTTATATTTATTTTTCTTCCAGGGGTGCCTGGCAGCTCTGGGCATCCCCTCCAGTGCAGGCATGCACGTGGGTACCACCATCCCTTCCCTCTGCGTCTTTCCCCACCAAACAAATGGACTTTTCTCCTGGAAAAACTTCCTAGGACTCGATGATTTTTTAATGCCAGCAGGGTTACAGGGCTCCCCTAAGCTCGGGGACAGACCGGGTCAGTGTCAGCTCCTCGGTGACATCGTGGGTGCCCCCAAAACCCGGGGCACACCGGGGGTGAGGGCGGCGCTGCGGGGCTGCCTCGCAAATCCTCGCAAGCCTTTATCGGGGACAAACCCGGCGGCTTGGTGGGAAAACGTTGATTAAAGCAGCGGCGAGCAGGAGTTGAAAGGGTAATATTGTGAGTTTTAGCGCTCCGGGCGGTGTTTGCCCGAGGTGGAGCGGCGGGAGCAGCGCTGCCCCAGCCCGCCCGATGCCCGAGCCCCGCACGGTGCCCGCGGGCAGCGGCGGCCGGGAGCACCGGGAGCACCGGGGCGTTCAGATGGAAGCGTTTTCCACCGGCGTTCCACTGCTGTCAGCCATTTTAGCTTCTGAATCCTATTTCCCTGGTGCTTCCGAGAGAAGCTTTTGGGGGAGTCCCCAGCTAAAACTCAAATTTGCATTTAAATGGAGATTTTTTTTTTTTTTTTAATGAGCAGGATGCATAGGAGACTAAGACTATTAGGTTTCCTTGTGGGAGAGTGCAGAATTCTCTCACCTTTTACATCCCACCCCCTCCCCAGCCCCTTTAACGCACACTTTAAATTAGACATTAGAAAAAAAAAAAAGGAATGGTGCGTCTTTAAGGAGAATATAATCATAAACAAATAAGTCTGGTTGCCCTTGCAGCAGAACTAATCTTCCCTCAGCTGAGCTGTGATATAGATCAGTAACAAGAGCCACGCGCAGGGGGTTCCTTTGAAATGCATAATACCTCCTCGTATAAATTGGAGTTGGTGTGATGGAGCTGTGAGATGACATATTGTGGCATGACCCCTCTCCACTGATTGTGGGTGAACCCTGCAAAGGTAAATCTAACACGGCGCACACATCAGACAATTTCATTTTCATCACCCAGGGACAAAAACATGGCAACAGAATCTTTTCAAATGATAATCTGCATGCTAGGCGGAATATTTTCCCTTCCTCCTTTCCTTTTTTTTCCCCTTTTTTTTTCTTTTCTTTTCTTTTTTTTTATGTTCAATTCATGATGTAGGTGAAAGGAATTACAAATTGCTTCCAAAGTTCATTCATTCCCTTCTTCTCGTTCTTCCCTTTCTTTTCCTCCTTCTCCTTTGGCTTTTGTTCTCTCTCCCTTTTCCTCCTTTTTTTTCTGCCTTTGTCTCTTTCTCCTTCACTTTTTTCTCTTCTTTATCTCTCTTGTTTTTATTTTCTTCTGTTTCCCCTCTTTCCTCTTTTTTCTCATATTTTCCCCCCCATCTTTAATATTTTATTTTCCTTTTTATGTATCTCTTTTCACCCCCCTCTCTTCTCTTTCCTTTTCTCTTTTTTCCCCTCTTTTCTTTCTCTTTTTTCTTTCTCCATCTAAAAGTTTGGCATTGTGTGTGTGTAACTGATTCATTCTTCTCATCCCCTCAGGGACATCCAGTAATAATGATTTATAGGAGTGCAAAAATCTCTGCTCTTGCTCTTACCAACTAATATCCCTCTTACCCTCCAAAAAGGGACTTTTCTGTACAAAACCTTCTCCTTCTCTTCTCTCCCCTCTCCCCCTTTGCCTTCCTGCACTTCTCCAGTCAAGTATCAGGGAATTCATCTGGTTTGCCTGGTGCCAACCAGGAATATTTAGTCCTGCAGCCCCATCTCTCACCTGGAACTCGTGGCATCGACTCAAATGATGCTGTGGCTGCTCTTTGTTGTGTGTCCAGCTGGTTTGAGACTGAGAAAATGCAAAAATTCCCCTTTAATGTGGTGTCTCTGATTCACCAGTATAAAATGGTGATAAACCCTGATAAACCATTCCCCTCCCAAACGCAGGTGTGTTTGCCAGGCGGCACTGCCTGGTGGGATGGAATTGCTGTCTGATGGGATGGAATTTCCAGTGCCCATCCAAGGCACAGAGCAGAGGGTTTGGGCTCCTGGAGGGTTGAGCTGTGCCAGGGCACCTCCAGAGCCCTGCCTGCAGCGGGCACAGTGACCAAACCTATGCTCAGTATCAGACACCCCAAGGAGACTGAGGGGCATTCCAGCACTCTGCCCTGGAGGCAGAGGAGAGTTTGGAAGCCAGGCTCGGGACTGACCTGGTAAGAGATGCCAGTCCTGGCTCTGAACCCTCCTGTCTGGCCATTTTTATTGCTGGAGTTTGTACTAATTAATTGCTCTGCTGATCACCATGCTGGCCATGCCTTGGGCTGGCTATTTGTGGAAGTGGCTGTGATGCCCCAGGCCCTGCTCCCCTCCAGGCAGGAACCAGGAGGAGCTGGGGACAGTTCTGAGGGGTCACTGACACCTCTCCTCTTCCCTCTGTGGGATTATTACTGGCACAGCCTCGGGGGTGGCACAGGGTGGGCATTGCAGAGCAGGTGTGTCCCTGGGTGTTCATCTGCTTTCCTCCACTGTCCAGGACAGCCTTGGAGGGAGCAGGGCATGGCTTTGAGAAAACCCCATGAGTCTGTGCCTCAGTTTCCCCATCACTATAACAATTTGATTTACAAAGTAAAGCAGAGAACTCCGTGGTCTCACAGGTTTTACCCTCTCCAGGGGGAGTTCTGCAGGTGCAAGGAGACCCCGCTCCCCTTGGGAAGGAAAAACGGACAGAGCAGCCAGGCTTTTGATGAACTGATGGATTTCATGAATGTGCTGACAATTAAATCATCCTGCCCCAGCCAGGAGTGAGTGGGACACAGAGAGAAGGCTCAAATCTGCTCCCAGGCTGGGACATCCCAGCCGGTGACACGGCCACTGCCGGCGTCAGCCGCTGACACCCAGATGAGTTTGTCGGTTCCGCGTAGCGTGATTGCCATCTCCTCCTCGCACAGCACCGCAGCCAAATTGAAGGAGAAAAGGTCAGAAAGCCCTGGTCATCCTCTCCCTTCTCCCAAATCACTCGTTCTCCTGGATGGAAACGAGAGGTGACAGTGCCTGTGCCACCTGGGATGCGGCAGAGGCGGAGGGAGAGCAGAGCCACCGGGGCCTGGCTGCTGCTGCTGGCATCTGCCAGCACCAAAGTGACAGTGACAAGTCCTTTGATTAAAAAGAGGTCCCCACCACCGCCTCCCCCTGCGGGAAGGTCTGAGGGAAGCACCACCCTCTGCTTAAAATCCTCCATGCAGAGGGAGGTCACTTGGGAAATGGGTTCTTTTTTTGTCTTCTCTTTCCATTTTGGTGCAGCAATGTGTCAGCTCAGGTCTGGGAGAATCTCAGCCTGAAAGCACTTTTTGTTTCTTAATTTTTTTTTGTTTTCCCTTCTTTTCCCCATTCTTCACATAATTTTTTAGAGAAGGAGCAGTTATTGATAGCACCCATCCTGGCTGGCCCCCTGCAGTTATCCCCTGTGTGAAGAGCACCCTACCTCAGTGCTTTCCCAGAGAAGTGTAATCACTTCGGGCTGTTCTGCACTGCTAATTGTTTTTCTATTTTTATGCAAATGTGAAACTCCTCATTTGATCCTTCTAAAAAATACTATTTTTACAACCAAGTGCTTTTATTTGGGTTTCAGGCAGGAAGTGCTGCTCTGAGAAGGCTGGAGGACAGAAAGAAGAAAAAGGGGAGATTCAATATTTGCCACAGATCTGCAGGACCTGGTGGCAAAATGGGATGGGGAAGGAGATGGTGACAGGTAGGGAAGGTGAGAAGTGGCTGCAGGATTGTCTCTGCCGAAGCAGGTGAGATAACCCAGCTCTGTAATCCCTCACCCAGCTGCAAAGCTGCCCAGAAAATTCCTCTTTTCATAATATTTTTGTGCAGTTCTCCCCCAATCCCCCTGGGATGTCTTTAATGGGGTGCATGGAAGTTTTTTCCTTTCTTTCTTGTTTGTAGAAGAAAAACTTTTTCACAGGAAGCACGGGAAAACAAGCCCTCCCTTTTTCTGCTTTGGAAAATAAGTGCGGGTTTTGTTCACCTCTATTTCTGTGTAAATGGGGTTGTTAGGAAGAGAGACTGTGCCTGGGGTATGCAGAGCCTCACCTGCCTCACAGACAAAACCCATCACGCCTGACAGCGCGAGTTCAATGATTTCACCGCCTTTCCAGGCGGAGGGGAAGGCACAGAAATGAGAGGAAGAGAAATGCCCGCTGTCCGGGTGGAAACTGCTTCCCAGCACTGCGATTTTTCCTGGGAACTGAAGCCAGCTCAGTCTCCGTGGCAGGGCTGCTCCAGAGGCAGGAACTTTTCCAGCTGCTCGCCCTCCCCTGGCGGGTGCTGCTGTTTCTGTGCAGTTATAGATTTTAAGATAAGGTGCTTTTGTTTCCCAGTTGTGTCTGGGTCACCGTTTGGAACTGATATGACAGGCCTAAGGCTAGCAGAGAAATCTGGTACAAGTTCCCATTTCGGGAACGTGTCGCCAGTCAAATAGCCTATTTACTCTCCTGGGGATCTATTTTTAAAAGTTATTAGCAGATTACTGGTTTTCTATCAACCTCAGGCACCAATCTCCCAAAGATACTATTGTACTTTAATAAGGTGCATTTGATAATCCTCAGATAAAGGTATTTGAAGTGAAGGGGAGGAGAGGGAGAAACTCTTGCACCAACTCAAGTAAGGGACACGCAGGCCAGAAAAGGGTTAAATACACTCGTGTTTCTAAATGGCTGAACTACTGTATGTTGTAGTTTTCAACTGCAAATCATCTTTAATAGCAGACATCACGGGATGGCTCATTACATTAAGCTATTTTTCATGCTATCTCCTGTAATATCCTTTAATCCAATGCGTTTCAAATCACCTCAGGCTAAAATAAGAGACATAGCGATGTAATAGCCTAGTGTATTAGTGGGTTAATTGCCCTGTTGTACTCTCTAGTAGATATCTCTGGAATGAGTTCTATATTAATTGTAAATTGCTTAATACATTTAACTCCTTGAGCAGCTCGGTCCTCCTCTCTGTCTTTGATGAACAAGAAAACTTTGGAGTTGGGAATAGTTGGGATTTTTGGGGGCAGGGTGCCCACGTCAGCCTCTGGTGCTCAGGGAGAGTCAGCCTGAAGCACTAAAAGGAAATTATTGCTTTTTTTTCCTGGTAGGGGCCAAGTTTGCAGCCTGCCAAGCCACAGAGGGAGCTCAGAGCCACCTCCCTGAGCCCAGGACCTGCACAGGAGCAGGGCTGGGACTGCAGAGCTGCAGGACCTTGTGCCGTGGCCATCCCTGGACTGGACAATCAGAGGAGGGGCAGAAAAAGGGCAAGATTTAAATAATACATAAGATTTTTGTCTTGCCAGTGCTGTGTCAGGAAAGGAGGATGGATGAAGTGCTCTGCAGCTCTGCCAGAGGATGCAGCAGTGGGTCACTGACACATCCAGCTCACAAAGCAGCAGCTAGTTTTCTAAAATTACTCCTGCAGCACCAGGCAGATTTGCAGTCACTTTTCTGAAGATTGGAACATAAGTGTCACCAGGTACCAGAGGGTAATGTCACTAATTTCTTTGGATTGCTCCCAGTGTACATCAGGGGGTGCAAAAAGGAGCAGGCACGGTGCAGGTTGGAGCAGGTTGTATAATTTTCAGGTGAGACATTCTTTATTCATTTCTTTTGGGACATTCTGGAGCCTAAAACTCCTGGCAAAGGTATCAGTGTCAATTTAAAGGAAAGGCGTGGAGGAGGGATGCTGAAAAGCTCCTTGCTTTGAAACTTTAGAAGGAATTCTTCCCTGAAGTGCCACGTTAAACCCAGCAGGACGGCAGCAGTGGGATAAGGGCACTGCAGGTCAGTAATCTGAATTTCACCCTGGCCTGTGCAGCTCAGCCTGTTCCCAGCACAACGTGGCCATGGAGCAGCAGCTTGGCTGCACTATGGAACCCTTTCTTTACACCTGACACCAGTTATATTTCATATATTAAATATAATACCATAAAGATGCAATTCAGGACACCTTTTTTGTAAAACTTTAACTGCAGTCTCAGATTCCAGTGGTTCCAGTGGAGCAGCTCCTTCCAGATGAAGGGTTTCCCAGAAGAGCTGCTTTGCTTCAGGTTTGGAATGTCTTCCCCAGGTCTTTCCCACCCCTGACCTCCCTGTGCTTTCCAGGGATAGTTTGGGCTAAAAGAAATATCATCCCTCTGATTTAGAACCTCAGGTATTTGTGAGGGAATGTGCATGAGAATTTCATAACTTGTCAAGAGAAGTGCCTGTGAAACTAGGGAGACAGTTGGGCCTGAAAGGGAAGACACAAAGTGCTTAGATTGCTGGAAAAAAAAATCCATCAAGTAATTCTCTACCTATAAAATAGGTGGTAATGCAACCTGAGCTTAATTTTGATGGCACACTGTACTTCATAACAGTGACAACACTTTAAAAATGTAATGAAAGGGCCTGATTTATTGCTGAAATAATCCACTTAGCACTCCAATAAATAAAAGGAGAAAATACAACCAATGTTTTGTCAGAAGGGGGGAAAAAAGAGAGAAAAATTGCAGTGTGTAGCAATTTTCGGGAGATGCATCCAGAGTTTTGGGGTTGATTGTTTTCCTGAAGACAAATATAAATTCCCAGTTAGATTTTAAGATTTAGAGCTGATGTCCACTCTGCATTCTTGTGGACTTTAAAAGCAGCAGCCCTGTGACACTGCAACATGGGGACCACGTTTGACTGACAAGGGGGAGGAGAAGGGGAGGAGAAAACCCTGAAAAAACAACTTACTGCTTACAAATTGTGATTTTTGAAGATGCTCTCCTAGATGTTAGGAAGTGCAAAGCAAACATATTTTCCCCTCACGCCAAATTTGTTTTAATAACATGAGGTTACTTCTGCAAATGTCAGCTCCACCTCCTCTCCCCGTTTCCCTTGGCCCACACCGGAGCCTGGCGGGTTTTACACTCCCTCTGCATCACTTCTATTAATCTGTTTAATCTGCTCAGGGCCTGGCAGTGGCAATGACAGCAAAGGCAATAAATGCTCCCGTGGCAGATGTCTGTATTCAGGTGTCCTGAGCGCTGTGCTGGAGAGCAGAGCTGCTGCTTCTCCAGAGATCAGGAAAATGTCCCAATGCAGAAACAGTCACTCAGCAGGAGCGGACTGAGGGCTCTGGGCTCTGACACCAAAGGTTTTAAGGCCATGAATGCTTCAGGGTGACCTAATTGTGACTTTTTAGCACCTGAAGGAGCTGACAAAAAAGATGGAGAGAGACTTTATGAGAGTCTGGAGTGACAGGACAAGAGGGAATGGCTTCACACTGACAGGTTTATCCTGGATATCAGGGAGAAGTTCTGTTCCCATCTCCCAGCCAGGGCTGCCCAGTGCTTCAGCCATCACCAAACTGAATGGGAAGGAGCATGGCTGAGAAAATGAGGGGAGAAAAATCAGCAAAATGCAGCCACGCTGCCCATTTTGGGGGATGTTTTGCTCTGGAGC
>VXBR01011792.1:165580-241877 GCA_013400215.1 Cisticola juncidis | reverse complement strand
GAAAGGAAAGGAAAGGATAAAGAAAAAAAGGAAATCTATGCTTTTTCTGAACACAACTCAGGTCCCATTGAGCCATTGTAAATGCCTCCAGACTTGCTGAAGTGGCTGAAATACCCAGCTGATGATCCATATTTATATATTTATTTTATTTCCCCGAGGGCAGAATACACAGGCAGTGTAATTGAAATGGTAATAATGGGAGTATTTAAGATTAGGAGACATTTTCCAAACAAGTGCCTACATTTGAAATGAGTTTACTTTTTTTTGTTTATAATTTATAAACAACTGAATGACTAGGAAAGAATCATGACTTGACATTAAAAAAAGACGAAAATCTCAGAATAAGGATGTAAAGAGTACTGAATAAGCCATTTGATCCTACAGCTCAGTTTACCTCACAGCTTTTAGACATTACATAGAACTCCATTGAATTTCCAAACAGAATTCTTCAGAAAAAAGCAAGGGATAAATACTTATTTTTTCTATCCATGAACTCGTCAGTCTGAGTACGTTAAAAAATTGAGAAAAATAACAGAAAAATGTAAAATACTTTAGCCAGTTACACCACGGAATTTGTATAAATTATGCAGTGATGTTACATAGGTCAAATTCATACACGGTGCAGGTAGAGCGATTTCTTGATTCAGCAGTATATTAAAGGAAGGTTATTCTTCGGGTGTAAATTGACCATCAGTCAGAGCATAGCTACATCCAGCTGTGTCAAGGCAGTGTAACCTGTCTCAGCAAAGCCTTCAGTGAGTGTAAAATGAATATAACTTATTCAGATGGTGGGACATGGAGCATAGCTGGGAAAGCAAATGTCATGTGGACAGTTTCCTACCCTTGGCTGCTGGCAAATAAATTCTGCTTGTTCTGTGTACTTAGTATCTGGTGCAAGTTATGCAAGCTCGTGCCTGGTAGGGGAGATGTAATAAAAGCATGTGAGTGAGCAATGTCATCACAAGCACTTGACCTTCCCCTTTGGCAATATGGAGGCTGTATATTTTGTGGCAAGCATTGCAATTGTCTTTATGTTGGTGTCTGCTATTCTGGGTTTTATTCCTCCTGTATTCAAGCATTAAAGCTCTTAAAAAGACCATATGTCCTGACCTTCTCTGTCCTCTTGGATGAGGGTGCATTCATCCCTTAATTTGGATATTTGGGTTTCCACAGCTTCTCACCATAATCAGGTCTTTGTTGTCCTATCTCATTTATTCCTGTAATCTGCCATTGAATGAGCTTCTGCGTCCTCCTGTAACCCCACCCCAAAGCTTCAGAAATATGTGGGAAAAGAAACACATCAAAAGTAAGTAATGTTGATGACCTCAGTATGAGCTGTCTCTTAAAAAGGGTGTGGAAGTATCTGGAAGGTGATAAGGATCATAAATCCATTAAAATACTCAAATATCTGAATTACAAATCAGCATAACCAGGATTAAATGTTTGGGTATGTAAAAATGATACAGTTTACATGAAAGTAGGACAGAGGGGGCAAAACCTATCCATGTGAAAGTTGCTACTCCTAGTATTTTAAATGAATGCATTTCTATGTTGTGTTTGTGCCATAGAGAGTAAGAACACAAGCCACATGCTGCACTTCCTCAGGAGGGATGGACCTCACTCTTTTAATCTGACCACCAATGCAACAACAACTTGAAGTTTATCTGTTACCTGCCTAAACCAATTTTTATACATCTTATCTTCTAATGCTTTCTTTTCCATGCATGTAAGAAATCACCTCACTTATTTCCTGCCATCAGTACCAAGACAGCTTCTGAAATGGCCCTGTTATAAACTGAGAAAAAATCTGTATTTTGTGTCATGTTGCAACACTCTCTTAAATAAAGATAATGAATTATATCCTGCTCTTTCAAGCAAGAGGGGCTCTCTCCCCTTCTGTGAAGTTCAAAAATGAATCTATGATTCTTAGAAGTTGGTGCAAGGCCACACTGGGACTGCTTCTCTGAAACTCCAGGATTAGGATAACTTCTCTCTTGTTCTTTTCCTTCCAGCATTATCCTCATTATTTACTGACTGACTCTTCCTCACCAGTCTCAGGCTTCACTTCCTCTAGCCCAGACATCTTATAATACACTGGAAGAAGATGAAGGAATTAGTTAATTCCCCAGAGCTGGCCCAGCCCCACCAACCTGCAAATTCCTATATACAAGCTGGTAACTGTGATCTTTCCTCTAAGCCAGCGAGAGGATTAACTCCTTCCCTACTTTAGTCCGCAGCTCATTCACAAGCTGTTCACTTTGTACACCCAGAATTTGATATCTGCTTTGATTGGACACAGTGGGTCACGTATGCATGGCTTTTTTTCCCTACTTAGTCCAGCAAATTAAATCCTACACAAAAGTAATCATAGATATATTTTTGCTAAATGTGCTGTACAGGAACTGGGCATTCCCAGAAGGTGGTCTTTTGGAAATGTTTCAGTAAACTCTTTTGCTAGGCCAAACACAGAGAGGACATGAATGCAGACACTGCAGACTTGTGTAAAAGGAGATTTTGGACAAGAGGTCGTTTTTCTCAAGTTCTAATAAATACTATTGATGGGTGCAAGTGCCAAGCCAAATTAAAGCTGTAGCTGAATGACAAAATAATAGGAACTACAAATGCAAAACTATGGAGGACATGTTTTCTTACCTTTAAAAAGCTAGAAATTTTGTTTTTTCCTGCTATTCTACAACACAAACTCATGTTTAAATACTAGCAGCTGCACTCCATTCTCATAAAAAGAATCTTGCATAGCAACTCAAGGTTAATTGTCAGTGACATCATATGAACTGAGATTCCTCAGTCCTTATCTTGCAGACCAATCTGCCAGTTCTAGCCTACCAAAGCCTTTCTAACTGGACCATCCCAGTGACACCAGAGTGCCTGTCTGTCATATACCTACAGCTCAATAGACCAAACCTTTCTAACTCTCTGCATGTGGACCAAGCTCAGCTCATGAAGCATCATTTACAAATCCATCAGCAGCACTGTCCTGCTTGTAATCCTTTTCGCTGGCTGTAGAGAACCTCTGATGGAAGTCATAATAGTTGAAGCAATTCCATTTTTTCAAATCCACTTTGGAAGTTGTGCAATGAAAAAATGGTATCTTCAGAATTTTTTTTCCCAGAAGTTTAAAACTGTTGAATTTTTAAAAAACTAAAATTCACTTGGTTTAATCTAACCTAAAGATTTATATGAAGTATTTAAAATAGCCTGCAATCTTCTTTTTGCCAGAAAATGTAACATTTTTCTTTCCTGGCATATTGATTTTTCAAAGTAATTTGAAGTTATTTTGTAATAAACATATTGATCCTCCCAAACAAGTGGACTGGTGTCCATTTATTCCAGCAGAGCACCATGTTCTCATATTCACACTGATTTTGGCCTATTGCATGGAATGGCTTTAGCCTAAAGGAGAGGTGAAGTTCTTGTGTGCAGTGATGGTGTGTCAAGTTATGAGTTTATTCAGTCAGTTTATTTATTGAGTCAGGGGTAGGGGCTGAGTGAGGCTGGCCAGACCTCTAAGAGGGAATTGTCAATGTAAAGGAAGAGGATAGTGCTGAAAGTCCTGTTGTCTAGGATGCACACATTGCTTTCCCTCCTATGTGAGGGCATACTGGCTGTGTTACATTTGCCACTTCTTGGTTAGACAGAGAGCAGGAGTCTGCCTGCCTGTCTGCAACCATTGGAGAGTCCAAGGTTTGCCACTTGCATTTTTTTTTTTCAGGTAATATACACCACTTCATCTTCTCCTTAGGTGTCATTGCAAATATTGTTCTTTGCCTTCCTTTTAGCTCAATTTCAGCTCATTCTTTCTCAACATTTGTCTCAAAAAGGTGGAATCAACTGCTTTCTCATTGGACTACGTTTCCCTCCATTTCCAACACCTGCACAGGTGGCCAGGGAGATATGCTGTACACAAAGAAAAGGGAAGTGATACTCATGAGGGTGGGCATCAGAAAAGGGGGAGCAGAGAAAGTAGGCGAGAAGGGCGATTTCAGCTGTGACAGTGAAGAGAATGAGAGAAACACAGGAAGCTTCACAAGCAGTGGGGACACTCCCTTTTTCAGCCGCTCTCACTAGCTGGTAATCATACAGCAACATTACCATCATGACAACTTGTCAGGGACACAAGCAGAATATTTGATTATAAACAAAGATGAGTGATCTCCTTAGTGCTGGGCTTTGTAAAAATCAACATGTTACATGACAAAGCCCAAATGCTGAGTCTCTCTTGACAGCACCCCCTGTAGCTTCTGCTGTGCATGGAGAGTGCTCTAACTATAGATGATCAGTAGATATTCTTGTGATATTTATTACCAAATTCTTGTGACTGAAAGTTATTGTGAACTGCCACGGTCTGAATTTAGAATTAACACTGACATTTTTCCTTCCTTTTTACAAGCTTCTGTTGGCCTTGCATGAGTTTTTTCAACTATCATATTGAAAAATCTTGGCGCTTGCTTTTTTGGGAGAGGGATTTGGTATTCTGCAGGGACATAACTCGTGGATGAAGTGGTACATATTTTTCTTGTCATATTTGGGGAAGTCCACATATATTTGGCCAAATTATACACTTTTCAAAAAATCATATCTGTCCATGCTCACTGGTTTGCTTGACATATTCTGGCATAAATACTTTGCAAATACCATCAGTAATAGCATTTTCTTCAAAGCAAATAAAATAAATAAATATTCCACAAATTTAAGTCTATTTTCCTCCTGTATCTTTGTCATTATTTGGTGTTTAATGCAGGAAAAGAAGGTTATGGTAATAACAGGGAAGAAGTTCTTATGCCAATAGACAGCTCTGGGATTACATGCACACAGAAGGGGAACATATACATTACAATACATACTTATGTACTAATTTAATACATGGTGGCTTTTTATTCTAGTAATATCATTTGAGCAGCCACAGTTAGAAGTTTATGCCAGTGTTTTCATTACAAATCCACTGTTCATAGGGATTTACGATGTCAGTCTAAACACTGCTCTGGAATGAAACTTGGCAATTGGGTCTCAGTCCAGGAGCAATTTTTTACCCGTCCATTTTACTGTTAAGTTATACTGGCATAAAGATATAGTTGTTTTTTACTTATACAACTTAAAATGGTTTTGAATTAAAAAAAAAAAAAGAAATAAGTTTGTGGCACTATGTAATTACTTATCCAGAAGAAACAACACAAATTACTATGAAAGCAAAAATTACTAAGATATTTTAGAATAGAAATGGGATATCCTAAAAATATGTTTTTTCCACAATTGTTAATAAAAATCTGCTTATACACACAATCAGTTTCCCTCACTAGACAATTCCTCACATCATGGAGAAAGGTGCTGGAAATGGATGGGATCTCCTAAAGATACAGCTCTATATGGATACGAGGCAGTGTGCAATAACTCCCATCCAGTTTCTACCAGCTAGAAGGCCAGTTGGTGGAGAGCTGATGGGAAATGAACTACATTTGGAGATATTTCTTAGTTTGCTGTGGGTCACAGGCTCCCACTATTAATGCTCTGCTCACCAAAGTCAGCTACAGTGTTTTCATGTTTGAGGAAGTTCCATAGTGAAGAAGCTTTTTGTTTCTAGTTAGGGCAGAGTTGGTTTCCAGCTGGCTGGGGGTGGCTGAAGAGGAGCTGGGCATGTGGCGTGAGGGCAAAAGGAGTTCTGGAGAAGTGAAACAAATTGGAAGTAAAATGCAAAGAGGAACTGTAAAATGCAAAGAGGAGAAAAATTAACCTGAAAGAAGAAAAAATTAAGAGAAGAAATTTAGAAAATTAGGAACTCCATGCCCTCTGAAAGAAAAAAATGCTTAGTTTCCTCAGGTCAACCTCAGCAGCTCATGCTTTGGCAAAGCTCTGAAGGGTTTTATGGGATTTAGACCAAGCAGAAAGAGCATGCATGAAACACCAGTTCTAGTCTCAATGATCTTCACACATTGTGCTTTCCCTGCTTATCTGGAAGTCCAATTGATAGCTGGTGAAATGCATGACCAGCAAGACAAACAGAGAATATACCCTTTGTGAAGAAAATAAGTCAGAATAAAACCAAAAGACAATCCTGAGGAAAGAATAAAAAGATTAGAACTTATCCTGGAAAGGAAAAAAAAAAAAAGGTGTCTGGGGCCAAAGAAACAGGTTGTGATAGTTTCATATGGAATAACAAAAACCAGGGAAAAAGTTAATAAGGAATAGTTATCCACTGTTACAGACAGAAAGAGGCTTAGGGTACAATCCCTTAAATGACATCAATAGACTTAAAACTAAACAAAGATATCTGTTGCTTGGTCAAAAAATGTACTTCAGCGTGGACACTGCAGCTGTGCAGCACAGAGCTGAGCACCTCGCTGTGAAATTCTGTGAGGTAGATGCAATCTCCAATGGAGAAAGTCCCAATACTCCAGATTGGAGTAAGGCTGAAGAGGTTTCAGCATGTTTCTTTGCACCCCTACACTCTTTCTCCAAGTTTTGCCTTTGGCTCCTGTGCTTGCTGTGGTCACATACAGGCTGTAGTATCCCATGCAAACATCAAGAGAGATCCAGTACACTTGCTTACAAACACTGCCCAAAAAATACTGAACACAAGGAATTATTTTATATTTTTCCTTGGCACATGTTTTGAGGATTGGAGCATATATATTTGTGCACAAGACCTACTAAATAATCAATACAATATGTTGAATACAATTTCAATACAATATATTGCAAGTTGTAGGTGGAAAACAGAACCATATACAGATGCAAGACATTGTGTGATTAAAATTGAACATTGAAAAAAAAAAAGGCACAAATGCAGGCAGACACACTATGACAGCTTCAGAATAAAGTCTAAGAATCTCCAGCCATACATTGCTTGTGGTTTTGCCATACATTGCTAAAGTGGGCTGGGCGCTGCCATTTTAGTGCAGAATAGGTTTTTCAATGTGTAGACCTCTGGCAAAAGTATCCCAAGAAGGCTCATGAACCCAGCATCATCATGCATTGCAGGAGGGGTGCAAGACCAGAAGGGAAAAGGGAGTCAAAAGTGTCAGAAACAAGACCTTGAAGCTGCTCTGTGACCTCGCTCAGATGTGTGGTGGGTGTGCTCACTAGCCCCATCCACCCAGGGCAGCACAGGGAAAAGCAGTAGGGATCAAAGAGACTGGAATTCTCTTCAAGCCCAGAAAGAGAAAAGAGGATGTGTAATGGCAGCAGTGAACAAAGCAGGGAGGAAGAGGAGGGAAAAGAAAGAGCTTCCTTGTAGAGAAGTGCAATCTTAGCTGGTGGGTGAAAAATACTTCTGGACACTGACTGGGTTGTCCTCTTCAGGTTTTCCTTCCACGTGACCCCTGTGATCTCAGTCTGGATTGTTTCCTTCCCTCATTTCCTCCTTCCCTCCTTCTTTCTTTCCTTCTTTCCCTCTTTTCTTCTTTCTATTTTCCCTTCTTTCCCTCTTTCTTTCCACATTCATATTGTCAAAGGTTTTTTTTAATCTACTTTTTTGGGCCCACTGGCAGGTTTCCTTCAAAATGTTTTGTTTAGTGCCTTCTGAGGAGCAGATCAATACTCTGGGTTTAACAATAAAAATCCATACAAGTGGGTGGTTTTCACAGCACAGTCTGGCACTCAGCCGTGGTGGCATGCAGAGGCACCCAAATCTGGGGTATGGCCTGCTGCATCTATTACCAACTTCATCTAGCTTGTCAGAAGCAGGTTGTTTTAAACAGAAGACAGAAACTAGCATCATTTACCAAATGCGAGTGCCTAGGAAGTTGAGCACGAAAGTCCAGGTGAAGGCATTTTCTGCTCTGCCATTTCTTGAAGACAGAATTCCTCCTGCTTTAGTACAAGATCAACCTTCTTTTAGAGACACACTGAAATTTTACATTATGGCTTTTTTGATTATGAAATAATGAGGTCTTCGCCCTTTACACATGTCCCCCTGAAGCCAATGTATCCACTAACATTTCCTTTGAGGGGAAAATTTAGCTTCTCATGTATTTGGTCTATGAATCCTGCTACTGCCAGATTACTCTGATGCCTGCTTTGTCTCTCAGTTCGCTAATACATTTTTAGACATTGATTGGAAATTGTTAAGCCATGTCTAGACCAGAAAAACAACATGAAAAGGTAACAAGCCTGGTCTTCAAATGGTATTTTAAGTGCTGATTTACACTGGCTAAAATCTAGTCTGACAGGGAATGACATATTGAAAATTAAATACAATGCAGTAATTTTAATCTTGGCTATATCATATGACGATGATACAATATTTATTTGCACATTTTGTGCGTACAAATACTTTAGCAAATTCAAAATCTACACATATGAAAGGAAATATTTATTATAAGCTCAGGCTGATTCCTACTCCTATCTATTTCTCACACATATGCATACAGATAAATGTGTACACATATATTGTATATGTACTCATTCTCTAGGAAATCAGAGACACAGATAAAATAAAGCTTCTGGAGTGACAGACATTCTGCAGACAGGGTTGTTAGTTTATGTAGGCTATAGGCAGAGTCGACTGGAAAATTTTGATCACTTTAATTTACTATATCCAGCATGCCTGCTGTACTCGTCCGGCACTTTTATCAAGCCCTGTGAGGTGGTATTGATTTTTTTATTTTCTATGTAGGATAAGAAGACAGAGAGTTAGGAGCAAGAGTGAATGAAGAACTTTCCTCAGATTACTGCTATTCTCTATCTTATTGCATCCTGTCGTTTGTAGTTTCAGATGATGTCCAGTATGTCAGGGTTGCTTGAAGCAATAAACACGGTGAATAACAATGGAAAGGCTAGATGAGAAAGATTGAAAAAGGAGAAAGAGGCAGCAAAGAAAGTAAGAAAGTGAATGTGAGAGATAGGTAAAAGGGAAAAAAATCCCCAGAGGTTGAGAAAAAGTGTCCTAGGTGTAGAGAGCTTGATAAGTGCATTCCTTTAAAGAAACTATAACCAGCCATGGAGTTTTTTTGTACCAAGATCTACACAAAAACCTATAGAATTGTGAAGGACTAGAAGCAGTGGCTTCTGGGTATTACTTTTTTTTTTCCCTACAAGAAAAAGCCAGAAAAACAGAGAGTTGTTGAGGATAGATATGAATTGTATTTTTCTTTGCTGAATGATTCCCAGATTACCATGAAAGGATAAATCCATATTTTGCATCCAGTTTAAGGTGTGGTCCTAAGAAGAAATAATACCTCACAGACTTTGAATCTTACCTTGACCTTCCTTCTACCCCAAACAACCGCTTTTCTAAGAGAGGACTGAAATCTTTTGCTTATTCTGTTAAGTACCCTCACTGTGGCACTGTAACCTCTTGCACAGCAGATAAAGGGAGATGATTTGGGCTTGTAGATAAAAGGTGCCCCAGACAGCATAGCTCTAGTTGACCCAGGTATCTCCGTTTGCTTGTGTGAGCGTGGCTGGGCACATGTTGCTGAGGGGTGCAGGCTCTTGCTGTGGGGAGCACTTCAAAGCTGCAGTCTGGGCTGGGCAGATTTTGTGGCCCAGAAGTGCTGATCTGCGAGGCAGACTTCACTGTTCAAGGGTGCATTTTTGTGTTTAGAAGGAAAATCTTATAAGAGATGTTAATTATGCTTTCCCTCTACTTTAGATGGATAATGTCATCTGAAGGGAGGTAGGATTCTGTCTCACAAAATTGTTTTTTTCAGCTTTCCTCCTGGAGCTTAGAGGCACAGTTGCTGCAAAGGGTGGTTTCTGTGTTATCCTGCACACCCAAAGTCTGTTAAAGCAGGACATTTCCTTGCCACTGGTGGCTCATAGGGAAAATGGCCAGACAGAAACATAGTGAGTAACACTGCAGACTTGAGGAGCTGAGTAATCCCGACTCACAGAAATGCATTCCCTCAAGTCACTAAAAAAGCTTTTGGTTTTTGTGTGTTACGGCTATTACTGATAAAAATCTGTCTCATAATCTACCTTATACTGTTTATCCATTTATTTGGGCCAGTTTACCTTAAAATCACCCAGAGTTAGTGGAAGTTTCCTTTTCCAGGGGAAGTGCAAAGCAGAGAAAAGGCAGGCAGCCTGATCTGATGCCTTTTCTGTATTCCCTTTATGGGATGGAAAGGACAAATCAGACTATCCCTAGAATGGAGAGTCTCCATGGACTCTCACCCATTTCCTCATTAGAAGAAGATCTTATTGCTATACAGCCCTTGCTAAGGCTGGGACATGACGTGGTGATCCCAAGCAGGACTCTGAAGCCTCTCTAGTCCATTCTTGACAAGAATCTGGACTTGAAACACCAGATTTTTGATGAGAAATAGACTATTAACAGGCTTTTCATAATTCTTTCTGCTCAGTAGCACAAATTTGTGTCATCACTTCAATCAAAGACGTTTGCTTCAGTCACATCCGAGTTGTAAATGCACACATTACAGTCTCTATTGGGATTTGAAGCATGTCTAGGGACTCTGGCAGAAACATCAGTGCAAAGAGAACACAGTAAAAAATAGAATTGAATATTTTTGTGGGCAGATTATGCCCCAGAAATTCACTACTGCAAGAAATATAATTTGACCAATGCTACCAAAAGTTCAAGATAGTATAAGGTAGCTCAAATGTAGACTTGGTAAAAAAAACACCACAAAAATCCATTCTTTCCTCCTGGAACAATTTCCAGTGTTGTGAAAGATTGTTCATAATTGAACACTGTAAGTTTTGTAACAGTGAGATACAGAAAATCAAACTGATTGACAGTAGAAAATTTTCTTTTCAGATTTTCGTTTTCCAAACTGAGAACATCTCAGAAGTTAGAAAATACAGCAAAGTGAACTGTAGTTATAAAATGTGATAGATGTTTCTGTTCTACTATTATCTCCTAATGACATAACATTTTAAATGTAAAAACTGTAATTTAATCTTCTTTTTCATCTAACATTCAGACACATTAGATTAATGAATTTCCATTCATATCCTGAATCTCTCCTTGGTTCAGCATGTTTATAAGCTTTAGCCATTTTTGTGACTTTTTGGACACTGACTGTGCAAAGGCATGGGAATAGCTGCTCTGATGCTTCTCTGTGCTGATGGAAACTGAAAGCACAGAGATCTGAACACCTTGTGGACAACAGAAGACCTTCAGTATGCAGCAGGCAAGCTCAGCTCCTTGGAGGATATATTCTCTGACATTAATAATGTAATTTGCTTGTGACTAAGAAACTAATTGTGAGAGAGAATTCCCAGCCCATTGTTTAGCTCCATTTCCTTGCTCTGGTTTCAAATGAAAACTTCAGTCAATCAGAGAGTTATAAAAATACTGTATGACATTTGTGACTGATCCCACAATGGCAAACAGTAAAACTTCTTTACTGAAGGGCGCTTCTCTATCCAAAATTTTCAAAGAATATTGTTAAAATACTGAAATTTAGTCAAATTAGTGTTTGAGAAAGACCCTGACTGAATCAGTGGGATAATGTAGACACAGTTAATAATTTAATCTTCTCTCACTCTTGTCATGTGATGGCATAGCTTGAACAACCATGAAAATCAGAACAAACCAGTCAATTTTAATTGAGCTTTTTTTTTTTTTTTCTCGACAATGCTGGAATTTGGAGTGATGGGAAGAAGAGTAGTTTCTCATATTAGCTCATTAATATGGTGTATTTGTGTAGTCACCAAAGAATACCTCAGTCCAAAAAAAATCTGTGAAAAAAATTTTTGCCAGTGACAGAAACCACATAAATCTAATATCCCCCAAAAATCCACTGGTCTTATACTGGTATCAAAGAAGAGGACCTGACAGAAATTGGGAATTATATTTGTATTTGTTTTGTCAGTTCCCAGGTATGCAGATTCCAAATCCCCTGTAATGTGAAAGTGTCAAGTGAGTACCCTAAACTTCCACTGTCCAACCTTTCACTAGGCAAGCTCCTTTCTCTGCTGAGTATCAAACACCTTTCTGTGGACAGAGCAGAAGCAGCTGCGTGTGGACAGGTTTAGCTGATGGAAACTGCACTGGGCTGTTCTTCTGGTTCAGGGAGCCAGTCATTCCCCTTGCCTGGGGGCTGTGTGCCTGCAACCATGACTGCAGCATTGCAGCAAGAGAACTTAATTTCCGCGCTTTAAATCACACGTGTGTGTGTGGAGATTTTTTTGGCCAAGAAGACCACTCCTTGTGCCTGTGCCTCCCACTGGAAAGTCACTGGACTTGACAGGTGTCTGTACATTACTGGAGTGATGGCAGAGGTACCCAAGCGGGGAAAATAGATGAAGTGTTAGAAATAGACATTCGGAATGCCAAAGACTTACATACAACAACTACTACAGCTTTGTCAATGAATCACAGACCAGAGTGCTTTTTGACCTGCATGGTAGGCAGAAATTCTTTCTCATGAAGGATTAGAAGGTTCTGCTATTTTATCAGAGTTTCAGGAATGAAGTATCAGTACTTTGAAGTGAAGTGAATGAATTTTATAATTGTTACTATTATTAATGTTATTTTCAGGTCAGTAGGATTTTAAGATTTGTTATTTAAAGTTTTATTTTGACATATTTAAGAGGACAAAAAAAGCACACCAAATAATTAGAAAATATGTCCCCATTCATTCTGACATAGATTATGCAGATTGTTTTAATGACAGGATTTATGTTTTCCAAAGAAAAGTTCCTGCTAAATTGTCAATATCTGAAAGTCAGCAGAAAAAAATAAGATTTCTCATCCCAACTGATGTCTTAGGGACACTTGTGCCAAAAGTGTCACAGCCATGCAAAAAAACCATGGTAAAACTTGGTAAAGTGATGCCCTAAAACACATACACACACAAGTCCATGTACAGACAATGTACATATGGTTTGTTCTGCATGCTCAAAGATAAAATACAAGGCAAGCTGAAGATGGATTGCAGCACCCTGTATGTTGCAAAACCAGGTCATTTATTTATTTACACTTTTGTAGCCATTCAAAGTACCTAATTCCAGAAGATTTTGTGCCTCAATCTTTACAGTAAATCAATGGAACTGCAACAATACCTCTTTTATTTGAGAGGATGCTGTGACGTTGTTATTATCCCCATTGTACACACAGCACCTGAATACGTACACAGACACAGTTACTTGCCTGTGCATAATAAGTAATCACTGCTCTAACTGCATTAACAACATCCATTTCAACACAAAAACCTTGGATTTATTCACTGGTTTGAATACCCTAAACACTTCAATATTATGCCCGTATTTTATTTTTTTTTCCCCCTGGTGTTTCAGTGGTTTTACCAGAAATAACAACACACTTAATTACAGAGAAGTCTTAGCAGGTAAATGATATAAAAGATTTGGGAATTCTAATAGCTTTGTCTATTGAAAAATAAAAATAAGATCACATTACTTGAGTAACCAGCTTTTTACAAAGCTAAAGATTGAATAAAGGGTTCCATTTGACTTAAGCTATTTCCAAACAGTAATGCAAACAGTAACAGAAATAATTTAGACTTGGGTAAAGAGGCTTCAAAATCAATAATGTTGGAAGAAATGAAACATATGCTGATGCAATCAAACAGAATTGAATTTCATATAAATGTTAGCAAATCTGTATCCGATTATCACTGCAAAAACTTCATTTTCATTGATTTATAATGTATTATTATTGTTTCCACCAAACTGCCATAGACAGCCATTTAAGCAGCTGCCAAGCGCCTTAAGGGTAAATAAAGGGTGTCACTGACGGTGCTGGGTTATAGAAATTTAAGAGACCAATAATTCACAAGTGTGGCAGGTGTGACGTTCTGTATATTCATTAGTCTTTTATTTTAATCCTGTTGCCTGAATATTTTATATTTTTTTATGGGAGGAGGGTCAGTTGCAGGTTTCAGAAGGCAACCACAGAGGTTAAAGTGTGTTTGACCCAGCCTGTTCCTCAGGGGGTTGGGCAGTGTCCTTTTGTCCTTTTGTCCAGAAAAATATACTGGAATGTCAGCAGATAATCTTGGGCTAGAGACACATGCTGGCAGGTCTGTTTCTCCAAAAAGGAGCTGAGAAGTAATCTTTGAATGTAACCCAGGCTATGGATCAGTATACATTTAATTAAGGCACAGCACCTAACACCTGGAAATTTTTCATCTCCTACTCTCAGATGAGTAAAACAAATATGGTTCACACTTTTCGTGGAACAGACTGGATTGCTCCCTCTTTTAAAATGTGATTAATGCTATTGGTGTCAATTGGGCTATTTACTCTCAAAACTGGGACTGGGAGAACATTTTTTTGAGTAATGTTTTATTTACTTTGAGATGCAGCAAATAGTCATGGAATAAACTTATCCCAAACTCACAACAAGGTTTTCAACCAAGGGAAGAGTCAGAAAAAGCTAATGTGTTTTAGGATGATATTTTTGAAGTCCAATGGTTTGATTTTCCATTTTTAGATTAATGTTTCCCTGAAAAGAATTGCAAAAATTTCATTAAAGATGGCTGAAAACAATGAAAAGTGAATTTCTTCATACCCTAAAAACTTTCCAAATAGAACAGCAAAAACAACAACAACAAAAACAAAGCCAAAAAACCCACAAAAGAGGTCAACCAATAAAAACTGTTAAAAGACTAAAAGTTGTTTTGTACTCATACAAGATCCTCCCCACACAACTTTTGGTTCAGTCAGCAAACTAAACAAGAAAAAAAATCAAATTTCTTAGGTAGGAGCATAATTAAGTATTGTGCTGTAAGAGGCTATGCTTGCTCCTTAGAAACAGAGCATAATAATTCTACAGTTCATTAATTTTTCTGTTATTTCCCACATCCCTTGGATGAAGGAGACACTGTTTTAATGTTTTTAAAAATCATGCTAATATTTAACTGTCTAAACTGTTTCTTTTCAAAACACCTTAGACAAGGAGGTGTCTCAAGTCTTGAGACCTCCATATTGACAGATATTAAACAAAGTCCCCAAATCTCTTTGTTTTCTCCATGATATCTGATGAGTCAAAGTTTGGATTGCCTTGTGGATGTGCCAGTTATTTGGTCAAAGAGGGAAAATGGTCCATTTTTATACTTTATTGGTGAGGAATTGGGATGAAATCTTGGGAAGTAGCACCCATTATTTCACTACATTTGCAGTGCTGCAATACATATATTTGCTTTTGTGTATGGTGTGTGCTGGAAAAAGAGATGATGTTGGCAAGTTCACATCTCAGTGCATGCCCAGAAGAGGTGCAGAAACCTGTTCAGTAATTCAGGCAATGATGACCTCAGAAGTATATGTGTCTGTTATCTGCTTTGGCTCATGTGATGTGATTTTTGGCTGCAGAGAAAGCTTATGGTGAAAATCATATCAAGCTGACCAAGCCAAAGTAAACACACATGCACACACACATACATTTTAAGGTAATTTTTGGCCATTGAGATCATTCAGCCCTTTCAATATTTAAAGGAGACACAAGATTTGCCATGATCATAAACATTTTATTTACTTTTTCTTCTGTTGCAGCATGATTGCTTTAGGTAATAAATCCAGCCAACAAGGAGCTAAAGGACAATTATTGCACACTAACAGCATATGTTCACTGTCACGCTAGCAGGGCTTTATACAAGGGAAAACCCGGCACGCAGGCTGGAACTGACAAGAAGAGCAGCAGTGAATGAACGTGATGATCCCTGTTTGCTTTGATGTAGGGGCAAGTTCTCTGCCACAGCAGGCAAAGTCTCACCTGGTTGTTTCTGGCCTTACAGAGCTGAAGAAGCAGCAGCACCGGGCACCCTCTGAGTCTCACTGTTGGTGTTTTATGTACAGCGGAACACTGGCTGCCCTCACTGCCACTGTAAGGCACAGCTCCTTTTAGGAGAAGTCCAGAGTCCAAGGGTGCCCGTTGGTTGTATTCCAGTTCTCATGACTTCCAAATTTACTGCATCCTTTGCCAACCCAAACTCTTCCACAGCAAAACAAACACACTCCTACTTTTCCTGGTCCCAATCCAGCATGGTGGCTCTTCTGCACGTATATTTGCACTGATGTTGATTCTCTTTATTTCCAGCAGACCAAAGGTCCCCTCTAATTGATTCCAGGTTTTAGAAGCAAAAGATCTGAATTACAGAGAATATAAAGCTCCTGCAAATGGCAAAGAAACCATGAATCAGAAAGCTGATTTAGGAGACAGGACATCAGATGGACATTGGGGAAACTGAGATGAAATGTCTGCTTCAGACAACTCCTATATAATCACAAGTGAATCATATAAACTCAATGGTGTTTAAATTTCCAGTCTGTCAAGTGAGGGTAATATTTTTCTTCCTGACAGAGTTGAAATCTGTTAATGATACAGTGAGATTTAGATAAATGATGCCAGATTCAGAAAAAGGATACTGTAGGATTCATGATTTTGGAGACTGAATGTGTAAGAGGAATATCAGAAGCAGGCTGGAAAAAATGTATCCTGGAAAGATACATGTATATATACACACAAATACAAATATATTTAATTTTTCAACAGACTCTCCTTATGACATAAAACACTGAATAGGGCAAGGAAAGGCAAATCTGTGAAAGATCTCCAGAGTTCTCTCACTGGGAATCATATTTAGGAAGTTTAGGGATGCACATAATTTTGCATTATAAAAAAATATATCTATTAGTGTGGATTTCAAATAGGAAGTAGTACACTCAAACAGGAACAAAAGTGTACAGCAAAATAGTGCTGAGGACCTGATGTTCATCATATTTAAATTTTGTTTTTATCTCAGTGGTATGCACAGGTTGAATGTCCAGCTGCTGCTGGTGTGCATTCAGTGCTCTCCCAGATCCCATATTTCAGTTTATTTTCTGAGGAAAATAAATCACAATGAAAACCAAAGTTCACAAGGCATGGAGAACTGCTACCAAAGCACCTACTTCAGCCAAATTAAAATACTCATATTTTGCCTGTTCAAACTGGTCTCAATCTGGAGCTCTAAAACATTTAGTTCCGTGAGCAGAAATCACTCTCTGTGCTTCTATTCTTCTTTACGCTACTTATTAATCCATTTTATTATCTTTGAATGAATATGATACTTATCACATCAGTAACAACTAGCTGACTTTCCTATGGACATGATTCAAGAAGCCTTGCAGTGGAGCAGCAGCCTTGATCCTACTGTAATGTTGTTCTCTTACTCTGATTTTTACAGGTTATCCAAAGAGAAGGCATTATAATCATCTGTATAATCTGGGGGCGATGATATGGACCCTCAGTTCTAGTAAACTCTGGAGAGGTATAGTTCACAGGTGTCAGAACATTATGTTTAGTGAGAATCATGACTATGTTTTAGTTTAGTAACTAGCCTCAGAAATTTGATTGTAGCCTGGTTTCATTGCAGGCTTACAGTTACTGAAGACTAAGAACAAGAAGAATGGCACATAAACTGGGTTTCTCTCCATCAGATGTCTCAGACATTTCAAAAGGTAGACCTCATCTTCTACATATTCATATAAAATGTATAAAAGGGATATCTGTAAATACAAAAGATAAATCAAAAATAAATATTTGATTATCTCACTTTGGGGTCTAGCATAGGAGAGTTTGATTCCTAGGTGTAAGTTAATGGTGCCTTAGGAAAATGGGCTGCTTGGGATTTGCCACGATTACCTTGAACAAACTGGAATCTGAAAGAAAAAAAATTAGATCTTTGCTTTCTGCATTTAAGTTATTTTTTGTAACAACAAATATAGGCATTAACAACAAAACCATCCAAAAGAGTACCTGGATGTAGAGTGCAATTATTTTCCTTTAGCAAAACCAAGTGAGAGCATCCTGCTGTCCCCAGAGCTCCCATAAGGAAGCATACAGAACACCTATCTCTCTTTTGGTAAGAAGAACCAAAAATATTGGTGCCAGATTAGTTAAAAGGAGACCTGAAAGTTCCTAAATTTGGTTTATGTAACAATCTCAACTAAAACCACACTTCCTGAGCACTCTAGGTAAGGGGAGGTCCTGCTGGAAGTCTCCCAGCACTGTACAGCTTACAAGTCAACTGTGCTGCTGGGGGGATGACTGCAGCATGGCTGTTTTGGATTATTTTGGTATAAAAAGTTATTTTTCAACGGAGAACTTAACTCTGTAACCTTTATTCTTATAAATATCCTCACCATTTTTTTCCCTTTTCTTCACTAAGGTCATAAATTTCAGGCAGAGGGTTTGGATTCTGAAAAAACTTTTTTTCAATAAAGCTTCTACTGTTCTCTTCACCAGTTTTTATATATTTCTGCAGTATATAACCTAATATCAGATGTATGTAAGAGATTTGTTTGTATTAACAGGGGAAGAAGATAGATAAATACTGTTTTTCAAAAAAGGGATGTTAGAACATGTTGACATAAAGTGTAGAATTTCCTGGACCCTGAGATTTAGCTGTCAAACTAAGAGCATGTTTAAGATTTGATTGTACTCTCTCCTTACATGAGCAGGCCTCCCATTAATGTCAGTAGGAGTTAGACACATAAACATAAGTAGTGATCAGACTTGGAGAGTAGAAATAGACTCCCGTAAAAATAAAAAAATGCATCATTCTCTTTTCTTTGCTCTGTAGAGCCCACTTCATTTTGGGTTTGTACATTGCAAGGAAAGCAAAATTTTGAATTGCAGAAACCTATTTTGACTAGTTCTCATTCAATGAAATATGAAATGAAGAATAGATGGATGCCACACTGACAAAAGTTATGAATGACAAAAATAAAGCAATTAACAAGCTCCAGTGAACACAGGTGGGCAGTGAATCAAAGTGTCTTAACAAATTAACCTATACAGTGTAGCTCCTGTGCAGTTTTTCAAAGACATCTTGCTTTTTCCTTTACTGATGGAGAACTACTTTTCATTTTTTTTTCTTGTTACTGAAAACCTTTATTATGTGTTCAGCACGGAATAGCTCTTGCAACTATGCAAGCTCTATGCTTTTTTCTGTCACTGATACTATTGATAAATACGAACAGTGGAGATAATAACATTTAAATAAGACTGTGGGGTTTCTCATTAAATGTAATTCCTTTCTTAGTCAAACTTCTGTTTTCCTGATGGACGTTCATTGACTTTGGTGTTACTCTTAAGTTGTCCTGAAATGGAGAATCAAACTTATTGGCCTTAACCCTCTGCAAGTAAATCAGTGTTCATGCAATGGTTATTCCTGTGTTAGTCCTTTCACCTTAGCACAATACAAACAATAGTTCCACAAATAGTCTCCTAATAGACCGACCCAACCCATTTTTTTTCTTATCTTCAAAGGATTTTGTGCTGTCAACCAGATCGAGCTGTAGATGACAGTGTCTAGTTAAAGCCTAGAAAGCAATGCTCTGACAGCCTGGCTGCTATATTTCTTTTTATATATTAAAATCTACGTTTGAAAATAACATCTGTGGCAGTGTGTGCTTCTGATGTGTCCCAGGGCACAGGGCAGCAAGGGGTGCGACACCTTCCCCCTGGGGAGCTCTCACCTCCCCACAGGGACTCCGATGCTCTCAGCAAAGTCTGTCTGGGGCACAGAGGTGAAGCAGAGGCGAGATGGGTCTTGGGGTAAACTGAGGAGATTTATTAACGGTACAACTAAAGCACAACAACTAAAAGCTGGACCCCAAAGACGGGGAGCACATGTCCCGCCGTGGGTTTTATGCACAGGCAATTCAAAGCAAGCAACCAATGAGAATGCACTCAGGGAACAGTCTAAGGCAGGGAATACAGAAAACAATCCAATGGGAATAACAAAAGCAGTGTAATGATACAAAACAGCAAATGATATATCAAGTGAGGAAGATTGGCAAGGAAGGTTCTAGAAATAGAGGCAGGGATACAAAGATTGACAGCTGGGGAAGGAGGGGATTAGGGAAGGGATAAATGTTTAAGGGCCAATGGGCAAGCTTATGGGGAGTGGCCAGCTGACAGGCTAATGAATTGACACTTAACAGCATGTATAATTTAAATCATAACACACAAATGAAATAGAAAGCTAGCCTGAAAACTCAAAGCAAAAACCCACACCACAACATCTGCACGTGATTTTGCACAAGAGACTGGAGGATCACAGGGGCTCTGGTTCATCAAAATTAACTACTACCACCAGTGTGCTGAAGCTCATTCTGGAAATGAATGAGGCAAGCACAATTATTGGCAGTGTGCCTAAGCTCACCTCCTGTACTTACAGTGGTAAATCCTGAGGTCTTAGCCTCCTCAAGATGCACATGAGGCAGGATTTTGGAGTATTCTGTAATTCCTGTGTTGTCTGGGTGCTTAGTTTGATTCTCCTTTAAATAGAGATAATTGAGGAGAGGGTATAGTGCCAGTTTTAATTTTTTTTTAAGAAGGCTGTGGCCAAAACATGCAGATGAATATTGACCCACTATAACATCCCTGTATTAAGCAGGGACTTGAGCATCGTTTTCATACCAACTTCCTAAGCTATTATACCTAAGGTATTTGTTCCACTTTAGAGCTTCATTAGGCTTTTTTGTTATTTTTGGGGGTGAAATTTTGTTGCCTTTTACCCTAGTATTTTTTTTAATCACAAGTCTGAATCATAGCCTATTTAATTTCATTTGATATCATATCAGGAATTAAGATCTTCATAAAGTATTTCTACAGATGCTGATGGAATTCTTATTTTCAGAGACTTCTTTGTCTTTTGCCAAGGAACAGAATCAACCTGGCATTATTTGGACCTGCAGGCCGTTGTTTGGGATTTAGGCTAGTTCTACAGCTCCTGCTGGTGCTTGACTGCTGGAGGGAGAGAAGAGATAACAGGAGGTTTTGACACTCCTGGTGGGTACTGAGAAAAAGGAAGAGGTGCTAGCCACCTCAAGTGGTGAACACCTGAAGTTCACTAATAACTGAAAAATTAGTTATAAGTGAACTTGAGCAGTGACCTTGAGCATCTGGGCATCATGGTGCTACCAATGTCCCATTTCAGGGAATGCAACTCACTCAGAAATTGTGTCTATTTCTAGGTGAGACTGAGAAGATCTTTTCTGTAGACTGAATGACATCTCTTAATTTTTGACCTTGGCCTTTTCAAAACCACTAATCTTCACAGTGTGGAGTTATTCCCTCAGAGTGGCAGAAAAGGAAGAAGCAGCAGCACCAGCACAAGAGATCTGCCCAGCCATTTGCTGCTTTGCATCACGTTTGAATCCATCACCCCTCCAAACTACACTGTCTTCAGCTTTTTAACAGGAAGAAGAGAAGGCATGTTAGGAGCACCTAACCTTGTAAATGGTGATATAGAAGTTGTTCCCAACTTCTTCTGTGTTTTCCTACAGACCATGCTCTTTTTGGATACAGGCAATTAAGCATTAGTTTCACTCCTTACAGTACAGCTGCTCAATTATGTACACAATTTGGAACATCTTTATTTGGTTTAATATGAAGATTTCAATCCTGCATTTGAGGTTTTCCGCTTTTTACAGTATTGCATTTTTGTGTGTGTGCTTCTCCTGGCCTGATGGAAAAGAAGAGATAAAAGGTACTGAGGGTAAGACAGGTGGTCCCTAAATGCATATGGTAGACTTAAAATCATGCTGTTATTCATGAGAAACTGGGCAGTCTGGTTGGATTAAACCCTCTTTGATGGCCTGGCTTGGACAGTTGACTTGTTGTACGAGTGGTTCTTTTGGGTTCTGCTCTGCTGCCACACAGAGATCAGAGAACATGATCTCATGCCATCTAAAATCATTGTTAGTTTTGGAATAACTTCCTTGGGAGCAAGGGAAAGCCCAGAGCACATGGCAGAGGAGGCAGTGGGTGAGTACATATGATGCAGCCACTGTGGCTGAGATTTACACGTCCTGTTTCAAGGACAAAACAATAGTCTTTCTAGCAGGGCTGCCATCATTCAGAGCTGCTCTTACAAACACTCAGCTGACACTCAGGGCTGTCATGTGTCACACAAGATCACACTGCATCCTTGTTCTTTTTGAAGACACAGTCTGCATCCTCAGCAAATAACAAGTCTCCAAACAATGCACAAGTTGTAATGACTTTTTTTTGGTTAACATTCCTTTTTATGCAAGTGTAGTTAACTAAACACTGTCATACACAGTATCATTTCTGGACAGGCTCAGAGCAAACATTTCATAGAATCATAGACTCATAAAATCATAGAATGTTCAGGGTTGAAATGGGTCTTAAAGATCATCTAGTTCCAACTCACTCACCATGGTGACACCTTCCACCAGACTGGGTTACTCAGATACCCATCCAGCCTGGACTTGAAAATCTCTGGATGCCAAGAAATGCCTCATCCATTCCACAAGATTGTCCTTTCTGTTTTCCAGGCTTCCTGAAAATGTTAAACACATTTTCTCCTATTTTTATGCTGTCATCTCATGATGTAGGCTGTGCTGCATCCCTCCCTGTGACTCTCCTTTCATAAATTCCACATTATTTCTCATATATACTGCTGGGTTAGTAGTACACACACCACAGAGTACTGCTCAAGCAAACTCCATTTACTTCCAGTTCTCTCTTGACCTCCTCTCATCCTCCAACAAAGAGAAATTCTCAACATTCAGATTATGTTTCTATTTCTTTCCTTTTTGCTTAGAACTCTGGCTTTGTCCTTTTTTCTCTCCCCTTACTGATATTCCTGCATCAACCATTAGTGAGACATATTTAAGATACTGGTATTTTTAAGTTAAAGGTAAAGAGTTACTCAGATAACATGTATTTGTCACATTTGAAGATATTTACCGGATGCTAAGCCAAATTGTTGGGTGTATAGGTAGTTTTGGGTTTGGTTGAACCTTCATCCTCAGTTTGCTGGATACCTGCAAGTAATGCCTGTATTTACCCAAATGGAAAAGATGTGGCTGTCTATACAGGGAATTATGGAAATCTGGGGATGGAAAGGTACATGTGGTTTGTGTTTCACTCATGCCTTGGCACACACTCTGGAAGTGTCCAAAACACTCCTCTGGACATCAGAATACAGGAAGATCTCTATGATTGTATCTCTTTCTTCTCCTTTCTTGTATTTTCCTCCATGAAAAGGGATGGCTGTGACCTCAGATATTTAGAAGAGGGCTGGAAGGAGCTAGCTTGACACATGTGGTCATTTTGGGAATGTCTGTGTTAAAATCTGTGTTCAAAGTTTGAGTGCTGGAAGAGGTGGTCAACAGTCAGTGGCCATTCACCATTCTTGTGTTACCTCCCCACATGCTGGGTTTGTCTTGCTAAGCTTTATTCTTACAAAAGAAAAGGCTTTAACAGAGAATATCTGTCTGCCTAACCTTTATTGATTTAGTGAATTGAATATCTTGGCAATCCTTTCTTCCCTGCTGCAGCCCAGGCCAACCAGGTGCTCTGATTCAACATCACCCCACAGCAGCTTCCATCATGGTGTTCATATAAACTTCGAGTATTAACTTAGAGAAAAAAAGGCCTTATATAAGTGATGTCCTTGGTCTTATGCATAGAGCCAGGAAACAGAATCACTCCCTTTCTTCCTTAGTTGTATAATTTAAATATATTGCATTTCTTTTTTTTACAAAGTTCTTCTTTCACACATTGGCTCCAGGTTCTTGAGGCTGAGCCCAAGTGGCCAGAAAATCCTCCTTACTGACTGACCCTTCACAACTATGTTTTCAGAAGAGATTGAGGAATGTATCTCAATTTAAAGGCATTCAGCTTAATACACTGCAGAAGTACCTGATTTATTGGCCAGCCACTCTATCACTCTCTGGTAAAAATGAAGTTAGGTGACAGTGTCTCAGGCCAGACACTCAAAACTGTGACAAAACTAAAAACACTCCATCTTTAAACCACAGGAAACTCTTCTTGAATAGGGATCTCAAGGTTCAGTCCATGACTAAAAATAATTAAAGATGTAGATTATTCCAATAATCCATTGAATGCTTTCACAGGATTATTATAAAGTTTGATTACTTTGACAGAGGCAGTTTGAATACGCAATAATGCTCCTGATCTTTAAACACTTAGCGTTACAGCTACAAGGACCTTAACTTTGAGTATCACCCTGGATGGCTGGACTCATACCTTGTCCATTTGCATTTGATATTATTATCTCTTTGTAGAGTAGTGAACACCTTTCCGCTGAGCAGATCTCAGATTATATGTCCTTCAATCTGTCCCCTGCTTTTCACTTGGGACAAACACTTCAAACAGCTTTTTTAGAGGTGCTTCTTAGATGATAAATCTTTTAAGTGTGAATTCCATTTGATTTTATTTGCCTAAACCAAGTTGGTGAAGTTTAATTGCTTTGAATTTTGTAAGTAATTTTAGTCTGCATGAAGGCTGTCTGTGAGTATTCACATAGTTCTGTATCCATAATTGTGAACATAGTGTCTTACGAAACTCATACAGATGCACACACAGTCTTCATGGGAAATAAAAAGGGAATACTCCCCCCTTCCCCATTCGCCCCCAAGAGTTTTGAGTTACAGCAGCAGCCAAATACCTCCTGAAACTGGTTGACTTACATGCATCTTGCATCTTCCTTAAGGTTAAAAAGAGCCACTTCATTTTAAAATAATGTAATAAAAATACTGCTGTCAGGCTGAGACCTTGTCTGCCAAGCCTAACCCTCAGATGAAGTTTTACAGCCAAGTTATAAATCCCTAAAAAATGGAGTTGGTATTGACAGAACCTGATCTAAGGAGTATTGTCCTGGTGGTGAGGGTAACTCAAACTGAGGGTTTCAAAACAAAGGTGGTCTGATAGCAGAGCCTCTGTCAGTTGCACAGATAGTTTGGCCATAGGCAAACAGCATGCTAGTTTATTTATTTGTTTATGAATGTGTATTAACCGCCAGGGTTTGTATATTCTCAACCTCTCTTTGATCCCTTTTTAAAAAAACCAAGAGTTCTGCCATCTGTAAACATTTCTGTGCTGACCACGCCTTTGGCTTAGTCAACATATGAAATCCATAAAGACTTATTTTTTGATAAAAGAAATGGCTAAAGACAACTGACATTATCGTTTGAAGTTTGTGGCTTTTCATGTTAATTTAGTAATGTAGAAATGGAACAGAGGCCTAGATTTGTGTAAAGAACTTGTCCAAGGTTGTAACCCTTAACATATTTTGTGCATGCTCTTTTTGTTTTGGTCTCCTATACAAGAAATTTAACATGATTTTGATTAGTTTCTGATGAGTTGAAATTTTGGTAAATGAAACTCCAGTATTAGAGTTTTCTTTTGCTGCTGTATTTGGGATATGATTTAAGAAGACTGCTGTATTTGCCTTATTGGTCAAATAATAAAAGAGATCACTGAAAGATAAATATTCTTACTGTTTGCCTAAAACTGTGTTGATCCATGTATAATATCTTTCAGAACATTCTGGTTCAAAATGTTTTCAGTACTGAGTCAAGCCATTTAAGACATCTATATCTCTTTCTTAACTCTGACATACTGCCACTAAGTAATGACATGACTTTGGTTGAATCACTTAACCTTTCTGTAGTTCACATTATCTCACCAGATGTCAAATGAGGATTGAAATCCATGTAAGTTACAGAAATACTGTGAGACTTTACTGATCCAAATGGAAGAAGTTATAGAGGTAGTTTGGAAAAGGTATAGGAACATTTCTGAATGGAAAAAAATAGTGTTCATATATCAAAGATACTGAGTTTACTATGGTGAAGATTGATTTTTTAGTATAAAGACAACCATTCAATGAGTTGGGAGAAAATCTACTTGCCAAAGTAATGCAACACGCTGGGACACCATAAGTACCTTAGAGTGACAGATTTGGGCAGCTTCTCTCCATTCTGTTAGTGGATCCAAGGTGTTCACACAGAGAGGAATATACCCTTGAGCCAATAAATGTCCCTTGTGTCATTCACATAATGAGATGCAAAGATGCTGATGTGAAGGACAGATCCACTCTCTCAAACAAAAGACTGAGGCTTTTTGGACAGGTGAGAAGCATACACACACATTACACTGTTCCAAAAGCTGTAATGTGTAATGATCAAAGATTTATTAAATGCAACTGTGCAGGACATTATGAAGAAACCCAGCACCTGCATTTATTTTATGAGCCTACATTTTGGAAATAACTTGTGCAAGTATGAATGGAGAGCTGCAGATTAGGAAGTGTCAGCATGGAGTCCAGACTTGCTAGAGATTGAGAATCCCGGAATTCATTGATGGAGAATACCAAAAGCAGCAATAACTCCATGCATGCTGGAATGGAGAAGTGCTGGCTGGCTGCAGAAATATGGATACACCCATGTACAGCCATCAGCCTGACAACAACCTCTGCCTGGCCCTCAGCACTGTCTCTGTTCCAGGGCTGCATGTCATGGAAAAGAATCTTCAAAGCTCAAAGAGTATGACCAAGTGTTCCACACAAAGATTTAGAAAATGGGAAGTCTTTCTCTTCTAGTAAAAATGTTGGTACATGAGGGACTCCAAAAACCAAAACTTTCACTTCTGTTCTCTCCATGACTACAATGAATATGAACATGTTTACATCCATTCTGTCCATCTGGTAGTTCCTAGGACTTTTGACTGGGTCAGTGGTAATACCACAGTAACATCCTACTGTGTTTAGAATATACATCCAGCTGTGTTTGTAATCTTTAGAGCTGAAACACAAGCTGCACCACCTCAAGGAATAACAGGGAAAACAAAGCAATGCAGCAAGCCAGCATCCATCATGTGCTCTTCCTGTTGCCTCCCAATGCTTTCATTTAATTTTTCAGTGAAAACTTTTCTGTCTGTTAACAGAAGTTCAATCAACTATTTGAATAGTAAATTGAAGATTGTTAGCACAAGCAGAATTCTACTAACAGGACAGTGGGGCAAGTCCCAAGAGCTCGAATGAAAATTTACTTGTTAAATTCCATTCAGAATGTGCCATAGTACATGACGTATCTGCAGCTTCCTAGCTAGTAAATATCATATTTACTTTGCTTTAAGATGTAAGGCTTTGCTCACAGTTTTTGTTTTCATGGTCCTCAGAAAGCTGAGGACTTATAACTTGATTCTTAAAGAGGGGATCCATGAATTTTAGTCCTATTGATGAAATTGTATTCAAATATAGATATATAAACTTAGTCTCTTAAATCCATAAATCTAATATTCTGCTTTGTATAATTATGAAAATTATAAATATTACGAAAATATTCTGCATTGTGAAAACCTAGAACATGGACCTGCACAGATGAACTGTTTACAGACAGTTCTCCAAAACTTACAAGAAAAGTTTTGAAGGGACTAGAGCTGGAAATACTGAGCCCGGGACTTTGCTTGTTGTGGCATTAATGCTCTCTCTGCCTTTTTTTAATACCTATAATACCTTTTTTTAATAATAATATTTAATATTTAATGAGCCATCATATGCTTAATATTTGAGTGTTTGTATGTAGTATACCTTTATTGTGGAATCTAGCAAGTAGTCCTAACTAAATCCCTGTCCTTGAGATAAAGACAGGGAGAGATCACCCACTGATTCCCATTACAAGCACAACACAAACTTGCGTTGAGGATAATATTTGAATTCATTACTCAAAAATCAGAGCAAGATAAAGAGAAGTAAAATAAGTCTTATAAAATCCCACCTTCCTTCCACCCTTCCCTCCTTCCCAAGCTTTACCTCCTGCCTTCTTGTGGCACAGAGAGATGGGAAATGGGGGTTATGGTCAATTCACCACATGTTCATGGCACTGCTCAGGGAGAAAAGTCTTGCCCCTGTTCCAGCGTGGGATCCCTCCTACAGGAGACAAGACTTCACAGAGTTCTCCAGCATATGTCCATCCCATGGGCACAGTTCTCCATGAACTGCTGCAATGTGGGGGACTGTTCCACAGGGTGCAGTCATTCAGGCATGGCCTGCTCCAGTGTGGGTCCCCACAGGGTCGAAAATCCTACCAGGAAACCAGCATGGGCTGCAGTGTGAGCTCCTCCACACCTTCACCTGCTCCAGCACAGATTTCCCATGGGTTCACAGCCTCTTTTTGGGCATCCATCTGCTCTGGTATGAGTCTCTCCTCCATGAGCTGCAGGTTGATTTTTTTATCCCCACAGTCCTCCATGCAGGGGCTGCAGGGGCTGCAGGGGCACAGCTGCCTCACCATGGTCTTCACGATGGGCTGCAGGGGAATCTCAGCTCCACCACCTGTAACACCTCCTTCCCCTCCTTCTGCACTGACCTGCAGGTCTCCATAGCTGTTCCTTCCCACTTTGCTCCTCTCTGGCTACAGTTACATGTGTGCAATAACTTTGTTTTTTCTAAAATATGTTATCAACAGAGGCCTTACAAGAATTCCTGATCAGCCCAGCCTTGGCCAGCAGTGGGTCTGTCCTGGAGCCAGCTGGCACTGCTGGACATGGGGGAAGCTTCTGGCAGCTTCTCACTGAAGCCATCCCTGTAGCCCTTCAATCACCAAAATCTGTGATTAGGGCAAGCTGTGGGACACCTAGCACACAGGGGTTTGCTCTCCCAACCAAAGTCAGGCTGACAACCTATCTCTTTCAACCTTTTGGTGTGTAGTGTTGAAACTTTTCTAGAAAGGACTGAGCAGTGGCATTCCATGGCAAGGACACGTGAGATAAACAGAAGTGGCGCATTCAAGATCATCCATAATACATCTTTTGTAAATCCATCTTTTGGTTTGTTTTACGTGGCAACAAAAAGGAAGTTTTATACATGGTTGCATACTACTTTGTGTCTGGACTTGGATTTGGGATCATGATTAGTGAATGTGGGTGCAAGGAAAGGGTTTGAAAGCCAGCCTAATTCTCAAAATGGAGAGTGTATTTTTATCTTGATGCCAAATAGTAGAGCAACAAATAACAAAATCAGCATTTATCATGGGCAATTTGCTTCTTTTTTGATCTTCCATATGAGAAGTGCCCTGTTTTTTTGTTTTCTTTTTTTTTTTCTTTAAGTGTGTTTTAATAACCTGTCAGTTGACAGAAGCTGTGGACATGAGGCTTCCATGGAAGCTCTCTTGGTTGCCTGCAGTGTTGGCACTTTTCAAGGGGAGTTTGAATGGGAGAAAATGTTAAATATGGAATAAGAAGAATGTGTTTGGTCTAAAGCAACTGTTCTTGTCCCCTCCCTCTGCTCCCCATGTGCAGTGTGACTGAAAATACATTTGTCTTGTTTACCAAATACATGAGAAAAGACTGTCATTGAAATGAATGGTTTGCTGGGTTATACAGATGTAGAAACAAAGACAAACACCCAGATAAATGAATAAAGGCTGATGTGGAGATTGCAGACTGCCTTAAAGAAGCTGCCTCAGACAGGTCTCACAGAATTAACTTTTAAGCGAACTGTTTAAATCAGAAATCTTGTATTTGTTCCACAAGAACTATGGAAGAGAGTATATCTGTATGAAAAAGTAAAACTCAGATCACAGGGGCAATCTTTCAAGATCAGTGAAGATTTGCATAGTTTTGTGTGAAGGCAGTCAAATGCAAGATTTTTTTTTTCTTTTAATACTTTACTGCAGGTTTAATTGCAGCAATATTTCAATGCCAAGGAGAGTAATTTGCAGCTTGAATACAGCATTAGAGCTGCAATACCCGACATTTTAAAAGCTCAGTATAAAAATGAGCATTTGGTACTAGTACCACAAGAATTCTCATTTCCTGTTCAACTTTCAAAGAAATTGAAGTTAAATGTCTATATTAACGTTTATAAAATTTTAGGAGTGATTCCCTTATTACATAATTAGCTTAAGCACTCTGCATATCTGCCGATTAGAGACATTACTCAGAGCCTGCCCTGGAACAGCTGCATTCCTAGACAGAAAAAGATACTAATGTGGCCCTGGGGGAGAGCTCTCCATTTTGACAGAATAAAACATTCTTGGAATACAGTTATTATGATTCATAATTGTTCTCTTTAGGGGAAAAAAAAGTCAGGGAAAAAAGTATTCTGTTAATAAAACAAAGATTTCTAATAGTTTTAAGTCCATATTTCAAAATTCTCTGCAGCTGAGGATGCAGGTAACTGGAGAGGAGGAATTTCTCCATGTTATGTATAATGAGGAAGCAAAAGCAGGAATTCTGACTACATATGTCTTCCAAAATCAGATTAGATAGTGACAATAAGGATAATGACAACCAGGATAAGTATTAGGGACTAGCACTGTGATTCAGCTGATTAAGTGTGAGCCCAGACTGCCAGAATTTAGAAGGAGAAAAGTGCATGAGTCCATTTGGCTGCATCTATGACACAATAACCAGGTGATGGGGTTTCATCAAAAGAAGCACAGAAGAAAGAAAATAGGGCAGTAATTCAGTTTCTCTGAAACTACCACAAAAATTAGCGATTCTCTGGAAAATGTGATCAGGAACTGCTACACTATTTTAAAAATCTTTTAATTGCTACAAATTGTGTGACAGAGAGAACTACTGTGGTGTGCAGACTGCTTAGGTGAAGTGGGTTAAGGCACAAACAGGGAAGTCTAACAAAGCAGAGTTGTGTGGTCCCTGAAAGGAGCTCAATCAGGGTTGTAATGAAAATATCCTGCTGTAAGATCTCTTCATCCTGAAAGTCTAGAAAAGTGATGGCCTGATCTGTGGTGAAGCTGTTGGTATTTCTGAATTATTTCTAACTCTTGGAGAAAAAGACACCACCTTCTTACAACTTAAAGAACACATATTTAATTGAAAGAAACTAAAAATTTTATTCCAGAGGGTCCAATGTCTTTTATGCAACTTCAGACTCACTTGAATAAAAGCAAGATAATTGTAGCACTCACTATAAAATGGTTCTGAAGATCTGTGTCCCATCTGGGCGACCTTTAACAAAGCAATTATTGCTCCAGTTTGTGAGCACAGTTCTCCTATTTCCTGCCTACAATTCAATGTGATCGAAACTATGTAGAAAACTTAATAAATCTTACTGACTTGAACATTCTTTTCTTAGTCAAATGTAAAAGACCCTTCTGAAACCATAATACTTTCACACCTTCCAAAGTGTGTCAAGTGCTTAGGAGGTTGCCACGGAGTCAGAGAGCCAAAGGAGTGGAGCTCAGCACAAGCCAGGGCTGCCTCTTCTGTTGAGGCATTGGAGAAAGCAGTTGTAGTGATCAGGCGCACCACATGCTCCAGGTGCCTCATTGCTGCAGTTCTTTCTACTATGAGCAGAGAAGAGAGACCAAACAGTCTGAATTGATTATTCCTCTTTTGACTCTGACTATTACAAGAAGGCAGTGGCTCAGTCAGATGTTCTGAAACAAGACTGGTCTGCAATCTTCAAAACAGTATCAGTTTTAAACCCCTTTCTTGCTCCAACAGGAAAGTCTGGGGTTTCACTGTATATCTGCCTCCAAAAACTATTTTATTTGTATTCATATAGTGGGGAGAAGACCATTAGGTAATTCATATAGCATCCATTAGTTATTACTGTAGGTTAAGGAAGAAGAAACTATTTTTTTTTAAAATTTCAAACCTGCTCTAACACTGTAGCTTTCCAAGTCTAACCTGAAACTCAACGAGTTAGCATGCAGCTGAAGAAAGGCTGTCTAACAAGTAGGAGAGATTATTAAAATGGATAGAAAAATTAGACTGAAGCCAGAAATAACTGTTCAGGAGGGAAAATGAAGATTGGGAAAGAAATAGAACACAGAAAAAGGAATTTGAGCAGAATAGACAATGTGAGCCTCCACACTGGAAAACACAAAGGTGATCTAATTACATTGACGAATGCATGTTAGATTTACATTAGATTGCTTTGAAAATATCCACAATGATATCCTTTCATATTATACACTGTGACTGTTGCTGGGAATTATACTTCCATCTACTGTATATATACATAGAAAAATTACAAGTGCTTTTGCAAAAGGGATTTGCCTAAATATACTTGATTTATGTGACTGCCAAGCATCCTAGAACTTACAGATCTGTCTGCTAATTATAAGTTCTGGTTACCTGAGTGTATCTCCCAAAAATTTAAATTGAAAATCCCTTGTTTTTTGTCTGTGCAGGAAAAGAGGAGGGTTTAACAAAGAATACTTTGCACACTACCTAGTCAACTTGATCACGGCATGTCCCATTTTCTTCTTTATAGCATTTAGATTGAGACACATTTCAACATTCATAGGCTACTTTTTTCCTGTCCCATCCACAAATCTTTAATTATTTTCCAGGAAGGAAGTCAGAAATCTTAAGATAGAGTTTCCAATTGTTGCTGAATTCTTTGCTTACTCTGGGCTTAAATTAAAAAAAAAAAATCTTTCTCTTTCAAATTTCATGTAGATTTCTGTAGAAAACACCACCAATGGTTAGAGAATGACCAACATCAAAACAAGCAATGGGCTCTTAAAACTGACTGATGGCTTCCAGGAAATGTTTTCACATAAAGAAAATGATCTGCAGTCTTCAGAAACTCACAGTGGGACCAAGCACTTTGTGATGATGCTTGGTGGCACTGGCTGTAGAGGGACTGGATTTGCAGTGGCACGGTTATGGGTCTCTGTTGGTGGGAATGGTACATCTAAGAGGAACTGAATTGCCTAATCAGCTACAGAAACCAAGTCTGGTTGCCTGCACAGGCCATTACTTAGAGTGGTGGCTGCTCAGTGTGTGTGGCCAGAGTCAGAATTTATTAGACACTTAATAAAAGCTTGCCATGTGGATGGTAGCAAGCAATATACTATGTTATGATCACAGTGGCTTGGTAGTTTTTCTGCAATATTAATACATTTATGTTTAGATACAGAAGGGATGTAAGCAAGCTCTAACCAGAGTTGTATTTTCTGGAAAAGAAAATATTAATAACCCAAGATAGCAAGTTCTGATTGTTGCAAACTGAATTAGCAGATATTAGGGATGAACATAAGTTAAGAAAGCTCAATTTACACATTATATGGTCTGAAAAATATACATAATTCACAGCAATCAAGAAAGTGGGAATGGTGAGATAAGATTTTGGGTAGGGTTCTTAAAGCCTTCAGGAAGCTTCGTCCTTGTTGATAATTAATTGGAATTTTCAACTTCTGGCAAAAATTCTAGCAGACAGCCTGCAGGACATGATCTGTAAGATTATTAGCCCAGACCAAGTAAGCTTTGTAAATGAATGACTACAACCAGAGAATTACAATGAAAATACTGAATATTATCTAAAAAGCTAGTGGCATGCAGGAACTCTGGCAGCCTATGCAACCAATGATAAAAAGACCTCTGAAAAAAAACCCTTGAGGTTTCCTATGTGCCCATTAGGAGAGAATTCAGATATTTATAAGCTTCCGTGAACTTTTATATAATGCTCCCAAAATAAATAATATTTTAAAAACTACCTCTTCTAGGAGGCTTTTTCAGTGGAGGATCGTGAAAGTCTGGTTGTATCTCATGGTTTTTTCCTTAATTTTCTAATATTCTTGGAAGCAGAGAAGTTAACTTACAACTGAGCAAGCAGTATAATTGCTAATTCGACTAATACAACACAATATTCATTCAGGTAGTTTACAATAATTAATATGAACATCCATAACTAAAGGATTATCAGTAGTAAAAATATTTTAAATGAAACTTGTCTGTGTGTTTAATAGCATTTAAATTTATCATATTTATAATAAAATTTATAATAAAGTTATTTATTTCAACAAACATGTTATTTTCTCTTACATTTGCAATGCCTCCACAAGCTTAACAAGGTATATACTCTAGGTAAAATAAATGTCCTGTATGTACAAAAGAAAACAACCTGATTTGGTTAGTGAAATATCTACTACCAAGTAGTATTGTCATTTGGAATAATACCTTCAGGAGACCTGAAATCAAGTGAACCACATACATAGATATATAGTTTTCACAACCGATTTTGCCATTGCTTTCATTGAAACAATTTCAGTATGTGAAGTATCTTCTGTGATCTGGTCTACATGGCCACTGATAAGAGTATATTAAAATTTTTGAATGTAAGAATTGTGCCATGGCATTTTTCAAAATCTAACCAATTATTAAAAATACAGCTGAGAGTTAATGGAATGATAATAAATAAGAGGTAATACCTGATATATACTAAAAACCAGAGAAGCCTATTGCCCAGAGAAGTTGTGGATGCCCAACCCCTGCAAATGTTCAAGGCCAAGTTGAGTGGGACTTTGAGAAACCTGGCCTAGTGGGAGTTGCCCTTGCTTGGCAGGGATTTGGAAGCAGGTGGCATTTAAAGTCCATTTAAAAAAAAAAAAATTCTCTGATTATCCATTACTTATTTCATAATTCAAATGTCTTATTCAAATAATTTAGCCTTCTCTCAAAGAAAGTTACCTAAAATCTGTCCCTGAAAGTCAGTCAAAATATCACATACAATTTGATTCCAGTGGCTGGTTTTAGTGAAAGCCAATCTTTGTCTGTTTTGTTCTACAAGGACCAGTTTTTCCACCACAGGAGTAAGGTAAATGATGTTGCCAGATGATCTTGGACTGTGTCACAGGTACTGACCTGAAAGTAATTTCTCCTTCTGTGTAACTCCCCGGTGCCTCTAACACAACCTTGCCACAGATACTGTGAGAGTCAACATGAAATTACACCCAGGAAATTAGTATCAAGATGCTTCTTAATTGATTTACTATCACTTAAGATAAATGAATATGACCTGCTTATGAAACACCCAGGAAGGGCAGGAAGATGAAATAAAACAGTCCTATGCATCCTGTGATTACGCTGATCACAGAGGTTCAGGAAGGAAAAATACTCCTCCAATCTGAGAACATACAGGAGACTATGCATAAAATCTTGCCTGTGTAAAAGTAAACACCAGTCCAGCACCAGTTAAAGCCAGGATTACTCCTCTTTACTAAGTAAGAATGAAGCTGAGTATGGAGAGAAGTGTTAATGGGGAAAAAGGTTTTACTATTGAAGCAGATTTAGACTAGAAATTTAGGCAGATTCAGATGAGATATTGCATGTAAGTTTTTATCTGCTACTGTATTTAGTCACTATGGGAATTTGAGGTCTTCTCCTCACTTGAAGGCCTTAAATTAAAACGGAGTGTGAGTCCTGTTTTTTAACTTCAGATGTCTTCTGCATGAAGCTCTGCTGCTGGGTAAGTCATCCAAACATCCTTTGGATTTAATGGAAATACATGAATATGCACAAACAGCACTTGGTTCATGCAATCTGCTTTGGGAAGATTTAACAATAACAGAAAGATGACAAAGATACTAATATCTAATATTAAAGATACTAATATCCTTTTTTATTACATTTTAATAAATAATTTTCAAGAACTAGCTCAGAGATGAGCATGTCATATGAACCTTGCTGTGCATGGCTTTAAAGTCACATGCAGGAGACCTATGGAAAGATATGGAATTTAAATGGAAAAGGAGTGAAATCTGAAGCCAGTATTGTGTAGAAGGCTAGAAAGGACTTTAGATAGGTCATTCTGGCTTTGAAATGTTAATTCTGGAAAATAAAAAAAGTCAAGAGTGAAGTTCTGTCAAGAGTTGAAGACACTGTAGTGATACATAACTTTAAACTTAGTTATATAGTGTCCTTTCAAAAGGAGAGTGATATTGGCAGTTGAGGATATAATGAATGATACTGTAAAATTTAAAATTTCCTGAAATACCTGAAAGTAGTAGATGAAATGGGAAAAGGAGCACAGATGGGGCTTCTCAAAGGAACAGTGAAAAAACTGGAAAGAGCAGAACCTCACAGATTGCACAAAACACACCTGTAAAAATTATCACCGAAGTCTGGATGTTAACAGGTGCAAAGGAAAAAAAGGAAATCACTTTACTGAAAAAAATGTTTTTCTAAAATATATGTATGTTAGGCTATGTAGCTCTGAGGAAGACATAGCTTTTCTCCAAATAACACTGACTTCCCCGACCACATGTATGCTTAGACATTAGTTGTGGAATTTGAATGCAGGAATGAGCATTACAGGATTGCCTTTTCCTATCCTGATGATCATAGTATGCTCTGCCTGATGTTAGCTGGGTACCTTTGCAGCTCTAACATCACTATTCTGTGCTGGCATATCATACCTCTCATTTTTTAAAAATCCTTTTTATCTATTATTCTTTCCTCTAGCAAGGCAGACACATATTCATTATGTGAGAAAAAATATGGTCTGCATATTTTGATTCCATGATCAAATGCAAAGTTTTCCCATGAATGAGTGCATACTGCTTATAACTCTCTTATATTGCAGTGTTTCACAACATTGCTGACAAGCCACATCATTTCCAAGGTTCTTAAAAGCAGCTAAAATAATGTTCATACTAGCAATAATTAGCAAACAGACTATATGAATAATCACAGTCATTCCCACAAAGATTTCTTGTTTTCACAGACTAATCCATTACCTGCTTCAATGAACCGTCTTGTTGTTAATTTGCAAGGCTTTCACCCCTAGGTGATGGAAATACCTGCCCTCTTCCCAGTCTCCCATTAAGTATGGTTTTCAGTAAAATGTATAATTCATGAGAAAAATTTGTTTGTCAAGCATTCCAGACAGGTCACTTAAATCCTAGATCAATTGATAATGTTCACACCAACATGGCCTGGAATTAAAATAACCCTTATACTGGCTTCAGTATTTCCCTTAAACTAACAAGTTGGATTTCAACTTTTAAAGATGCATAGGAATCATTATTATTTTAAATAAAGATTAGCGGCAGAGCTTTTTTTAAAAAAACAGACTGCTACTCTAAATGCAGTTCTTACAATGCTAGCAACAAATGTCATGCACTCTCACAAATGCATTCTGTCTTTTCTTGCTGCAGCAGCATGTGGGAAGCTGAACGGGGAAGACAGGTACATTTTATCTCCTAGCACATCAGAGTAGAATCTACTGGAACAGAAGTTGTAATTTAACTTATTTTTTGTTGGTTTGGATTAAAATTTCCATCCCCATTGCATCTCCTACCTGTCCCATGTAACCTGAAATCTAATGAGCAAAATCTATATAGAAATATAAATATCCTTGATAAGGAGACTTGATAAAGCAAATAAAGTCAACCACATGTATAATCTCTTCTGGTAGCTAAAGGATCTGCTTCCTGCTTCCATGATTCTTTTTTCTCTTACGCCTTGTTATGTCAGGTCTGAGCAGAAATGCAACACATCTGTTCAGCGTTGGATTTTTCATGAAGGGGAAGGCAGAGGCAGCACAGCAAAAAGTTTGGGGTTTTCTTTGTGATCTCCTGGACCTGCTGATGGCAATGGACATTTTCTGAGGGATGTCTTTGGAAAGAAGGCTCAATAACTAGGGCTTGGTCTGAAATTCAATAAAAATGGACTTTGACGAGCCTTGTGGGTCCCTCCCAACTCAGGATATTCTATTAGTCTATGTATTTTGATACACATAAAACATTTGAATTTTTTAAAATTATATAATTTTAAGATCTTTATCATCTCATCTTCACAGGTACACATGCATTTATTATTAAATACACACTGTATTTATTTAATTTGCTCTTCTATTTATATTTAAAACTGGCAGTCAGAACTCTCGATCCACTCAAAGTAGACAAGTCTGAGTACTACAGTGCCCACATATAATTAAAAACAGATATATGTAAATGTGACATTTGAATGAACAGGTGTAAATATATCAGTCTGCTACAAGCTAGCATTTCCTGCTCATAAAAGTTATTCCCTTATTGCTCTGTGCTCACTGTGCTTAACCCACAGGAATTATGATGTTTGTTGCTACATTTTATAATGTATAGAACTTTATACTAATGTATCCAAAGAGCTGTGACGTTTACATAAGTGCTTCTGACTTAATGCATGTTTAAAAAGAAAACAAAGTTTGCAGCACTTAAAAGAACACTTATTTGAATTGCATACTGGAATGCTAAAACTTGACCTTTTGTCTTTGGTCACCAGCAATTGTCATACTTCAGCCTACTTCCATAAATAGCTGATTGCTGAACTCTCACTCAGACCAGCAGAAGTTGTGTTAAATACTTTCCATATCCCATTGTTGGGCTGTTCATGCTTAGGTCAGTTGGTGGAAGCAAGGACAAAGACATACCCCTGCCTCCCTGAAGAGATCTGGGACACACTGCCATGGACAGAACTCCTAAAACAAGTGTCAGATGTGGGCAGGGTTCACTTCTGCAGATGTTGCACTGTAGCCTCCAATGCCTTTTTGTCTATTTTAATTTTTTTTATTCAATCTGTTTTCTTTCTGCAGTTGACAATTGGCATGACTCACATTAGCAGCTCATCCATTGACTGCACAGGCAGGTGAGAACTTAGCACCAACTTGATGCTGAATTTTTTGTTGTGTATCATAGCGGTTCAGAAGAAGCTTAAGCCATCTCAGCCAGGAAATTATCCAAAGGGCAAAAAATTAAGGGTTTCTTAGTTTGAATGATCAAATATCTGGGGCAGCAACAGTATCATATACTTGTATATAGGGCTGCAATTTGCAAAGAGCATATTCATGTTTGTGCTGACCACACAAACCCTGCATTTGCACAGGCCCGTTGGCTTGGTTGCATGTGACAGACAAGGAAGGTACTTTAAAAGATATTTTAAAAGTGTGCTCTTCATCAGGTGTAAATCCTACCTCCATTTTAATGAAGTGGTGGGTACTTCTACCAGCTGGCCCAAATTTACTTATATTTTAAATCTTATTCTGCACTGTTTGTTGAACATATCGAATGCATTTTCTTGTTTGTGTCTTGGCTTTTCAAATCCAGTAAACTTCTCACTAAAGAATCATTTCTTTGCCAAGAGTCCAGATCATGCATTAGTTTAATGAGGGGAAATGTGTGGATGTAAATACTCAGTTTGTTTCCTGATATCTAAACAAATCTAAGTTTTCTGTTTGTATGTGAAAGACCAGTCCTGTTATTACCAGGAGAAGTATGTTCTGCAGGGCTGGAGCTATCTTTCTTTCCTATTTACCCAGTGGCCAGGCAAGTTCTTTTCATTGTTTTAGTTATGCCTAGAGGTTAGGTCATGGATCAGGGCCTCCATGAGCCAGACACAAGACAGAGGCTTGACAAACAAATGCCTTTACCCCCAAAGCCTGCTGATTTATGTAACCCTCCAGTTACATAAATAAAAATTTGGTTATTAAGGTATGCTTGGTCCATGGGGATGTTGTTTATGTCAAATGTTATATTTAATTGTCCCTATGATTAGGTGAGTACGTGCAGCACAAACTGTACAGCACTGCCCAACTGGTCATTGCTCCTGCACCCAGTGTGTTAGAAAGGTGACAGAAGATGACAATTTCTGTCTTGGCAAGTAGTGCAGCACAGAGGGGTTAATTGAAGGAAAGAGCTGATATTGAGCACCTGGCACCCATGTGCAATGCCATGTGCACTGAGGGGACAATTCTTTCAGAATAACTCTGATGTGCCCTAGAGGTGGAAGTGCAGCTTCTGATACAGTTTCACCCCAGAAGAGTCCAGTGTATGTCTCTGAGATTGTTTCACAGTTAGAGGCAGGTATGTAGTATTGATTGCAAGATTTGCCCCAGAAGTGCAGGTATTATTTTAAATTAATTGATATTAATTTAAAGACAATTTAAGCAGGTGTGGAGGCTCTGTTCAGCTCAGAACACAAGCAAGACTTGCCTAGAGATTACAGAGTGTCCTTTCCCACCTCTTTAACTGCCTTCTGAGGAAAAGCACATGAAAATGGTCAGTTTTAAATGACAAAGGAACTCACTCATGTCCTTGATTGTCTGAAATGCTGAAGGTGTGAAATAACATTTAATTTTGTTACAAGAATGCACATGTGTTTCCTCTAGAAAGGATCTTTCTTCTGCAAAACTTGCAGAAAAGGGAAGCCTGACTGAATTAAGGCCAACCTGCATTTCTACAACAGGCATGATATAACATATTTTACAAAGATATTTACGATAACTTCCACCTTTCTTGTCTGAAATACATATGAAATAAGTGTGTATTTGCTGTTAACACTGGCAAAAGAAAATTTACAATCTTCAGAGCTAAGTGTGACCATAAGGTGCTCAAGTTAATTCCTAAGTGGGTTAAACTGATTACCTGCACTTTTTTTTCCCCCCAGGAAACTTTTTCATCTGACACTACTACATCATTGAAGATTAGATACAAAGTCATATAAATTTGTGTAAGTTTAAAATTTTAGTATTTCTTAAGCTTTTTTTATTTTTTTTAAATTTTATTTTATTTTTAGTATAAAAGGTATACCTGTAAATAAGTTAGAGTTATCTCTGACTAAAGCAAAATAGTTCTCTACATATTGACTCTAAAGGTAGCATATGTTTCAAAATTTTTTCTTTCTCAGCTACCAGCAAAAGAAATAAATTTCAGGTTGTATCAGTGTCAGATGGGGGCAAAACACATTTCCAAACAGAAAGAAAAGCTTTTTTTTTAATAGTAGCACCTTACACTGCACATGAACACACGAGGTCTAAAGAAAAATGAGCAACACAAGAAGTCCAATCCTATTCACAATAGCTCACACCAAATATTATCCTGCAATTTTTCAACATCCATGCAGTGGTCAAAGTTGGAATATCTTTTCTTGCCACTAATATTTTTAGACAAGACCAAATGTAGACCGACTCAGGAGAGCAGACTCTCAGCATATACAAGGTTTAGACTTATCCCTATACTTGTGCGAGAAATGAGTGGATTAGCTTTCAGCTACAGACACTTTATTTGGAGAGAAGTAGGTTAAAAACCAGAAAGTGGCAAGATGACAACTGTGCAAAGATGAGTCATGAAACTGTCCACAAAAAAAATTAATTTGATTCCTTTTTTTTTCTCCCATTTTTTCAACCCTTTGAACTCTAGGTATTTCAACAGATCATCAGAGACCTTTATTGGGATAGCTACCATGTACCCTAGCAAGCACTGGGTCATAGTCTCTGCATTTACTATTTATTTGAAATATTGTGCTTTGTGCCCAGCAGGTTCTCAGAGGGCAATCAGGAATCTACATTGCCTGGCTAACAGCCACCTGGAGATAGAAATAACACATATACTGTGAATGGTTTTACTTTTCCATTTTAGATTCTTGTGAGAGGAACTAAATTCTAGTTCTTTGTCAGATGTGCTCCTGAGAACTTTTGCTTAAAACATAAAATGTCACTATCTTTCATACATGGCCTGCTTCCTAATAAGAAATAAAAAGGTCAAAGGGGTCCAGGTGTTCCACTCAGCACATAGTTAATAATGTCTAATCTTCCCGGCTCGGCAAAGTTTAGGTCTTTCCTCCATTATGGGTTTCTTGTCTAAAAGCATGAGGAAATCATAAATGTAGATGTTTGGTTTAAGCTTAGGAGTTATCCAGTCTCCTGGATCCTGAAAAAATGTCAATAACAACAACCCAATGCCATATTGTTGAGAAACAACTGGGAAGAAACAAAAGGGAAAGCAGAACATAATGCTCCTAACATTACTAACTCTGTTCTACCATGTCAAACCAGTTGGCTCTCTCTTCTGTTTTTCTTCACCTGTGCACATTTTTGGAGGTAGGACCTGTTACCATATGTCTGTGGTACAGCATGGCCCATTATATATAAACTTTATGCTATTATCTCTTTTGCTCTGGAGTGCATTGAGATCCTTGCATGTTGTGTAAGTTGAACTCATTAGTATTACACTTCCTCATCTTCGTTACACATATTTAAAGGAACTGTCCTGTTTATGCTTAATAACATTGTCTAGCTTTGTTAATCATACTTTTTTTGTCCTTGTGGCGTCATGGTCAAGGGTAAACATTTGGCTTAAGTATTCTGAGGAATAAAGGGATAACTAGTTGGAACACAACTAAGTAAAATTCCTTTATGAACTTATTTTCATTCAGTATATCATATCCTGACACAGAAAGTTGCACATTAACCAGACTTGTGACTACATGCTACTTTAATTGTTTTGATTTGGTGCTCAGCGTAGCCAGAGGCTTTTTCTATGTATTAATAAACATTACATTATTTTTCCATTGTTCCTGGGCTTAAGATATCACAGGTCAAACAGGAGCCTCCTGAATCCCATTGGAAAACAAGACCAAACAAAAATGCCATATTGTGTCAGGAAGTGATGTCAGTAGCTGGAGTTTTGCTTCCAAACTTCTGTGTTTTACTTGACTTGTGAAGCTGTTTTCCTGTGCAAACCCATAGGCTTAATACTTGTGGGAATGACTGAGAACAAACATCTTGCAGTTTTACTGACTATCAATGCATCATTCTTTGACACACTATTAACAATCTGTTGACCTACGTAAAAATTGGAGTTTCAGGGAAAAAGAAAGTGTCCCATGTCTGCTTATTGATAAAATGCTCACGCTGCATAGATACATGAGTATATTGGATTGAGCTGCTTGTAGTTAACGCATTCAAGAGCCTACTTATTGTCAATATCTGACCCAAAACCAATGATTCATGTTCCAAAGAAAATGCTGCTTTTATATTTTTCCACCAACCCAGTCTCTCATCACAGACCCAAGTTATTCCCCCAACTGCTGCTCTACATCTGGGTGACATGAGAGATAATTGCAGGATGCTTACAGTCCTGATAAACTATGGTTTCCCTTGCTCTGCAGCCCTTTGAAGTTGCAGACAGTTTCATGATAATTGATAATCTAATCTCTTCCCAGCCTGGTTTTTTTTAAAGGCTGCTCTGAAACAGCAAGAAGGGGAAATATTACAGCATAAGTATTGATTGCTGCATGCAGAGGTCACTGTGTGGGGATTGCACTTTTATCACAAGGTTCTTGCGAAAGGTGAAGTTTTGGCAAGACCCTAATAATAACTGTGGAATGCTAGTTAAATACAAGGGGTAGGGGGAGGAAAATTATTTTTTATTCTTAGTACCTTAAGGCTATACATGGTAATTACTATTGCAGAGGCAATAAAGAAGTTGTTAATTACAGGTTTTATACCCTTGTAGCTCAAAGTAAGAATGAAAGGACTAAAGGTTCCAAGGGATACAGAAGAAAGAACAGGACAGGAGAGTTGCTTGAGGTTTTGTGCTTTCTAGTGAAACAAGTTATATAAGTTTTAGTGGGTTAGGACATGACAGAGGGCAATTTCAATTTGATCAGGATAAAAATGTGAAACCATAGCATTTGCTTTACTGCCCTTCATATTTTTCTGGGATTACATGCTTACCTAAAACCTTCACACTGGCTGCTGTCATCCACTGGAGTAAAGTCATTGCATCAGAACTACTTGAAAAATATTAGAGTTTTGCAACTCTAAATATCTTTCAGAGGCATTTTAATGCCTAAAATTCTGGACAGTGTTTTTTTCAGGGACTCTGGAAATACAGGGGAACCGGTAAGTGAAACAGTTATACTTTACAAGCATAATAAAAAACAGGGTAAATATCTGTGTATTTAACAGAGGCAAGGTGTTTGAAAATGGGAAAAGTTTCTATTCCATCCCATTTGATGAACTTATCCTTTGTGATAAGTGATATTCATGAGAATTTGTAGTACTGTACAATATGTTAACTAGGGGCATGTAATTTTGTGAATGCTGACAGGGATAAATATATGCGCCTGCACACACACAAAACTCACACATACTTAATGAGAGCAAAATTAAAGTCTTCTGAAACAAGGCTGATTGATTAAAACTCAACAGACCCACACAAATATGAACACTAATACTCATGGCTCATAAATTGCTTTCACACCACATCTTTTAAAAGGCAATGCAAAAACTAATTTCTCACCAGACCAAACTCTTAACTGTGCCAGCAAGAAATGGGATAACTGGTGAGTAAAAAGCATAACTTGCTCATAGAACATTTCCTCTGTCCTTCCCCCTTTTTCCCCCTGACTGTACACCACCACAAATTAGAGCTCTTTAATTTTGTGCCAGACTGTATTTCCAGATTACTGGAAATGGCAACATGGTTTGACCTTATCTATCCTCACCCTACTGGCCTTTAAAGTACAGAACAGGGTTGTGGTGGAGCTGTCTACTTTGGTTTTGCACCTTTTGAGAATTCATCAGTTGCATTACAACTGGCATGGTTGTTTGTATAGTTGGACCCAGGCAGTGATTTATCTGCAAAAAAATCAATTAACGTTGAATTTGACAAGGAATAGGTCTTATAAACCTGGTGGAATCGAATACAACTGGGAAATACTGTGATAGTCCAGCATTCTCATTTTTAATTCCTCTTTCTGCTCTCTCTTTTTTCTGATCCTTTAGATATGTGTCAGTGCACTACTTGTAGGTATTTAGGTAATACAGACATTATTGCTGCTCTTTGTACTCCACCATCACCTCTTCTGATCACAGTAACTGCCATCACTAACTGTGAGGAGATACTGATTTCCAGCAGGTGAAGTTCCTTCACTCATTCTTCACCCTTCTATTATCTCTATCAGTTGTGTTCCTTCTTAAGGTTTCTGCAGGCTTCCTTAGAACACCAGGCATAGGAGTTTCTGGAGACTCTTTTTCACAAGAAAATCGAAAGAAGAATTTAGTCTCTCCATATAATGGTTCTCAACATATAATTTGGTGAGAACTGTAATTCTGTGGGAGCCACTGGAGGCCTGCAAATTCTCTGAACATCGTGAATGCACAGATCATTTGTTTGTATCATGTTCCATGAGTTTAAGTTCTCCTGGCTGTCTCCAACCCTCTACACATGTGGTGTGTACACATATGTGTGTGTGCCCACTACGAAGTTAGTCTGCAGCAGTGCTGCAGATCCAAGACGGTTTGGAACTCTCAGACTCACTGCCAAAGCTCTCTGTGGCTCACTTATCGTACCTCGGTCCAGGAAGTCCTGAACATCTGTATGGATTCCTATCTTATTTTTTTATCTGATCTCTCTGCTATGATATCACCTTTGTTTTCTCCTTCCTCCTCCTACTCTCTGTACATCCATATGATTTTATTTTCTCATCTTCTCTCTCTCAGCTTTATGTATCTGGCAATAAGTTTCCTCCCAGAGTGAGCTGAGGAGACCCCTCAGTGTAATAGGCCCCCCCATACCTTATTCAGACGAGAATAAACAACAACAAAAATTAAAATAGCTCAATTAATCCACTTAGTCCAGCTATGTAAAATCAGGTTGTCTGGACTTCGAGAGCAACATCCTCCTCTTGAATTGTCTTGAACATACTTTTTTCTTGCACTGCTTCTAAGTTTCCCTTTTCTCTCTGTCTGGATTCTTGCCTGTACACCTTTCCACCCACTGCCCACTCTCTCATTCCTTTTTTCCCCATTTTGTAAGAGATCATAGATGTAATTTGAATTACCTGAGCACAACAAGAGCAAATAAATATATGCTGGCTGATTGACTCTGGTCAGCCAGTCTGTAGTAAACACATGGCTCCTCTGTCTTTTATCTCAGAGATAGGAATTGCTATGGAAAATTATTAGCTACTACTGCGGCCTGTGTCAGAGTCAGGTAAGGAAGCACGTGGTAGCTTTATATAGATAAGCGCTTTCAGTGGACTTAATTTTCTGGCTAGAACTCTATTCCGTTTTTCTAGGAATTTTATAAAGCAGTAATTTTAGCACATAGCTTTCTCCATGACTGAACTTTTATGTTTACATATTTTTGATATGCACTTTTTAGATTATGATGTGTGGGGAGGTGTGGTGTGGGAGGAAACTGCTGCACTTTGGTTAAAGCACCAACTATACACTTAATAAAAGGCAGAAGGGGCACACATTTTTTCCTTCAATCTTGAAAGGACTTTGTATGCTTATGGTACTAAAGGTTTTCTTCTTAATTTAATATGTTGTTTGATCCTAGTTTCTTGGCCTGATTTAATGTCCTTTATTTTCAGAATTAAAGCTTTCTATCCTGGTTTCTTTGATTTCCCTAGTAGTGTTTTCCTGTCTGTTTGTAATATCCTTTCTATTGGATGTTGTTTCTTCTGTGTTCTCTGCTCTCTCTGTGACAGACCTTTCTCTGGTGTAAATTCAGGGCAGTATTTGAGTGGTGAGGGAAAGTACTTTTCAATTTTTCTCCCATTCTGGAGAGCTTTTGTGCAGTTTTCTTCAATGTGCACTTTCTTACTATCTTCACCAGGAGCGTGTATGACTCTGCCTAGCAGACAGGTCTCCAGTATCACTTTCCCATGTTACTTGTGAGAGGCTTGCTGTGTGTCTTTCCTGAGATGTTGCACTGGGGGCAGTTTGGGCACAGAAAGCTTTTACATTCTAAGATGAAAGTGGTATGTGGCCATGGAGGTTTTTGTTATGGATGAGAATGGTTCTTTCCTAGGAAATCCCATTTATGTTTTTCCGATACTACAGCAGGGGCTGATACATTAGGATGATCACAAAACAAATTTGTCATTATTTCATATGCAGAAAAATAAGATCCACAAAAACACTTAAATTAAGAGTAATCAAGAATTTTCCAACCAAGAGCTGATTCATAGGTCATTAAAAATGTGTATTTTACAAATGAAAAACACTTGAAACTTCATGTGTTATTCTTCTGTGGATGTCATGGGCCATCTAGTCACAACATATTCATGGTAATCCTTCCTGTGTTGCTCAATAGAGAGATGAAGCTGGGAAGAAAACTGCAGTTCACTCACGTCTTTTTATTCTGCTTCCTATGGCAACAAGATAAGGTTCTGCCCCTTTTGACATAGCTCATATTCCTATCGCTAACAAGGGACTTGAATATCTGTGGATTGTGTGAAATGCACAAAGAAACTGCTGCTTTCAGAGCTACTTACCTACAGCAGAGGAAGCAGTCAATGCTCTGTGGGGAATAAACTCCAGCTGGCTGTCCTAAACTATTACTCTTATACTAAATTCATTTTAGTTTATCCTGCATCTTAAATAGGTAGGTAGTATTGATGTCATTTAATAGCCAGGATATTCATAGGAATGACCTACATGTAGAGGACACAGACTGTAACCAAAATTGCATTTTGCTCATTAGCTACAGTACAAATCAATTCTAGGTAACAGAGACATCCTAATAAGACATTTTTTGTACCTCTATGATCAAGGTGAACCTTAAAATAGTTGTGTAATATACACATATAATAACAAATTATTAGGCATACAGAGATAAACTGGATCCATTCAGGAAATCCAGCTGCTACTTATAAAAACAATGTTCTGAGAATTATGGTTAGGTCACACTTTAAAATTGTGTTACCACACTGTAGTGTAGAGGACATAAATCTACTTATACATTCTCCTCTGATGTTGTTCTTACATACACTGTGTGTAACCTGCAGGAAGGTACGTCCCTTGTATTATGGAGGCATGGAAACATGAATTTCCAAGAGGATTACACCAGAGGTTTCTGTAATTCATTTTCCTCTCTGACAATGACTGGCATGTATTCACAAGTGAGTGTTAAATGTGATAAATTTGTAAGCTAGCTTCCAAGTCAATCAATTAGCTGCATGAAAACTGCTAATCCTGGATTACTTATGCTCTGGATATATTTCTACCTGTATGCACTAATGATGTGTTAAATTATAGAGTTGTGGTGATTGCTACAAAAAATATGCAGTCTATAATCTGAGATAGGTCAGCCAAAAAAGGCACCTAGACAATGTAGAATCCTCAGACAGATCAATGAAGACTATCTAATACTGATATAAGTTGAAGGAAGCAGCCTAGCAGAAAAGGTAAAATTTCAGGGCTGATATAAGGGAAAAAAAAAGTTTCAGGAAACTGACAGAGAAAAGGGACAATACACATCTGGACAAGAGAATCAAGATCTGATGGGTCAATAGCGGTGTTGGTAAGGGGGAGCTTTCAGAGGAAAATGTTACATTTTACAATAGAATTTGAAATGTGTACGTAAGAGGTTTTGAAATAAAAGGCTCACACAGACATAAAAAAAGAAAAAAAAATACAATGCATCAAGTGTTCCCTTTCCAAAAACAAAAATAAAAAAGAGAGAATTAAAACCAAACCCAAACCCTGGAAATGCTGGATATCTAACATACTAGAATCCAGCATACTAGCTGTTAGAGAGTACTGATAAATTACAGCCAATTAAATGGGGTAAGGTAGAATGAGTGCTTGGTATGTTGACCTGTTTTTCACCAGCAGCATTTATTCTTCAGAGTTGTAACAACTTAATAGTGGAAGAGAGGTAGCCTTGGATGGCTATGGGAACTTTTACTTCTTGGTCACAATTTAAGTCCAACCTGGGTTTTCTGAGGCAAACAGGAGAAGGCAGATGTTGCTGTCCTTGCATAATACATCTGTGCAGTTTTCATTCTCTGCCCCTGTGTGAACAACCCCTCCCCAGATGGGTCCCACTGCTAGAACCCTCTTGCTTCATTTGCTGTACCTGCAGCCTGGCTGTCTTCAGCCCACTTCGCAGTAATGCACACCAATAACAATTTTTAATTGGAAGTGAAATCTACCAAAGACTTTAAAGAATTTGCAAGCAGTTGCTTGTAATCACAGTTTAGTGAAAGAGACATTGCAGTCTCTGAGCAGAACAGTGAACCAAACCAATAAAGGTTACACTACGGAACAGCCCGAAAAGGAGGCATTGCTTGTGGGATGTCAACTCATCTTTGTCTGTCAGCAGTGAAAACACAAGAAGGCTTGCCCTTTTGAAAAGTAAACAGAAAATTATGCCTCCAACACAAACCCAAGCCATTAAAAAGGCAGGTTTTATTCCTCCTCATAATGTTCAGGAACATAAGGCAGTAGCACTGATGTGGCTCCACAGCTGTTGCCAGGGGAAAGTAGGAATGTAGCCTGCCACATCTGGGGTGACATCTTTAAAGAGGCACTTAATCTGCAGTGCTGAGGTATGCTAAGCCTCTTTGCTTTTCTTTGCCAGTTCTCAAGCTAATACTACTCCTGGAGAGCAATGCTGATTTCAAGTCAATGGGTGAGATGAAAGAACAATTAAGGACAGTGATGTTTTATGCATTGTGGAAAACATAAAGAGAGCACAATAGCATAATTCCTTGATCACTCCGGCAGAAGATTTACTTTGCCATACTTGAAAGTTGTAGGTTCCCAGTTTCTAAAACAAAAATGACAGGAATTTTTAATCACTGAGTGTGTGTTTTGTGAATTGAAGGGGGGCATTGAAAGACTGGAAAATAAAAGGTATCTACTGCTATTACACTGATGTGTTTCTATCAGATCAAAGCATTTTCTTCTCTGTAGCTCTTCAGAAACAATTTGCCAGTATTGCTAGGAAGGCATTAGACAAAGAAAGACATCAGGTGAACAAACAAACACAAGAGAAGCTCTAATAAGTAAAAACGCCTTTATGTCACTATTCCCATTTTCTAATAATTGAAAACCTCAGAATCCAGGCCTTTTAGGTTGCTGCTTTAAAAATAAAAAGGAAAAAACACAAGAAGGGAGATGAGAGAAAAAAACCCACAAAAATTCTGATCTCAAATATCTAGTCTAAACTTTTGTCTAGTTTGTGGGGGGATAACATTTATTCCAAAGACAGAGTAAGAAGTTGAGTCTTACGATAGGGTTACTAGGCATTTGAATCTTCAGAATCCTGTGCTATGTTGAAGTCTGGCTGGTTGCATTGTGTTAAATGATGAAGTATGAAATTTAGATATTACCAGTTGGTGCAGAATCCTTTTAGTATTTAAAAGAATATTTTTTTATTTCCTCCTGAATAATGAAATGACTTTAAGTTCTATTTTTTTTAAGATATGCCTGTGTTTGTACATTCATACAAACATAAATATCTACTTGCACACAGACAAACACAGTTTAAATTTCTTTTACCAGTATAAAAATTTGACCTTCTCATGTATGTGAGCCTTTAGTTCTAGAAGAATACACTCTGTTTGTAGAGAACTATCACTTTTTGCCAGAACTCTGGGGGGTGTTCAGTGATGGACCAAAATTCATGTCTCAGCCCCCAATTTTTACTACACAAAGCTAGGAAAGCAGCAAAAAGCCTGCTACTGTTCACAGCACTCAGAAATGACTCTGATTAAAGCAGACTTTTTAGATGAGAATTTTCTGAAATTTCTAAGAGATGTACCTGATTTGGAAAGGAAAATAAACTCAGAAAATCAGAGCAGTGAACCATTTTTTTTCATTTATGAAAAAGTGTCATCAAAAATGTGTAGCACAGGTCAGGGCCCAAGATAATACCTCCAGGGAGTTTTTAACTTGCTGCCAGTCAGTTTCACTGGAAAAAGTAATTTGGGTAGAAGTCTCCTGTTTCCCTTCTCTCTCTGATGGGCTGTGTGACTGTGGACAGGTCATCCAGGGTTTGATCCAAAACCCATTAATGTCAAGAGAAAGACTCCTGTTGACTTCAGTGATCTTTAGATTGGAATCTGTGTTTCTGCTTCTTGCCTGGATGCTCCTAACTTCCATTGTATGTGTTTGAAAGCTAGAGACTTCCTGTGCTTCAGTATTCTGATATCTAAACGGTCTGTGGTGGGACAGCCTAATTAGTATAATCTATGTTAACATAATCAGAGTCCTAAGAATATTAAATGATAAAACATGATCCAAAAGATTTGTAAGGTTGTGCAAGGAGAAATAAATAAGAAATCAATTTATAATAATATACCAATAATACTAATTTATAGTAACTTTTCAGATATGCAACAGGTTGGTTGGACTGGGGCTCAGTCTCCATTTCTGAATAGACCTTTTAGGGGGGTTAATTGTTTGTTTTGGTTGGTTTTGTTTGTTTGTTTTGGGTTTGTTTTTTGGTATGGTTTTCTATTTCTAAATCAGCATGGAATTCATGACAGCATATTGCCTCCTGTTTCTTGATGTTTAGGAAATTTTTGCTCTATTTTTTTTTTTGTGCTTTAGCATTCTCCACTGTTCCAAATCTATTCCTTAAGACTGTAGTGCCTTCTGCTTATGTTTTCCCTTTAAGACAGTGGCCCTGATGGGAACCACATGCCTAAAGTGTACTAAGCCTTGACTCTTGTTTGCAAGTTTTCCTACTGTAACAAATGGTCAGGTCCAGTGCCATGTGAGGCTAGTAGGAGTTTGATAATCATGTTCAAGACATCATTTTTATACTGTTAGCTCCCTTTTGTTGCCAACACATACAGAAAAAACCAATTCTGCTTTCAGTGTTTTCTCATGAAACAGCCAGAAGGAATCAAGTCAGCTATGTCACCTCAGATGCTCACCTCAGCCAGTGTGTGGCAACTGCACTATTCAGCTTGGTGTCATCATCAAAACTGCTGAAGGTGCACTCAGTTCCTTCACCTATATCATTAATGAAGATATTGAATCCCACTGGTACCAATATGGACCCTTGAGGGACTCCATTTGTCACTGATATTCACTGGGACTCTGAGTCAGTGACCACTACTCTCTGGCTGTGACCATCCAGCTGCTTTTCATCACTCTCTACTGACTCTCTGAATCACACGCATTTTGGGTAGATGGCTTTTATTCCTTTTCTTCTTCTTCTTCTCTACTTTGGAGGCCTTCTTTTTGTCCCTATGTGGGAAAGGTAAAAAAAATCACATTTTTTATATTATCAATAAACAGTGGAGCATTGAGCTTGTTGTTCTATTTTGGTATTTAAGTGGACCGTTGAAAGAAATAAAAAGACCTTAAAATGTCATGCATTAGATGTGTAAAATAAGGTGGTGGATGGGTGAAGGAAACAGCAGAACAGGGATATAAAAGTACTGGGAAAACATGCTTTAGAAAATGAAATAGCTTTTGGCTCTGAAAGAGCCACATCTGAATGCTGGTCCCAGATCTCCTGTGGTAGCTGGCTACGCATATGGAACACTGCCACTTTAAAATTTATTTACAGGTGCCGTGTCTGTACGGATAAATTATTTTCTATAATTATCCATATTCTTTTAAAGAAAAGAATCCCTGGAGTGCCTCATGATAATGCAGTAGAGCCACAACACATCATCTCCCTCCTTAGAAGCAGACATTGAAGGGAGGTGAGCTGAAGATGCCACAGCCACAGCAGGTAGCTCAGCACACTCACTTGGCTGAAGTATAGATGCCTGAATGGATACCAGTTCCCTTCCCCCTTCAAAATGCTGTGCCATCCCACTGCTCTGCATGTGCTAGCTTGCCCAGCTGTACCCTTTCATGCCTCTTATAGACAGACACACAAAGGCATTATGCATAAATATAGGTTCTGCTTCCAACNATATATATATGCATGCAGATACTCACAAAGCTTGCAACTGGAAGCCCAAGTGGATAAGGTGCTGGGCTATAAGGAAACTGTGGAATTACACAAGAGAAAACAGAATAAAACCCAAACTGCCACCTTCAGAAAGATGTGGATTGCATTCAAGCCTAGTGGGCTAGAATACTCCTCAGTCCCTATGTACCTCTCAGGGGATTTGGGGTTCCTCTTCATTTTACATTGCTATGGCTGAGATCAAAAGAGATCAGAGTCACCATTTGTTTTAGGTGCTCTTAGCCAGTGCCTGTGGGTTCCTTCACATGTGCACATTTGCACCTTTGCACACCACACTCTCTGTGGTGCTCAAACTTACAAGCCTTGTGTAATTGTTGTAACCAATAAATACAGTAAACCAAAAAGCAGTAATGCTAAACTAAACCACTATTTAATGCCTTTCCAGTGTCCACCCAGCCTGGCAATACTTTTGAAGTGCAAGTATAAAATCTAATCTTGCTCTTAATAACCAAAGGATTTGTAAATATCTTCTTAATAACATTTGTCATTTCTGTGCCTTTATCACAAGACAATTATGCAAGTCCAGTGTTTCTAAGTGCATAGCTCTTTGGGATGGCATCCACTATATAACTTCCCTTTCAGTCTTCTAATTTTCCTTCTCCTCCTCCAGTATGACAGACATACTATCTGCTTCCCTGGCATACTTTGCAGGGCAAGATATTTTTAGTGATCTGTATAAATATTTTGAACTTTGCCTTGCCTGAGCCTCTAAAATGCCAGTATATGAGACTGGAATCTTGAGTCAATGCCTATGAGATCCTGAAGTAATGCATTAAAACAAGAAAATGGAAATCTACCTATGCAGACATATGAAATCATCCCCTAATTATTCTAATTCCCATGTCTAAATATATTATTTCATGGTGAACTAGCAGGGTGAACTAGAGCATTTGGAAATTACCCGACATTCAAGATCGTAAGTTCCCATCAATTCAAACCCCTTTGACCTGTGTGGAGAAAACATCTTCAAAAGTTGAAATGCATAATAAAAAGGGACTGCTCTGCAGATTGTGGTGTGCTATGGAAATACCCTAACAAGCATTAAATGAGCTTGTTCAAAGGCCACAAGCAGGAGAAGTAGACAGATCTGTACAAGCTAAGGCAGTTTTGTAGGTTGTCTAAGGCAGAAAAGTTTTGTGATCCAAGACATTTAAAGATTTCTGGGCTATCTCTGTGCTCAGCTGCAGAAGGCTAGGGAGCGTTTATCTCACAGAGCTTAGATGACTAAAGTAAATATACTGTTTAACCTAAATTTTTACAGCACTCTTATGGATACAAATAAATACTCTGAAGAGATCACTTATCCAGTCTCTTTTAAATGTCTTTATTTGGATGAGATAAACCTCACCCTTTTCTCTCCACTGAAGGAAGAGGGCTTAGATTTCTAGCTTTGAGATAGACATCTACATGCTAAATTCTAATGCAAAGGAAATAAATCCCCATCTCTACCTTTTTAGATAGGCAGAAAACCCCATCTATTCTTTTCAGTGCTCTGCTAATTCTGAATTCTAAATGGAGCAATATAATCAGAACCTTGAATTCTTATGCATGAGATATGAACACAGCTGCTTGGTTGTTGGTCTTCCTCATGAACCTCCTTCCACATGAACCTCTGGGATGATGTGGCCTTGTTAATATACAAGGCATTGAGATCCATGTGTTTCTGGATGCACTGCAGAGGGAACATGCAGAAATCCTGCACTGTATAATCACACTAGCCTAATATATGACCAAAGCCACCACATGTCAGAAAACAGTATTCAGTCATTAAAGACCTCAGTGTTTGAGATATTTATACATCTAGTGACAGATCTATGTGAGGGACAAACTACTGACCACCTCACTCACTTCCACCCTCACACCCTTTTAGACTGAATTTGCTAGTTTACTCACTGAGGAAGGAGAAGAAGTATTCTCCACAAAATGGAGTGATTGAGCTCTGAGCTCAAAACTGCTACTACTGTTAGACCCCATCTTTCCTTGTACTAGTGGGTAGGTCTGAGAAGCTGTTCCACTTTGGGCATTTATTTGGGAACTCTACCAAAACCACACACAAAACAAGTTGGCAATTTCTAACTGAAGTGTTGCAGATCAAAACTGCAGAACTGTGTGTAAAAATTCCGTGTCTTGAGATTAAAAGTCTTTAACACTTTGTTGGTGTTCCTTCTGAAGCCCTGAAAAGAGCAGTCATTAGTCTGCACAGAAATTTTCATCCTCCCATGAAAAGGCTTAAAAAGCCAAATCTATTTACAGATGTACAGAAGACCACTAACTTTAGTAAGCAGGAAACAAGGCTGCTGTCTTCCCAAATTCTGGCTCAAATGTCAGTCAGTAATTATTAAGGCACTGTGAGTTACTTACTTTCAACAAAAAGTAAACTCTGAATTGCATTTTAACAAATCATAGAGAGACAAAGGTCTAAACCAGACACAATTCAGGAAGAAGGAGTTGCCCAACAGAATAAAAACAAGGATATTTTAATGTAAATCAATACCCAGAAACTAGTGAAGAGAGATAGATAAAGTTCAGGTATGTTGTACTCTATGCTGATTTCTCTCTCTATGGTTTCTGCAAGTGTGGTGTCTCACTCAGACAGTTTGAACCCATTCATAATCTTATCTCTTGTGAATCTCTCAAATTTAATCAAATCCTACATCTTTGCTTAGCATTTTAATTTATAGTACTTGCACTAGATGGCATAGAAGAGAGATGTCTGTCATCACGTCTGTTAAAAAAGATGTATTTTAGCCTTTAAAATGTATCATTAGCTTATCCATCATTTTGTGTGATGGCAACTGGGGGCTTTTCAGCAATGGAACTGGTACCAATACAGAAGGAGAGGTGAACCAGTGTGCAAGAAGTGAAACATGCACACCTGGCCCACGTTACACAAAAATTCGAAAAATACTTCAAGAAAGGTTCCTGGTAAAACACTGTGTGTTTTGTCCTGTGGCCCACTGTGCTTTGGCAAGACAGTTTTCAAAAAAATGTGTAGAGTTTTAAGGGCTTTAATTCCCTCTCTAATATCAGCCAATGAAAGTAGAAAGTTTGCAATCATAGAAATTAGGGAGGGTTGAGATTTGACAGCTGCACTATTTTTTTTCCTTATACATAGAACAGTTTAATACAGAGGGTGCTCCTCTTGGTCTCATTTTGATTTTCATTACTTTTATTTGGGGCTATTTGTCTGTCAGAATTTCTTCAGTACATGTTCCCAGTGAAGCTGTGTACACAAGTCTCAGAGAAGCTGATGAATTTCACAAGGGTAATTTTCTGATGGATCTACCAGCTTTTGCTATTTTGAGCAAAGAGACCTGACAAAAACTGTTCTGGTCACCAGCTGCCCAACTCCAGACATGACCTCCTGCGCTCTGTTCTGCTCTCCCTTCCTAGTGGTCCTTCTAGGGAAGGATCCTCCATTATCTGAGCAAGGAAAATGTTGCACTGGCTCACTTGCAGGTCCACCAACATCCATGGTCTGAAACAGTGCTCTGCATGAAACCTGAAGTGGGGTCATAGCCTGATCTCTGTAAATCTCATCCTAACCTTTTACCTAAGGAGAAGGTAACTTCAAACATGAAGCTTAACTTTTATTTTAGAGCACGCATTACACAAGTTTAATTGCAGGGCTGGATAGACGTGTCTAGTAGTTTGGCATTGGACAAATGCCAGGCACCACAAAAGCTGCTCATTCTCCCTCCCCTGCCACAGCTGGGCAGAGGAGAGAAAATTTAATCAAGACTTCATGAGCTGAGACAAGGACCTGGAAAAAACACTCCAAGGGAAAAGAGGTACAATTTAGAAATACAAAAAAATGAGTTTACTAACAAAATCAGAGGAGGATGATGAGAAGTAAATGAAGCCCTTAAAAAACACCTTTTCTTCCCCCAACCCCTCCCCCCTCCCTCCTTCCCACCAACAGCACAGAGACATGGTATGGGGGTTTGGTCAGTTCATCACTGAGGTTTTCTTCTGTTGCTCCAGGAGGGAGGAATCCTTCCTCTGTGACAGCATGGGGTCCCTCCCATGGGAGACAGTTCTCTGTGAATTTCTCCAGCATGCTTCCACTCCCAAAAACAGCAGTCCTGCCAAAGCTGCTGCAGTGTGAATTCCTCCCATGGGCACACAGTCCTCCCAAAACTGCTGTGGCACAGGTCACACTTCCAAGAGGTGCAGTCCTCCAAGGACAGGCTACCCCAGCCTGGAAGCAGAGCCCCTCCCCCCACTGGGTCTCCCACTGGATCACAGCCTCCAGGAAGTGTGGGCACTTCCCTCACAGGCTGCAGGTGGATCTCTGCATTCCCTGTTGATCCCCAAGGGCTGCAGGGGCACAGCTGCTTCACCATGGTCTCACCATGGCCTGCAAGGAATTTCAGCTCCAGCACCTGGAGCACCTCCTGCCCCTCCTTCTCCACTGACCTTGGTGTCTCCATGCTGTTTCCCCCACACTTTCTCACCTGCTCCTCTTCTCTAGCTAGGAAAAACTCCACCCGCATTTTGTTTTGATTTTCTTCTTAAATATGTCATCACAGAGGTGTTACCAACCTCTCTCATTGGCCCAGCCTTGGCCAGCTGCTTGTCCATCTTCAGAGCCATCAGGGGTTGGCTCTGCTGGACGTGGTGGAAGCTTCCAGCAGGTTCTCCCAGAAGCCATCTCTGTGGCCCCTCACTACCAAAAAACAGGCTGTGAAAAACCAACACAACAGGCTATCCTTCAAGGTGTTTCAGGTTTCTTGTGTCTTTTGCTGATTTACTGTTGTCAAAAACCTTTTGTTTGTTTTAGCTTAACCATCTTCGGTGGAGCAGATTAGTCTTCATAGAACCTCATCCATTCTCCTTTGGGAAGCAGTTGAGCTAGAATTCCTTGTTTGTCTCCTGTGTTGACTCAGGAGTGACTGTGTGTTTTCTTTGTTGGCTTTGGGTAAGTGAATCACTTGCATTTTTAGGAAAGGAGAGATTGTTGACATGCAGAGAAATAGGTGGATATAAAATTTCCACTTACTGGCATCTGGAGTGGACAAGAGAGAATGTGTAGGGCTTGAGAGAACGCCTTTTCAAATGTTACAAAGTTTAAAGCATAAATCCAACATTTATTCCTAATTTCTGCTGAAGGCCATCTACACCAATGCATGCAGCAAGGGCAGCAAACAGGAGGAGCTGGCAGTCGTTGTGCAGCAGGAAATCTGTGGCAAAATTGCCATCACGGAATCATGGTGGGATGACTTGCACAACAGAACAGCTGGAATAGATGGCTGCAAATTCTTCAGAAGGGATTGGGAAGGAAGGAGAGGTAGTGGAGTATCATTGGTTTTTAGAGAGGGCTTTGATGGTCTAGAGCTTGATAATGATGAAAGTAGGGTTCAGTATTTGTGGGTAAGAATTAGACGTAAGGCCAGTAGAGCAGATATGCTCATAAGAGTCTGTTATAGACCACCTAACCAAGATGAAGAGGCCGACAAAAAGTTCTATAAGCAGCTATAAGATGTCTCACAATCAGTACCCCTTGTTCTTGGGGTGGACTCCAATTCACCAAATGTCTGCTGGAAATACATCATAGCAGAGAGTAAGCAATCTAGGAGATTGCTGAAGTGTGTGGAAAAGAACTTCCTGACACAGCTGATGAGGGATCTGACTAGGGCATGTGCCTCACTGGACCTGGTGTTCGTGAACAAAAGGACTGATGGGCCACCTCAGCAAGCAAAGAAGCTGCCGCAGCAACTTTCCTGTTTTTTCCTGCACTGGGTGAGATTCTGATCTAGATTGTGTTTTCCATGTCTGCAGTAGCAAGTACAAAGTGATGGTTGGAGGCTGTCCTGGGCACAGTTATCCTGAGATGATTGTGGTTTTGGTTCTTGGAGAAGGAGGGGGTTCAGCAGAACTACCAACTTGGACTTCCAGCCGGCAAGACTTTGCTTTGTTTAGGAGCCTGTTGACAGAGCCCTTTGGGAGGCAGTCCTGAAGGGCAAATCAGTTCAGGAAGGTTGGACATTATTCAGGAAGGAAATCTTAAATGTGCAGGAACAGGCTGCCCTGGTTTTCTAGAAGAGCCAGCAGGCAAGAAGACTACAATGGCTGAACAGAGAGCTTTTTCAGGAAAAACTCAGGAAAAAAAAGAGTTTATTACCTTTGAAGAAGGATCAGGCAACTCAAGAGAACTAAAAGAATGTTGTGTGATTATGCAGGGAGAAAATTAAAAGGGCCAAAGCCCAGCTAAAATTATATCTAGTTACTGCCATATATGATAACAGAAATGTTTCTATAAATACATCAGCAATAAAAGGATGGTTAAGGAGGATCTCCAGCTTATTTGATATAGGGGGAAACATAGTGACAAGGGTTGAGGAAAAGGTTGAAGTAGTCAGCATCTACTTTGCCTCAGTCTTTAATAGTAAGAGCTGTTATTCTCCAGGGACCCAACCCCTTGAGCCAGAAGACAGGGATGGGGAGCAGAATAAAGTCCCCATCCAGGAGGAAAGGGTCAGTGACCTGCTACATAACTTACACATACAAAAGATTGTGGGGCCAGATGTGATTCACGCAGGGGTTCTGAGGGAGCTCATGAAAGTGGCTCACTGAGCCACTTTGCATCTTTTATCAGCAGTCCTGGCTATCTGGGGAGGTCCCATTTGTTGGATATTGTGACATTCATCGACAGGAAGAGCAGGAAAGAGGCTTGTCAATCTGGCCTCTGTACTGAGCGCTGTCTAGGAGCAGAACATATTGAATGCCATCACACATCATCTAAAAGACAGCCAAGGGATCAGGCCCAGCCAGCATGGGTTTATGAAAGACAGGTTCTGCTTGATCAACCTGATTTCATTCTACAACAAATGAGTGGATGAGGGAAAGGCTGTTGATGTTGTCTACCTAGACTTTAGTAAAGTCTTTGACAAGTTTTCTACAGCATTCTTCCAGAGAAACTGGCAGCCTGTGGCTTAGACAGGTGTACTCTTTGCTGGGTTAAGAGCTGGCTTCATGGCCAGGTCCAGAGAGTCGTGGTGACTGGAGGTGGCCTGGTGGCCTGTCACAGGTGATGGTCCCCATGCTGGGGCCAGTCCTGTTTAACATCTCTATCAATGACCTGGACAAGGGGGTTGAATGATTCCTCATTCATTTTGTGGAGGACACTAAACTGGGTGTGAGTTTTCAACTGCTGGAGGGCAATAAGGCTCTGCAGAGGGATCTGGACAGGCTGGATGGCTAGCCTGAGGTTCAATAAGGAAAAGTGCCAGGTCCTGCACTTGGGTCACAACAACTCCACACAGTGCTACAGCCTTAGCAGAGAGTGTCTGGCAGGCAGGAAAGTACCTGGGGAAGATGCTTTCTAAACCTCATAGACAAGGTTTAGCAGTGGGCCTGGCAGAGTTTTGTTAATGGTTGGGCTCAATGACCTTAAAGGTCTTTTCCAGCCCAGAACATTCCATGATTCTGTGAAATGCAAGGTCTTTGTAAGCTTATTTCATAACAATATTTAACAAGTATTTGGAAATATATGAAATATCAGCAAATAATAAATAAAGTGCATATCAAATTGTCCCATAATTAAGATTTTAAAATATGGTTGTGCCTTGCTGCCTTCTCTGAAGGAGACAGTGTGTTTAGGGTTGGAATACTGTAGCATGCTCATCTGGTGTCCTCAGCATCACCTATACCAAACATCCCAAACTCATCTCTTTTTCTGTGTGAACACAGAGCATAAGCCAGTCTTTCTGTTCCAGTAAAGCAAATCTCTGTAGGCTCCTCAGCCAGCTGCTGCCTGCAGATTCAGTTTTCCAGCAGAGTCCCACATGCTGGCCTGTTTGCCCTGGGAGCTGCAAATGCCCTCCCTTCACTGGAGGGCTGTGCTGGGGCTCAGATTACACTGCAAGACACAGCAAGGAAGGACCTCTATCAGCCAAATGGGATATGAGCAATTCCTGAGCAACCACGCATGCTGCATCATCATGCTATTTGTGAATGAACAACTGCATCAGTTGTTTACATCATTTGGTTTACTTCAAAACACTGTAACAATATTTCTACCTACCAAGCTGTGTTGTTACCTACTAGGAGCTAAAGCTTTTTAGTCTCAGTCAATAATAATAATAACAACAATAATAATAATAATAATAATAATAATAATAATAATAATAATGTGGTTTTTGTCTCTGTACTGAACCTGTATTGTGTGAACTGCTGGTTTCTGAGTGGAGGGCAAAACAATAATTTGAAAGTTCAGGCTTCTCTGCTTTGCCTTTTACAGGGACTAAAGTAGTTCCTTGCTTGTTTCAGTATCTAGAGACCATCAAATTGGTAAAAACTTCCTCTAACCATTCTCTCTATATTCCCTCTTTTGTACTGTGCTGACTGTGGCCTAATATTTGGAGAGTTTGAACTGGTGAGTGCTCAGGATGTGAGAGACTCAAGTTCACTACGGATAGACAGGGAAGAAAGACAAGTTTGAAAAAGTACAGAAAGCAGGGCTACTTAAATGACATTATTTTTTAATCTCCTCCTCCCTTCATGCACTCACACAGATTCTGCCTTCTTAAGCACTTTTGCACTGACCTTTTTTTTTTTCTTTCCCCTTTTTATTTCTCTCTGTATATACTGAGGGGAAAAGAAAGATACACAGCCATTTTTACGAGAATGTTGACTGAGGGTGGTCACCATCTGTGCAAACTGTCTGAAATTGTGACTTCCTCTTTGCCATCTCTTCCATCTGAGAGAAAACCTCACTTTTAGATAATCCAGAGAATGTTATTACCCACAACCCTCACCACCATGCTTCCCCTGACTGCCCCCCACATGACTGGTGTTTTCCAGTCAAAACATTCTTCTCTCTCACCTGAAAGGGCTTCTTTAATAAAGTAGACATCCTGTTTAAGATTTGAGGATTTGACTAGGTAACACTGGGACACTAGGAATACTGATGTGATGATTGGGGGACTGACACAGAGAGGCCTAACATGATTGTTTATTAGAGCAGCAAATAATTAAATTTACTACTTATTTACAGGGTAAAGAATTTGTCCCTCCTCTTCCTTCCTCTCTCTTCTTCCACTATTGCATGTTATACCCTCAGAAATCTTCAGGATGAAATCTAGGCTCACAGAGTTTTGCAGTTCAGTAAAGCTATATATTACTAAAACAGAGCAAACATCTAATAATTGTCTCTTATACTAAGGCTTTTCCAGGTACAATGTGTCTGGTTGAAGACAGTACTGCCCTAAGTGCTGTTCACTAACTGGAGATTACATTCATTCTTATGAGTGCTCCCTCATACACTTCTAAAAAGTTCAGTCTAGCTGACTTTACCTGGTGAGGGTTTTGGAGATTTGCCAATAACAATTAGTTAATGGCAGTCTGTGCTAGAGGAGGACAATACGGGTGCTGAATTGTGGGAAAAGACATAATCACAATCACAATCACAATCACAATCATAATAATTGCAGCAGCCTTGAAATGGACTTATCTCTCTATTCTATGGCCTACAGACAGACATTTTCTAGATTTATCTGTGCCTACTGAAACAGTCACAACCCCTCCCAGCATCTTGTTTCTGTCCATGTGGGATCTGGCAGCTCCTAAGACAGGCTCCCTGACCCAGTCCTGGCCAAAGGAGCCAGATGAAATTCAGGAGAGTGCTCTGCCAGCTTTATTGTCTGAAATAAGGCAAAATTTGGCAACCTGGAGGAAAAAGAAGCTGGGAAGACAGCCTGTTCAGCTTGTATTGATTACTGACAGAAATGAAACCATGGTCAACTGGTTTAGCTGTGTTTAGATTAGGAGTTTGCAAGAATTAGTTGCAGTATTTGCTGTTTGCTAATGCAGGCAAATCTCCACAATGCATGCTGAGTTGAGAGTCCTCTGTCACTGAAAACAATACTGATCTTAAATCTGCTTAAAAGTGGTACTTAAATTTATTTTCCACCTTCTTTAATTTATTACTGCCATTGTTTTAACGTGGTTTTATCACAACAGCACTAGCAATGCCCTTCATGCTTCTATGGTAAAATTCTATGGGCAACTTTACAAATTATTTTAATGCTACATAGCAGCTTGGCTTTGCAAAATGCTATGGTAGTAGGGTATTGGGGATCTGGCTCTGATATGATGTAAGATCCCATCAGAGCTGTAACTTCTGATCAGAGAAAAGTTCTCTGAAGGAGAAAGTTGCAGAGAGAAGGAGGCTGGTTGAATATGTCAGCCTTAGGCTTAGTCTGTGATCCTTTTCATGCATTCTTTCTAAACCAGTCAGATATGTATAAAGCTACCACAACCCTTGCAAAATTGGAAATGAGCACAGGAGATGACATTTTTGAAACATAATCTTTCAAATTTTTTTGGTCAAGGTACCTTTTTCTCAAAGATAGGCTATTTTTTTTCAAAATATACATTTCTTTCTGTTTTTCTTCATTTTCCATGCTTGGAAAGTAGTGATAATGGCAATAGATATTTTAGCAAAGCAGTTGAAGCTCCCTTGCTGAAAAGGTCTAGCTAAAGATGATTTTAAATGTAACATTAAAAAAAAAGAAAAAGATATTGTAAGCCTTGAATGTCACAACATCCTTCTGTTTTGTTGTAGGTGAGGCTGCTGTGCTGATACATGAAGGAGGAGTAACTACAGACAGAGAATATGAAACCTGGTAGACCTTTCTTATCAGCACCAGGACGTCACAGGCTCTCCCTGGTTGCATGTCCTTCGTACCTGGGTTAGCTAAACAGTCAGACAAGCAAACAGACTCCCAAACTGAGGAATCTCATTTTGCTACATTAATTATGAAGCAGAGGGACAGTAGAAGTGCCAGGCAAAGGCATGATAAAGGGAAATGGTGAGAATATCTTTTTATAAAAACAATAAGCCTGACAAATTTGAACCACGTAATTGAACACTGTCATGTCTTCTCCTGTATTTTTCATTGCCCACCAGTGTTACTTGAACCAGCAGTGTGTTTTTTCAACCAACATACTTTCTTTCGCATCACTTTCTCAATATATCTCTTGGAAGAACCACTACTGCGAATGCTCTCACCTACCTTGTGAAGTGCAGATGTGTTCTCATTAGAGTAAATCAGCATCACTTAGCAGCATAAGTGAAGCCTGTAAAAACAATGGTCTTGTTTTGCTTACCCTGATTAAATCAGGATCAAGCTGCCTGGCAGAAACAGATTTATACTGATGGAAAATTGAGGTAAGATCAGAATCAGGCCAACTGACTTCAGGTATATTCTCCTGTGTGGAGGGCTATTGATGATGAGCTTTACATTTCATCTGAACTAACCTTTAACTGATTGCTTGCTAGACAAGCAGAACAAATAGTCATTAGTATTTTCATCTCAGCAAAATATGACACTGACTTGAACTTAGGTGTGCTGAAGCATTTTATGTATGCAAAGTCAAAGCATCCTATCCAGCTTTGAAGCTAGTTAAAAAATTACTCCACTGTATTCCAATAGGGACAAAGGCAGAGATTCAAGAACTTGCTGAATGTTTGCACTGCATGAAGGAATCTGTTAAAATTGCAGTAGACACAGTTGTATTTTCGAATAAAAAAGAATCTTGAAAAATGGTAGTGCTTCTGTCACTTGGATACTTTTCTGCTGTTGATTGGTATCTCAAAGTTCTCAGTTACTTACCACTCTGAAACCACATTGTTATCTTCTACAGAAACAAACAAACAATTTAGCCTGACCTATAGTTTAATGTGTAAAAAGGGAAAAAAAAGAGAGATGGTCAATGACTAGTGCCCCACCGTAGTAATAAAATGTCTAGACAGCAATTAACATTCACTTCCCTTAAGAATGCATCTGTGTCATCAGCAAATCTTTACTACTTTGAAAGGGACCAATCTAAATATGTTTAATCATTAATCAATTTCCAAAATCTGAACAGGATTTACTTTTTTTGCTTCGTCTTCAAAACTGCAGACACTTTATGAGAAAAATCCCTTGAAACTCAGGGGTGGGGGGGAATATTTTGGCCACAGTCCAGTGGGTGAGCCTGCTTAGAAGATCACTGGTGCTGTGTCTTGTTTGGGAACATTGCACTCTTTCTGCATACGTTAGCACTTTCAGTTTCCTCGATTCTTTTCTATTTCCTCTTTGTCTGTGTGTATTCATAGCAAGCAGCAGCAGCTGAAAGCACCGAGAGGGATTCTGCGCACAGTTCGGTCCTGTAATAGCTGGCAACGGTGTCTGTCTTGTGAGCTGCCTTTGAGAAATACATCTCTTTCCTCTTTGAGCAGCACTTCTCTTTCCCCAGAACCATTCTCCCAGCCAGTGGTGAAGTCTCTCACAGGTCACCAATTGCTGTGCTCGCATGGGATCGCACTAAACTTCCTGTCAAGTACAGGCAGCAGGAAATTACTCTTTAACTTCCCACAATTAAATGAAAAAAATCGCTGTGCTCCTACCACACACAACTAGCAAAAGGGTTTTAAAGCCTTCAGGAAAGTAGAATCATACATGGCATAAATAAAGAGGGAATCTGATTCAAAGAACCAGGGTCACTACAGTAAACACAAACTACTGTAAGTCAACCAGTGCCAGCTGAGGATTTATCCTGATTTACAGTATCATAACTGAGTTCAGCCTCAGGCTCTGGCATGTTCCCTGAATACATCAAAGAACTTTCCTAAGAGAAAAATGGCACAAGCTGATATCTTTTGGAAAGTCCTCTGTCTTTTCACTTTGAGAGCTGGAAACTTCTTTCAGCTTATACCCTGCTTCAGAATTCATTGTTCTTGCCAAATGAATAAGAAATGTGAGGATTACTGCTTTGGAGAGATGGTATTTCTGGAACAGTGTTGTTTGGCAAGGCAGAACATTTTCGGCTGCACTGAGGGAATAACACAGAAAACACTAAGCTTTGTTTAGGTTTTATGAGTTTTATTAATAAAGAAAACTATTTTGACTGATTCTCACACACATTATACAAGCTCCACATAAAGAAATGTCCAAGTCTGTAGGAAAAAATGTATCATTTTGGCATCTGCACTTTTCGGGTAACTGGATTGCACATGACGATGCCAAAAAGATTCTGGAAAGAGGAATGTCAGCCTCTGGGCTGAATGCTGGCAACCACAACAGCTTCCAAGGTACTAAGGGTCTCTTCAAGCAGATATTATTCCAAACATGCATTTATGAAAGGTAAGCCCATAATCCTTCCCTTTCCAAAACCACTAATTCTGATTAAGGTGTGACAGCATGAAATTGGAGAAATAAACCATTCCAGCAGGTCTTCCCACCTGGTACCTTGTACACTATCTGTACTTGGAGAGTAGGGAAAAGGAGGGAAGAGGATGCAGAAATGAGATCTTTAGAAGGGCTGTGTAGTTACATCTGACAGGTGCAACAGATGTGTACCAAAGATGTCTTCCTCTCTGCACACCTGGTTTTCCTTCTTGCAGTAACCAGGGCACTTGAGGGGAAAAGGGTAGCTTAGGAAATGGCCAGAGATATGTGTGGTGACTTTTGGAGCTTGTCTTGATTTGGGATTGAGGAAAACATTAAGAATGTACAAATGGAGCTAAAAGTTTGGAAGCAATGTCAAACAAGAAAATGTAGTCCTCATTGTATGGTTAAGTTATATTTGGCATTCCACCTTGAACTGATCTGCAATTTGCTTTTAGAAGACCCAACCAAAGGTACTGGTAAACCTTATTCTCCCTGAAGTACAACATTTTATAATTAGTTTCCAACAAATGGGTACAGGTGTAAAAGAAAAAAAAATCAGAACATGTACTTGGACAGAGGAAAAAAATCCATCAGTTCTTCTGAATGTTTATTCCCTCTCTTTGCATTCTATGGTTAATTGTTAATCTTTTCTTTTTTTTCTCCTTCTTTTGGCATGCAAAGGACATCACCTTCTTAAAGATCTTTGAAAAATTAACATAATTATCCATTATCTTAGTCCTTTATTCTCAGCCTTTCAATATCTGCTCCTCCTAGCATTCACAATATATCAATCTCTGATCCTTGGCTCTAGTACAATTCATTTTCCACAAGATGTTATTGAGATTGTAAATAAATGCCACAGCATCAAGGGGCAGACAAGACGGAGCCTGTCAGATCTGGAAGTCGGCAGCAAAGTTATAATTACAACAGAGTAGTGTGAGGCGAGTTCTTTGCATCCATAGATTTAATTGTCATCAACTGCTGGGGAAGTAAAATGTGGGGAAAAGAAGATAGAGAGTGATGGTGGTAAAGAGTGTTACCAAATATGTCCCAGGTTGTTTTTGCTGTTCCCATTACTTAACTCATATGCCATCAGCAGAACAGCAAGATGTCCTAAGCTCAAATAGCAGTGTTTCCAAAAGGATGACCTCCGTACTGAAAGTATTTTACTTGCAAAGATTCTGAAAAAATAGATTAATGAGCTGAGCTGGTGTAAAATAAAAGGTAATTTTCAGACCTAATTTTAAAGAAGATTAGGCTGCTCCAGCTGTCAGTTTAGGTCCATGACACGTCCATAAGTGTTAACACATAAAAACATTCTGAGACCAAGGGTAAACCAACTCTGTTTAGACTGAGAAGTCAAAACAGCCTGCATGAATTTGATAAATACTTTTCTATACCAAAATTCATGTGCTCTGCACATGTATCTTTACTCTCTCCATTTCTGAAATGGAGAGAGTACTTTTTTTTTGAAAATATTTTTATGCCCCTGCTTCAATGAGATTAATAGGGAAATATTACGTGCTAAGAGCCCAGGCAGCAGAATCTGGCCTGATAGGCTCTGAATATCAGTGTTCTGAATAATATTGTCTACATGCATACAAATGCCTAAGCAGAGCTCAGCCTGTTTTGGTTGTCTGAGGTTTTTGCTATGAGACCTCATTATCTTGGAGCTGAAATTGAAAATTACCTGCAGAACATCTCTTCAGCTATATGAATGAGTTAAAAGCCTGAAAATTTGGAATTGAAGACACTGTAAACTTCCCTGAAATTCTACTTGGATTTGGATTCAGGTTTAAGACCTAATATGTGAGCCTGATATGTGACCATCAGTTGGGTCACAAACTCATCCAGTGTTTGTTAAGTTTTATACCAGATCTTCAAATAAAATTTCATTGCTAATGAGTACATATGTGACTAGTCATAGGGGTGGTTATAAAATGCCTATCAAATGATACCTGGAACTCAAGACATGATAGTAGAAGATGGATGTAACATGTTTTGTGTTCATTTGGTTTTTAATTTTGAAGGATTTGCTGTGGTGGTTGGTATATCTAAGGAAAAAAAACCAACAGCTTCAATGGAGCCATTGCTGGAATTTATTTCTGGTTAGGTACCCGTCTGAAAATAGAATAGAGAGACCTTATGGCTAAATGTTTTACGTTCCTGAGGTCTTACATTAAAGACATTCAAATTTCATTACTCAGTGTCAAAAGAAACCTTCAAAAATGGGTAAGGTATAACTAAATGCTACCACTGAAGAGTTCTTGTACTTTAAATAAACAAATAATTTAGACTATTAAAAGTGACATACAAAAATCCTTACAGAGTAGTAGCAAACCCCAGATTTCTGGCATAGCAAACTCCAGAAAATACTTTGTCAAGTTTAGTTGTCCATTTCAGAAGACTATGTTATATACTTGTGAACTTTTCCATTTGTTCTTTTAATTTTACATATGGAAAATAGAAAAGAAGTGTGGTATTAAAACATTAAAAACTGGAGACCCTAAAGCAAGGTTGAACTTTTCTGCCAACCATAAGAGAATGCCTGTTAATGTAAAGTTTACAGGCTCTGAAGTAAAGATTTTTTGCTTAAGATATTTTGAAAATACTTTGTTTGCAAAGAAATATTAAGGAAAAGAAAAGAGAAATTATTTAAGAGAAATATAAAAGTGTATTTTCAGCTTGATTTTTGGTTACAGTAGATTTCTCCTTAACAGAACAGAATGTGTTTAGGAATTGCCATTGTATCCTGACAAATTTTACAATACTTTCACTGGAAAAACAATCAACTTCTTTGGCTGTAATTTAACTTTTCTGCAGGTACAGTCTAATGTTCTCAGCTTGAGGGCAGGAAGAGAAGACACTGTAATATAGCTATTCTTTTAAAGAATCATCTATAACAGGTAATTCAAAAAATTTGCTAAATGATAACTGGGATAGTGATCAGGCTGGAGATATCAGATTGTTTTCCAGGAATTGCAGGTAAACATGACTATAGCAACTTAGTACTGGGGAAGTCAGTTGTGGAGTTAATGTGGAAGGTCTGTGGAACAAAGGGCTGCAGATCATTGTGTACGTTTTTCAAGTGGACTCTTCTTTAGACCCTATTACAAAGTATCTTCTATCACGTAACACAAGGAATCTGTAAAGTATGTGAATAAACAATAAGACTTAAAATCTGTTAGAAGTCTAATTAAATTCTATCCTTTTCAGAGAAATGGGGAAACATTTTATACTAATCAAAAGAGAACAATAACCTAGCTATAGAACTGCAGGTTACTTAATTGTATGTTACTTATAATATTTGAGAAGATTTTTTAACACTACTTATTACATCCTTTAAAACTTTTTCATAAGATGAGTGTTGGATGAGAAAAGAGGTAGACAATAGACATCAGCAGTGTTGAATGAAGCTTTCAGACATCTTTAATGCTTTCCACCTAACCACCTTAATTTAAGATGTGTTAGGAGACATTTAGAGACTGACCTCATCCTCTTTTATTTTCCTGCTAGTGACAAAAGAAAAATAGGTTCATGTCTTACGGAAGGTTTTGTTGAATAGGTTTGTAACTTACATAGAAGCCATATGCCCAAGTTGCAAATGTTGTTTCACAGCTCAGACTTGGAGGGTGAAAGTCACCTGCTTCTCTTGGAGTTCACAGAAATCCCTTTTTTTTTTGGTTCATATCAAATTTGTGATACCTTTTTGTACAGGAGTCATGCAAGTCCTGCACATATCAAGGACCAAAAATTTATCATGTATGTTGTGTATCAGCTGAGTCACGAACTCTAGAGGGAGATCCTTATAACAAGATTCTGCAATTGCTGCATCCCATTTCTTAGAAACAAAGAAAGAAACCTCATTTACATCACAATTTTTAAAACATAAAATCTTCTGTTTGAATTTTCAAGTGTACACCAATTATTTGCCAAAGCTGTTAAACAGACAGCTTTCCTGTCTAAATATTGAACTCCGTGGAAAAAATCTATTTTAGCCATGTATCCTTATATGAGGTTGTATAGGACTTCTGTCAGACAGCTGATTGCTTGTGAATAGCATAGAAAAATCACAAAATATTAAAAGAAATGTCTTGAAATAGAGAGGAAGGTCAGGTCTGGCTGGATGGAAGTGACCAAGAGTTAGTATGCGACATTAGGGGAAAAGTCAAGTCACAGCACTCAATAACACTTAACAGAGAGGATAATAACAGGAAAGAAAGAATCACTCTCATTACACTGTACGGGACACTGGTGGCAAATCCTGGAAGATTTAAAGGACATTTGTGGGGGAATATGTTCCCATGATGGGGCATTGGCTCTACATACATATCTTCCTGTTTGGGGATCTCCAGCTTAACACTGTGCTAATGGGTTTATCTCTGCTGAGGAGACAGCTGGCACAGACAGCAAACACAGTGTTTCTTTGGTGCCTCTGCATGCCATTTTCAAAATTTTCCATGGAAGGAATCAGGATTGATGCCAAAATCTTCACATCTTTCATCCCACCACTGAGAGCAAAGGTAAATTCTGTACATGGAACAAACAAAACGTAGTTACTTCATCTGAAAGTGAAATGTGCATTTGGTTGGAAGATGTACAGTATAATTTAGTCAAAAACTATAAGTCTCAGATCAGACTTTAATAAATTAACCTATATGACCTCACCTGCTTCCCCAAAGGCCTTCTATTTCCATGAGCCAGTAGCAGTTTTGCAGATCATGACTGATATGTAAGTATCTTAGGGAAGATTTAAATTAGCATGTCTAGACCTATTCTTTTGTGAAAAATGCTAGCACAATGGTTTTGGGTGGCTCTTTGACATGCCATATTCACATGAAACATAGATACAACCCATCCCACTTCATATATATGACTCATTCCCCTGAGCTGAATATCTGAAATCCTTACTGTTCCTGACTATGTCATATTCATGCTATTCACTCTACAACCAAGACAGAATTGAATGAAAAAAATTTCAGTTTCTCTGTAATAAGTCACAGTACTGTGATGTTGTAGCACTATCTACTTAGCTAAAGGTGATGTTTTTTCTGAGTATCAGCACCCTGAGCAGTTTGTTAGTTATGAAATTCTTTGCCTTCTTTCAGTCTGATAATGTCCTATGTTTGGAGGTTCTCACAGTTCACTGAACCAGCTCAACCTCATTCTAAATCGAAATAAACATGAGGCTCTCTTGTCTCTTACACAACAATGGCAATGCACAAATTTCCCAATAAAAATCTGTGGGATATATTTCAGTATGTGCTCCATAGCATTAGAAATCAGAACCAAATATTGAGGAAGCTTAAACCACAAACTTGCAAAATACATAACCAAAAATGTATCAAACAATCATTGGGCATTTCCTGAAGGGTAGTGTCTACCTTGGCCACCCATGAGCTTTTTGCCTATTACTCAATACAGCTGGCCTAAAAAAAAGGGATATGGCTTCTGCTTATATTTATTAAATCTGCAGGAAGGACCCATCAATCACAACAATGGGTTTTAAGTGTTTGCTGGGTGAGAGGAGAGTCCCATAAGCAGTCTTTGAAGTGTCTTTTGCTGAAGGTAAACATCTGAAGAACATAAATAGCTGCTCTTCTTTCCAATGAGTGACCTTGTCGAAGTGGGTAGAATGGAGAGATGGGGGAGGGGTGCTATCATGAAAAGGAAAAGCAATAAAGGATTCCTTATGACAGCAATTTGCACATTTACTGCTCTTTGATATGTTAACTAGATTTTGCAAAATGGAAATCTTTGTCTTTTAGAGGTCCTTGGGCAGTGATAGCTCACAGTCAGAACAATGTTTTGCAATAGGCATAATGCATCTTCTAATTAATAAGGTAACTTGGGCAACCTCTGTAAATCAGTGACATTATCATTATAACAGGACACAAGTGAATAGTTGTTTATAAGGAAGGAAAGATGCTCATAACAGCAGTATCATTATTTATTGAGCTCATTGACTGAAGTGAATTGTATTGAATACAATGGGATCAATAGGTTATGGGCCCTGTTCACTAAACTTTTACAAGCCATTTATGAACTTTTGATTCTAGAAAACAGCTCTTTTCCATTCAGAAAACTGAGAATGTAGCACTGACAGTTTTCATATATGGCACAGGCTAAGTGACATAAATTCTCCAGCTGCATTGTAAAAAACCAGGCAGGTCAGGTAAGGTCTCTCAAAGTAACAATAAAATATTTTTGAAGAATAAAATATACAGGCATGAATGCATATGGCCACTGTAAAAAAGCAAGTAGCTAATAAGCTAGCCTGAAGAAAGGAAAAATAATGGTATTTTATTTAGAAATATATTACAGCTGGCAACAAATGGCATGGCAACCCCATTAGGAGGTAAAACGTGGGACCCTAAGATGCAGGCAGCAAACGCAAGGGTCTTTTTTAGAAGTAAACTCATTACATTACTTGGATTATGAACAAAGAGAGCTGCATTTCAGCAGTAAGTGAAGTGATTCACATAGAATAAGCTGAACTATTTGGGGATGCTCTATGTATTTATAAAGTAATGTAGTAACTACACAATATAGAGCTGTATGAATACTTGGCTTCTTCAAATTAGAATGTTGTCCTTTGTTTTAGTGGGTGTGCCTCCTAATTCTGGAGCAAGGTAATAAGTTCCTTCTGCACTTAATAGCAGCACAAGCCATAGGCAAAAACATAACCAGTTTTTGAACCACTCATCAACAGCCCTTGCCAAATTCAAACTTTCTTACTTAATCTCTGTGCTGGTTTTGGCTGAGGTAGACTTAATTTTATTCAGAATGGTAAGTATGGGGCTCTGGATTTGTGCTGAAAACAGTGTTGATAATATAGAAATGTGTTTGTCATTGCTGATACAGAGTCACAGCTTTTTGGGTTTTTACTGCTTTTTGTACTGTCAAGTCAGCAAGGGCACTAGAGGCTCATGGGAAGATGGGAGGGGACTCAGTTGGGACAGGTGACCCCAACTGACCAAAGGTATATTCCAGACCATATGGCAACAAGCTCAGAATATAAAGTGGGGAGAAGAAGGAGGAATTGAGTGAGGGAGTTTGTATTCCCAAGACACCATTATGCTTGATGGGGCCATGCTGTCCTGGGGATGGCTGAACTTGCCTGGCCATGGGAAGAAGTGTAGGAATTCCTTATTTTTATTTGCTTGCATGTGTGTGTCTGATTTTTGTTATTAAACTTTATATCTCAACCCATAAGTTTCTCTTTTACTCCTCTGATTCTCTTTTCCGTCCCACTGGTGGAGAGTGAGTGTATGCACGGTACTTAGTCCTGCCTGGGATTACGCCATGACAATCTCTTTCCAATCAACTCTTTTCCACACATTGATGTAATTCAGTATTTATCTTTGTCACTTTAAAAACTTTCCCTCCTTCTGTTACTTTTGAAGTATTTACCCCACCTTCTTTAGCTGATGTGGATCAACACCTCATAGAGTGAGGTTTAAGGTGATGTGAGAACCTGGGAGAGAGAGAATAGAAATAAATATTTCAAAACCTTATCCCTGCTGTAAGTCTGGACCAGTCCTGCACAAATTGGCTTCTGGATTTGACTGGGGACTGGAATTAGTCCATACTATATTGCCTCTGGCTATGTGATCCCACATAGACCCAAATGTGTAGCAGAGGGAAGGAGTAAAAGAACCAGACAAAAGCAACACAGGCCCACTCTGTCTAGCATTGGAAATGATTTTCTAGTATATTAGGTCCTGGCAGGGACACAGACTTGACTTGAGGTGGAGGACCAACCAACACACTATTCCAGCTGATCTTCTCCTTGAGACAGCTGAATGTGCTGGTAAATGCTGAGACTGAGTATGGCCAGGGGACAGCAAAGGCCTGCCTTTGCCCTCATCACTCCTGCATGAGCTCCTTGTGCTGAAATAATGAGCAATCTTTGTTCTCATGGAAAGGAGACACTTCAGCTGTAGATGATGTAGATGTAGATGTAGATGATGTTTACAAGGAGAGGAAATTTTTCCACCTCCTAAGAGCTGGGAATGTAAGTGGTAGCCTGAGCATTCACAAATTCATTCACTGTGAGACTGCGGCTGGCCCTTATCATCCCATTTAGCTCCACCAGTCACAATTCTGAGATACAGCCAGAGAAGTTCTTGGTTTGTCTGAATATCTCCTCTCAATTTCTTAAGGATTTATCCTCGTCTTCTTATTTGAAATTTCGCTGGAGACTTTTTTCTGTTCCATGTTCTGAATGTCCATTCATCACGTAATGGGCTGGTGTCACCCTCTAGGGACTTGTCTATTATCTCTTTCTTAGTATTATTTCTTTCCATGATCTTCTCCATGTAAAATGTGTTCTGTGGATTTTTTTTTCTTTCTTTACCACAGTTCTTGTACTAAGCATTCTTGCTAGCAAAGGCAATGTCTCAGAAATATATTCCTTGTTCTGTGAGAAAGATTAATTTATCACTAAAATAGAGATGTACATAAGCCTGTAGCCCAGTATCTGTGGCTGGCTGAGTAAAGATGATGAGTCTGAGTACCCTTTCCCATGAGGTTTCATCTGCCTCTGAATGTTGTGCCTCTGGCCTAATCCATACCATTAAAGGCAAGAACACGTAAAACTCCTCATTGTCCGTGGCCAAACAATATAACCATCAGGTCACTGTCTGCTTTCTGGTTAGAGAGGTATAATTCCACTGAAGTCAGATTTACACCAGTATCAGTGAGAGCAAAATTAGGTTTCCCCTATAGTTGCTGTTAACCTTTATCAGTATCACCCTGTAGTACTGAGATAGTAGCATTAGCAAACACAGCACAAGGCTCATCTCCAGTAGTCGTTCTCTCATTTACTTTTTGCTGATTTATCACTTCACTAATGACACAATAGATTTTCCCATTAGTTTATTATTATTATTTATTATTGGTATTAGTGTTATCCTAAAGGAAAATGAAAACAAAGAACTGACCTCACCTCAGCATAGCATATTATTTTCAGGAGTTCAGAAACACTGCACAGAATGGACAGTTTCCATTTCACCAATGTTCAATCACTGGCATTTGTCTTTTGTATCCCAGAGCAATTGCATAACTCTAATACTGACCTTAACAGAGCCCTTTGTTTCTCACCCTAACAGCCAAAAGCATTAAAATGCGTGTTTACTTAATTTGTCCTGGCATGCAGTGTAATTACAAGCAGTTTGTTTTCTCTGTTGTAAAATATGGGTTAGAGAAGAAATAAAGTAATGTGGAAAATTAACATTGTGATGTACTGTATAGTGGAATAACACTAAAAAACACTTAGCTGTGTTAGTACTGGAGGTGCTATTTGTGTTGTGTGCAAGAGCAATAAAGAATTAAATGCCTCCCTCTAAACTATATTTGCATGATTTTCAACTGCAGTAAAATTAATCTGAGCTGCCTCCAAGTATGAAAGGAAAAAAATCAAAGTGGAAATAGAACTAAGCAGCACTCATGCAGCTTTAAAGTTGTACTTTTATATTTTATGAATTCCAATGCACTGTTTTGTGATGTCTGGGATTGTTACAGAACTGGATGAGACAAATACATTTAAAAGTTTCTATGCCATGTCTAGCACATACCAAAGCTATGCCTTTGGTTGACAGGACCTTTGTGATGTATCAGCAGGTCTGGACACAGAGCAGACTAGTGTGGCAAGGCAGTTTGTTAGGGTATTTTCCTTCTTTGAGTGCCTACAGTAAACATGGCATCCTAATCCAGCATTACTACTCGTCATCTCTGTTTATTCTTTCTGTGAAAGATACACTTTGTCCTCTGTCCTTCCTTTATAAATCTGCCCTCTTCTTTATGAAACACTAAGAGTACCTGTTTGTAGCAAAATAGCGAACAGTAAAAAAACACCTCTTTCTCAATTTTTCCTATTCTTTAATTTTTTTTTGTCTCCCCTTTCATATTTTTTATGGAACTATTTAGATAATGAAGCAATATGAATTTCTCAAAATTTCTGTACATTTGAGATGTCAAACCACCCCCAACAACACAAAAACCCAAACAACCAAAAAACCCCCAAACAAAACAAAACAAAAAAACAAACCAAATCAAAAAGGAACCAAACAAAAATACAGGGGGAAAAATATAAACTAATCACTCCATTATGACAAAGAGGACTTTTTTCCTCAATAAATGATTGCCTCTATAGATATTTGTTTAGAAATATACCTGTAGTTGAAAGCAAACATTTGAGTTCTTTGTTGTTATTTTGTTGTTATTCAACTTTTTTGGGTTTTTTTGATGTAGAGCTGCCCCATGCAAAGAAGTATACTGCTTTGCTTTGGTGAGGCACACACTCTTTTCACTAAGAGTTGCTCAGCGCCCTTGTTCTGGCCTCTGTGCAGAAGAATTTAACCACTTCACGAACTGACTCATTTATACCTTTTAATAACAAATTGGGATGAATCTGGATGACATGAGAGCTTTTAACAGCAGCTGAGAAGAAATCCTGCTTTAGCTTACTGCAGACTGAAGCTCGGAAAGTCATTAGATTAACCTCTCTTGACAGGTCAGGCTCAGCAAATATTCTTAAAAATAACTCTTCCAGTAATTTATGACCTTTGGGGAGCATAATCAATAGTGTTAAGAGGAGAGGCAGCCAGACAGCACTTCCTGGTAGGAGAAAGTTTCTTGTCTTTGTAATGTTTGCATTCTGTCTGCTTGTATGCAATAAGACTGACTTGCCAGTGATATCATACCCCTTTTACTCCACAAGTTTTGGAGACATACATTTTATTGTCAATTTGCCGTCTCCTCTGCTTTTTCATATAGTATCTAATTCCAGCAAAACCAATGCACAAATGTGATTCCAGAGTAAGGAGAACATGCACAGCTTGTTTTCTTCCCTCTAACCTCTCTGGATCATTTGAGGGAGAATGGTCTTCTGCCCCAGGATGTCGTAATGCCAAGTCTCAAACATATACTTCATTTTAATGCTCAATGAGTTACTCATAGTGCTTAATTAAACGTGTCCTTACAACCATCTACGATCAGTACCTACAGAAACTTTTTGCTCAGTCTCTGCATTTTTTTTTGTAATGTTGGATAAACTACACAACATTTAAACATGCAAGTGACAACAATATTTCTGTATTTTTAATAATTTAAATGCATTTTATTGCTGGTGAGGTTTCCTCTAGCATTTTTTTTTGTGTTGTTTTTTTTTTTTT
>VXBR01011792.1:113194-165540 GCA_013400215.1 Cisticola juncidis | reverse complement strand
TTGGGTTTTTTTTTGTTTTGTTTTGGTTTTTTTTTTTTTTTTTTTTTTTTTTATAATAAAGAGCACTGGCTATTCAAACATAGAGCCTTTCCTTCAGGGTTCAGTATTGAAGTCCCATTTTCTGAAACTGGAGACCCTCAGGAGGATACATTGATTTCAGTGAAGCCTCACATTCACATACACATGCTCAGGCCACATGGACTTGCCCCAAGCAGGACCCAAGCCCATCTTTCTCTGCAAGGACTTCTAGGCACATAGGAAAGGATACAGTGTGTCACACTGTAACATGATACTGCACTTATTTTGACATCACCAGAATTATTGGATGTTGGTTTTTCCAATGTCCTTGGAGTAGAACAACAGTTGTGAAACACCAGAGAATAAAAATAATTTAGAAAGAAAATCATTCATGCTCATGGTCTCTGCAGAAGCACTAATGCACACTGCTTCAGGCAGGTTTGTGTCTAATGCTATAGCTGAGGCAAGATAGGCACCTTTTTTCCACTGCTGTAACAAAAATGAAAATTACATCTTTTTTGTCTCCCTGCTTCTGCCTTCATTGCCAAGCTGGTGATAAAGAGTTGTGCGAAGTCCAGTTGGAGGCCAGTATCTAGTTGTGTACTCCAAGGGTCACCACACGTTCCAGTCCTGTTTAATACATTCATTAATGATCTGGATGATCCGAGTGTTCCCTTAGCAAGTTTTCAAATGACATAAAACTGGGAGAAGTGCCTGATATGCCAGAGAAGTGTGCTGCCATCCAGAGAGACCTCCACAGGCTGAAGAAGTGGGATGACAGGAACCTCATAAAGTTCAAAAAGATGTGCAGGGACCTGTGCCTGAGAGGAACAACCCTGTGCATGAACATATGCTGGGGGACATCCAGCTGGAAAGCAGCTCAGCAGAAAAGATCTGGTGGTCCTGGTGGGCTCCAAGATGAACACGAGCCAGAGCAGTGCCCTTGCTGTAAAGAAGACTGCTGGTATCTTGGACGACATTGAGCTCAGCAAGATGGCTTGGTTAGCCTAGAGAAGAGAATGCTCAGGGGGAAATCTTACTGATGTATACAAACACCTGAAGGGAGGGTGCAAAAATGAGGAAGCCAGACTATTCAGAAGTGCCCAGTGGCAGGACCAGAGGCTCTGGGCACAAACTGAAGCATAAGAGGTGTGGTCTGGATGTCAGAAAACATATTTTTGCTGTGAAAGTGGCTGAGCACCAGCATGGGTTCTCCAGAGAGGTTGTGAAGCCTTTATCCTTGGATAAGGCCATCTGGACAGCCATGGACAGCTTGCTGTTGGTGGCTCCATTTGAACAGGAGTGTTGAACAAGATGACCTCCAACTTGAACCATTCTGTGATTCTGCACTTCTGTGAACATGAAATTCTTGGAATATTATCATGAGTGGAAATAGTGAACACACAGCCATCCTCCAAATCTTCCTGCAGTTTGTGGCACAAAGTATCTGTCATTTCACATGGAACACAGAAGTTTTCCTCTAGAAGCAGTGATATTGGTAGTCCTTATCAGCAAAATTAGTTTCTGGCTAGGCTTTACCATAATTTTACCTGGGATTTTCTTAACAGTCCGTGCCTGTATGCTCTTCATAGTCAGACTGATGATTCTGAAAAGCATCAGACATATTTCACAAACATTACACAGAGAGGCATCATGTTCATATTAAATCCGTGACATAGCTGGCCTTGTGCACAGAGGATATCATCAGGTTTCAAGATCTGTACTGCAGCTCAGCCAGAGGAATAGTTTGGTCTAGGTTCTAGGACATCCTGATATACCTCCTGGCACCTGTCAACTTCCATCCACAAAAGTTTTGAGGTATTAAAGATATGAAAACTTCTGATAAACAATTTGTCTTTTATCTGGCACAATTTTTTCTGAACTTGAATGTATTTTCAACTTGTCATTGATTTATGATGAGACATGGAATCTTGTAAATACTGTAATGATTTACAAGAGTCGATGAAATTAAGCTTAACATATATATTTTTTAATTATGATCCCTGGACTGTCCTAGAGTTTGTTTTCCTAATTGCCATCATTACAGATTGCATTGTCAGCAAGGCTGAAGATCAGTACCCCAAAAACTTGCAGTACAACAACACTGCTTAAGATGCCCATAAATAAAGACATATGTTTTATGACTGAAATGGATCATTACAATAATTTACTTTGAATGCCTGAATAATAATGAGTAAAATATGTCACCCACAGTAATTCCCGTGTTGCACTACTGAAGAACAATCAATCCATGCATAAAATTTCCCTGCCTTGAGTAGATTACAATATGAATCTACTTATTTTGAAGAAACATTGATAAAACAAGAATAAATGAAAAAATATTTTTAAAACCCAGAGATTTTACTTACTACATTATGGTAATATCTATGTATATGTATATGTATATGTATATATCTATATCTATATCTATATCTATATCTATATCTATATCTATATCTATATCTATATCTATATCTATATCTATATCTATATCTATATCTATATCTATATCTATATCTATATCTATATCTATATCTATATCTATATCTATATCTATATCTATATCTATATCTATATCTATATCTATATCTATATCTATATCTATATCTATATCTATATCTATATCTATATCTATATCTATATCTATATCTATATCTATATCTATATCTATATCTATATCTATATCTATATCTATATCTACATCTATATCTACATCTATATCTATACCTATATCTATACCTATATCTATGTCTATATCTATCTATATATCTCCTCAGATTAGTTTTCATTTTGTAGTTACATTTAAAGGAGTAAAACCAACCCCAAAAAGTCACTCAGTAATTTAACTGGTCATCTGTGGACCTTGTGACTTCTGGCAAGTCTTAAGACTTAAGCTTTTACCAAAGATGCAATAGTTTTTCTTAGTTTCCACTGCAGGGTATTTATAAGAACTGAAAAACAGAGCCCATAAGCAACCATAAGTAAACAAACAGGCACAGAAGTGCTATCTTTCTCTTTATATAATGATGTAGGGTGCAATTACATTTTATTATCCTTTGTGAGGGATTAGAGAAGTCAGTTGTGACTTCAGAGTTAGTCATATCATCATCCAAAACATATGGTAACAACAACAAAAACATCAGTGGCGTCTACTGTGTTCTGCAGCCCAAGCAACAATATTCTCTCCTTTTCTGTAATAAGCTATAAGGTCAATACTTCCTTTGCATCCTAATCCAATGTATCTCCACATGTAGAATCCTGTGGGTTTTTGTGAAACATTTGCAATACCAAACTGTAGAAAACATTCACTCAGTAGGACTGAAGCGAGTATCATTAAATTGTTCTGCAATTCTCTAGAGTATGGACATTTCCCCCTGCTATTTTCAACACAAGTTCATGAGATCTTTGGACCTCCTTTGAAAAAGTCCCCATCTTTCACAGTATGTACTCAACCTGTGGTTGCCATCTTTATCTGACCTGTGTTTATATTCTTACATAACATTTGTCAAATATAACATTGACCAGTGCAATTAAGCACATCTTTGTTTCAAGACTCCAAATGTTCCCCATTCCTCCTTCCTCCCCCAGCTTTATGTGGAATGGTATTATATGGTGTGGAATATCCTGTTATCAGTTGGGGTCAGCTGTCCTGGCTGTGTCTCCTTCCAAATTCTTGGCCACCCACACCCTCCTTGCTGGTGGGGTGTGGAGAGAAGCAGAAAAAGCCTTTATGCTGGGCAAGCCCTGCTCAGCTATAACGAAAACATTCTTGTGTTATCAACCCTGTCTTCAGCACAAATCCAAAACATAGCCCCATACAAGTTACTGTGAAGAAAATCAACTCCACCATAGCTAAAATCACCACTCTTCCATATCTTCGTGTATATGTAGTTGAATGTATGTAATTGTAAATTCTTTTCCCATGCTTATATTTTCTAATGTTGAAATAACGGCAAATCTTAGAAAATTAGAATGCAGGTTTTTTAATAATTGCCCAGTGTGGCCATGCTAGCCTCACTTCTGAGGAAAAGGTTTCCATGATTTCCATTAAAGACAGAGATTTTCAGCCTCATTCAGCACTGTGCTCATTGACAATACTTTTCAACACATATTTTCAAAGATACCTATGAGGTGCAAATTTATGATCCTGAAATTCAGTGCTGATAAGTGGCTACTAACGGACAAAATTTTTCACATTTCGCTGAAATAATTGTATCTCTTTCCTTTACTGTGTTTTTGAAGAAATGATGAACAAGCCTCTCTCAGGAAGATGTGGCACATGTTTCATGTCTTTCTACTGACTGGTTGACAGGAAGGTTCCATGTCATCCTTGCTGATAAGTGCTTCAGTATTTGTTGGTGTTTTCTTTCCTGACTACAGAAGTTCCAAACAGACAGTTTAGAAGTTGCTGGACTGCAGTTTTGTGTTTACAAGAGGACATATCACTGTCTGATGAAAATGTAGCTAGAGCTACATTTAGCTAGAGCTAGTCATTTAGCTAGAGCTAGTCATTTAGCTAGAGCTAAATGACTGCAGGTGGGCAGTGTGACATCAAGCTAGAAGTAGTAAATCTAGGCAATGCAATTAATTAGGGACAGTTTTTTCATCCCATTTTTTTCCTCTATTTAGTTGCTAGCTCTAGATAGAGTATTGTATTTAGAAAAGAGGCAGCAGTTATTGATTTTTTTTTTTTTTGAAATTTCTTCCTTCCCAGCATGTTCTTGAACACATGAGGAAATCCTTTCAGCCTGTATTGGAATCAGTTACTGGTGCAAAGATTGACAATATTGAAAACATTTGATTTGAATGTCTTCATTTGAAAATAACCTGGAGGCACTTATTAGACTTACTTTTCTTGTAAGCATTTGATTCACAGTTGTTGAAAAAGGTTTCTTCACATATGAAACTTGAGGCATCTGCTTTGTCATGTCAAAATGACAATTGGGTTGGATGTCAGGATGACATGGAGTAACATGAAACAATCCATCCAGCTGCATGGAAATTGTTTAAGTGCTTCTCTTGTGAGCATAACAGTATCCATTGGAAAGAGGAAAATCTGTGCAGGCCATGAAACAGTTATCTAATTCTCCTTCTCTGAATGGCCATAGGTGCAAAAAACCTGTGGCTCTTCAGATCCTATTCTATTGCATGGCAGCATTTTCAAAAGGGGAATAAGCTCTGCAATGACCAAGTGGAGTTTCTATTGTTCTGTGCTGAGAACAGAATGGAAAATAGGGGCAGAGTTTGTAGATTTTCTTTTCTCCTTACAAATGTGTATGTCATTTTTGCAATACTCCCTTTGTAGGGACAGTAGTCTCTTTCATTTTTGTGCTCATAAAATAACAATTCTTTTCATTCCATAAAACAATCTTGAAGCATTGTTAGGTGCTATATTAACATATGGATATTTATTGTGCGTGGGCCGTTATTAACTAAGTCTGAAGAAATGGGACAAATAGTAAGATGGAAATGTCTGGTTTCATTAAGAAGAATGTCTTCAAAGATTTGAACTCTGTTTTGAACACTTGAGACAACTAAAATTTGCCTCATGCTGTTTGAGTAGATACTAATGCTGTACCGAAACTCGTTTTTACAATGTAACCAAGATTTTCCATTATGGGGAGACCACAGAGTCTAGTGCTAGTCTTAACTCAGGTTTAAATTATTCAAATTATTCAAAAAGAATTACCTATACCTTTAATTCAGGATTATAGCACAATTCTGAGGTGCTGATTTTTTCCCAGAAGTGTATGTTCATGGTTTTTACTACTGTTACTCAGAGCCATTTTTTGGTTTCTTTGTATAGAACGCATGTAGACATAGCACAGACTGACATATAATTACCAACATTTTGTGGGCAAAATGGATGCCTCCTTGGCAAACCTACTATTTCTGATATATTGGAAAGCCCTCTTTTAAAGTATCTTCTTCTCTGTTTGCTCAGTTCATTCCAAACCATCAACTATTTTCCACAGCATAGCTTTTCAAAAGCTTCTTGTTCAGACAAGTTCCTTTGTTACACAAATAAAGTTCTCATTATGTTATTTGGATTTATACTACAAGTTCTGAAGGGAATGTTCCTAGATATTTTCCCTGTAAGAAAGTAAATTATAATTTAATGTGTGTGACATTGCAAAGGTGAGGGGAAGTGTTACAGGTAAGCATTAAGACAGATTTTTAGAATTCAACAAGAAAGTGAGCATACCTCCCTCCCCTCCTTAGTCATGTCTGCAATTAATCTGAAATGATAGGCCTGTAAAAAAGGAAACCTCAAACTTGGAAGATACTAGATTTATGTATTTTGTAATTCCTTCAACTTCAGTGGCCCTTTCCACCATTACAATGGACTAAAGACAGAAATCCTTCTGAATTACAATGTGCACTTGTTAAACTCTGACTTTGTGTGCACATCAAGAGCTTTCTGAACACTGATGTCCCTTATTTATCTTTCCCCTTTCTGTTGTGTAATGCTCTTATATTTTTAAATGACATGGACTGGTCACACAAGAATCAGTGGGACTTTATAAAACCCCAGCAGGGCAATAGTCTTTACAACACGTTGAAGGATGCTTACATTTTAGCAAAAATACAAAAAGAATTGTAATTGGAGTAATTTTCCATTATAGTCTATTAATAAAAATATTATAGGCTTTCTTCTATCTTTTAGAATGGCTTGCTCAATGCCTCATGATTCCCTTTGTTCATAGTCAATGCCTAATGGATTGCTTCTCTTACTGAATTGATTTTCCTTTGTATTACAGAATTGCAAAAATAGCTCATTTCAGAAAAAAATGCATCATTTTTCTGTCATCTTAGATTTCCTGTACTTAACACGTAACATGGATTTAAATGGAGGATTACAGGCAAGTTCAAGCCTGGAAGAATTCAAAAGATGTGGTGCTTAGGAGCAAGGCTTAGTGGTGGATTCTCAGTGTTAGGTTTATAGTTGGGCCTGATGGTCTTAAAGCTCTTTTCCAATCAAAACAAGGAGTAGCTGCTGAGGGCTACACAAATAGGGTGGACAGGAATATTCCAGTATCAATTTTATAGAGAAATATGGCCAAATCTTTTCTAAAATTTGGCTAAAACAGAACAGTGGGCTAAGACTTCTGATTTTAGTGTACAGGACACATAAAACTGCAGCTCTATATCCCTACAAGAACTGGTATAATGCTATGTTGCTGCAAAGTAAAGTGGGTTTTTTAACTGTATATATGACTTGGATGGACTTTGATTTTACATTAGAAGATATTTAGCATCACTGGATGTGCAGTATCTTTTTCAGGTGCAGTATTGATATGTTTGTGAAAACACATAAAAAATTAGGTGGATTTTGTCCAAAGAAAATTATTTGTTTGACTTGCTGTATTTCTGCTCCAGGTGATTTGCCTGGGTTAATCCACAGAATCCATGTGCACACAAGAACTTGCCTGCCCCAGGACTTTTGAAATAGCAGAACTCTGGTTCTGTGACTATCTGTTTTTTCTAATATGGTACCAGCTCCTAAATTTATATCACAGATGATTAAGAACAGTTGAGATGTATCTTAACAATGTACAAAAAATACTGTGGGAGTAGCCATAATGTAATGTTCTCAAAATGTAGGTCTGCTGATGAGGGACCATAAATACCTGCAAAACACTTTGTGAATAAATTCTCCTGGTTAACATTTCAAGTTCATCCAAGAAAGATTACTCTTTCTCATTCATGGTATGGATGATAACTTCAGAATAGAATTACTAGTTTATGCTCCTGTGTCTTTTTTCCCTGGACTTCTTAGATTCCTGCAGCTGAAAAGATGAACTGGTGCTTGAGTGTGTCTATATCATAAATAACTCCAATTGTAGCCAGCAATTCTGAATATCAGATGTTCTTCTCCAATTCCTTAGTCATTAGTAGATATAAGCAATGTTTAATCAAGGTCTAACTTGTTTGATCATTCAGAATAAACATAAGCATTGTGAATGTCGCTGTTCCAGGTCTTGAAAAAATAAAGTTTTATAACAACACTAGGAGATGGATCAGCACAGAACTAGAACAGCAGAAAGATCCTATAGCAGTCTTTAACAACAAAATTATATAGGGGCATAGTAAACTGGAGAGCAATTCTACCATTACTTATTCAAATGCAAGGGAGAAGATGCAGTTTTGCTACAGAACAGACTTCTGTGAACCCAGTCAATACACAGTTTGTGTTCACTTCTGAGCATAAAGGCACACACTTTAGGCATGCAAGTGGAGATACGTGTCTGAGAAAGGTGTATAATTTCAACATGTAGGTCTGCAGCACAACTAAAAACCACAGAAAACAAGAACAGCCACACCTACACTATGAAAACTAAAATGTACAAATGAAGAAAGAGTCTTTTAACCTTTGAATTTCTAAAAATACAGATAATATGCATTATTGATAGCTTATTAAAATTATGTTCTATCATGCTTGAGAAGGAAAAGATGATAAAAATACTTTATGTTTAAGCTTGTTTATGTTATAGTGGGTAAAAAAACCCCAAACAAACCCCCAACCAACCAGCCAAAAACCATCAAAATTCCTAAACCTGAGAACACTAAATAACACTATAATAATGAATACATGTGATTTAAATTAGGAATGCGTATTTTCTTCAGGAAAACTCTTTGAAACTGAATTTCCCAAGCTTTGACAGGTAGCAAGCAGTAGCTAGTTGTCAAGAAGTTAGACTTGTAACCACAAGGGGAGGGAACATACAGATAGTATTTCAAAATACCAAGAAAATTTTTCCTCTAAATGTTGAAAACTAACCATAAGGATTAAAATGGCAAATGAAAATAAAATCTGCAATCAGGAATCTTGGAAAAATTTTTTTAAATCTGCACTCTAGAGTTCCTTGAAAGACCCAGAGATCCTAGAACATTTCAGGAAATAATCTTAGTAGAGTCTTTTGTACTGTTCAGTGGCTATATAGGTCCTTGAAGATCCTACTTCATTGTGTGACTTAGCTGAAAGTGAAAATCAGTAGTCCTTTCTCTGTGCTAAGATCATATTTAGAGGAATTTTCAGTGTCAAGAGTTAAAAAGAAAAGAACAATTTTCTGTTCTTGATCAATGACTGCAATACAAATGAAAGGGTGAATACTGTAAATTTAGAGCTATGACAGTCGCTGAAGCATAAGAGATCAAATGAAAGAAGTAATATCAAATGTAACTCAGTAAGAAAAAACAAAATGCATCCTGTGAATGTAAACAGATATGATCGATCAATCATTTATGGTGCCTCTTGGTCTTCCTGAGGTTGTGGTTCTAGCAAGGTCGACAACTAGATCCAAGGGCCCTGATTATGAATCCTAGGTGTCCATTTTCATTGCAGTACATCCAGTGTGGATTGTAAAACATCTTGTTCTAACTATGTGTTTGAATTAGAAATGGGTGGGTCTGTTGGAAGGTGGTCCCCACCATTTTGTCCTTTCATGACTTTCCCCACTGGACACTGAGATAAGTAAAGTGCATCTAGGTTTTACTCACTCAGCATCTGACTGCTGGCATTCCAGCTTACACCATTTAATTTTAAACCCTTTTTATCGCCCCTGCACACCCTAAATATTCTGCTTTGCATGAAGAACATGTACTTGCTTAATCATGCAACTCTTCCACAGATTGTTTTCAGATGGAACTTTGCTGAAAGGAAGATGAAAGCAACCCAAATGCAGATTGAAGATATGTAAAGAGGCCCCGTGCTACATGTCAGCTTTGAATAACTTGTTACTGGTTTCTTTAAAGTTGTCTAACTGTATGATAGGATAGGCCTGTGTCAACCTGCATAGATTTTAAACATTTTTAGAAGTAACATCTTATTTCCCTTTCATGCAATATGCTTTAGTTTTGTTTTTTGATATGAAATAGTATTGATAAAATTACATTTTTTAGAGATTGTGTTTGGAATGAAATTGAAAGAAATAAAAATATACTTGAATGGACTAAATGCAATAAACGCACAAGCTGCAATGCATGCTCTTAGTAAAATATATTTTCTAGAATATAGCTTAGTAAAAATGGAAGCACAAAGCTTAGAAAATCAGAAGTACTCCATTCTTTTTCAGCTTTAGTCCATGTTTCTTATTAAGAGTAAGCTTAACTTGAGAAATTGCAGGCTGCCATTGCTGCTGAACAGTCTTCCTTCAATAAAAAGCAAAGGTTTTTAAACCAAAATTAAATTGCAAGGAAAAGGAAAAGGAAAAGGAAAAGGAAAAGGAAAAGGAAAAGGAAAAGGAAAAGGAAAAGGAAAAGGAAAAGGAAAAGGAAAAGGAAAAGGAAAAGGAAAAGGAAAAGGAAAAGGAAAAGGAAAAGGAAAAGGAAAAGGAAAAGGAAAAGCTTTCCAAATGCATCTTTTCTTGTCCCCCAAGAATGTGCTTCCTCTTAAATAAGAGTGACATTTTGGTCACAAGAAAGAACCTAGTGTCAAGTGATTAAAATAGGTACATAAAATTTCAGAAGAAAATGTCCATAACCTATATCCAACTCTGATAATCTGTTTTCTATCAGAAGGAGGAAACCAATCCAGTTGAGGGGTTACTCACGGATTTCTGGTTGTGCATGTGAGCGAAAGTGGCCTCAGGGAGGTTCTTACCAGGACCATGGACAGTTCCACGGACGACACTGCTGCTGCTCTGGAGAGTGCCGAGTGCCAGCCTGCAGAGCAGCAGGCAGATTTCTTCAGGGACTTGGCTCTAGCCTTGGAACCTCTGGTTATACACCCATGTCCACAAACAAAGGTTCAGTGTCTTTTGTCTCTTTACTGTATACTTTTCTACTCAACAATTATCCAAAATTTACTTTTTACTAGTATTCCTTTTGTCATATTGTAATTTAATTTTCAACTATTCATTATCCATTCTCTCTACTTAAAATAAATACCCTCCCACACACAACTTTCTGATATCTCAGTGTGTCTGTTGTCACTTTTCAGTTCTTTGGCATTTTCCAATTCCTAGACTGAGTACTTCCTGTGATAGTTATGAGATGCTAGGTTCCCTTTCCTGTCCTGGCAATCCTCCCAACTACTGTTCTCCCCACCTATCCACCAGTAGGCTAAAAAAACTTCATAGAGATTCATTCACTCAGTTCTTCTTCTTTGTTGGCCATAAATGTAAATTAATCACAGAATCACAGAGCTGACAAGGTTTGAAGAGAGCTTCAAGATCATCCAATCTAATCTTACATCTAATACAACCATAATCACTCCTATACTATACCCCCAAATGACACATCCAGAGACCTCTTGAAAATTCCACCGCCTCCCTAGATAAGTTATTCCAATGCCTAGATACTTTTCCAGTGAAAATGCATGTTCTAATATCTAACCTGAACCTCCCCTAGCACAGCTTAAACACCCTTCCCCTCATCCTTTCACTTAAGAGATGTCAAAAGAGACTTCCCCACCTGGCTACAGCTGCCTTTCAGGCAGCTGTAGACAATGATAAGGTCTCCCCTGAGCCTCCTTTTCTCCAGGTTAAATACCCCCAGCTCCCTCTGACTCTCCTCTTAGGCCATGTTTTACCCCAGTTGATTGTCTCAACATATTTATTTGTTTCACCAGTTAATCACAGCATTTCTTGTATCACCATAAAATATCTGATAAATGATTTTTTTTTTTCATTTTTAAGCTTGGAATTATGCTACTACTGTTATCACACATTCTCTGCCCCACCAAGAGAGGTAATGGGCATCAAGCTGACTTACTGGGAGGAAGTGGTGAAAAAAGCCCAAATGTATTTCTAAGTACAATGTTTAAAAAGATAAGAAAAAATTAGTAGAAGGTTTTAGAAGGCCATTTCTAGACCTGTCTTGACCAGCCATTTCTACTCCTGTCTTGAAGAAGACATTAAAAACATTTGAACCTAGAAATGACTGGTTAGTGTGCCTCATCTCATGGTCTGATTGTGTCTGCAAAACAGAATAATAGGAAGGGAGGTAAGTGGGAGGGAAAAAAAAGATTATAAAAACCAAAGCTAAACCATATCAAAAGAAGAACAAGGAAATATTTCGCTTCACAGAACTGTTAATACAGCTTGCTGAAACTCCACAGAGATTATTAACTTTTAACAGCCAACCCACTGTGCAGGAGGGGCAGGACAGAGTAAGACCCTATAACCCAGTTTTAGAGGGTATATCCATATAGCCTGTATTGTCTGATGCATAGTCATAAGAGAAGTGGGATCTCCTCTGCCAGCACGTGTTAGAACCTAGTTCTTATGGTAGTTCAGGTTTGGAAGTCTCCCTCACTTGGGATGACAGGGGCTTAAGTAAATATGACTGCAGCCATCACCGTTACCAAATTCAGCCAAGTATTTAAGGATATACTTAAAAAATAACACATGTGCTCTGTGAAGTCAGGACCTGCACAGGATTACACTTTTTTACAGTTACATATTTATGGACTTTGAAATACAATGTTATTCTGAAATAACAGAGGAAGCACAGGATTTACGTGTGCCTGATTGTTGTTATCCTGCTAGTAGTGGCAAACTGGTTGGAACATGACAAGCTGCAAAAAGGGCAATCTTTTAAATCATGTTGAAAAGGTCTTTGAAGGTAAAAACTGTGAACACAATAAACCTTTTCTTGTAACAGAGACAGTTTTCCTTTTAGAAATAAACTGTAAAGCAAATCAGCTATTTTAAATTGAACAAAACTTATTTGTTTTTATATATAGTAAAGGTTTACTTTGCAATTGGTATTTAATTTTTTCCCCAGGAATTAAATTCAATTGTGGTTTACCGTGTGTACTGTGTGACCACATCAGCTCAACATTTTTTACCTACAGATAAATATTTCATAGCAACATTCAATGAAAACACTACAGATAATTTAAAGGCATGTTCAAATGAATGTTCACAAAGCAAATAAATTTTACATATTAAAATCAAGCCCTTGCATGTTATGGTTAATTATTTCTGACAAAAATTAATGATTTTTCTTTCACTTTCAATGTCTACTGAGTTTCCCATCAAAACTGTGTATCTTAAACTGATTTTTTTTACTATTTTTTTTACTAGATTTTAATTAACTTCAAAGTGAAAGTTATCATAAGCACAAACATATTATCAAGGACATCCTGTGTCTGGAGAGAGGGTTGGTCCTTTATTATCTGAAGCACAGGAAGAGCTTAGTCAATTTAGAAAGGGAGAGAAGAAGTTATAAAAAGATTGTTTTTTATCAAATATAACTGGTGGATAGAAACTGAAGTCAGGTCAGAAGAAGCTGTTACAGAAAATGGGGACATTGCTTCAGGTTAACATTGTTTTAAAGTTCCAGTAATACCTCTTTGTGAAAACTAAGCTCAGCCACCCAACAGGCCAGAGGAGTGCTTCAAAGCATAATGGAGACACAAATACAAGGATATGACATTCATTTTTTAAAGATACAGAAATATAAGACTGAAGGCAAAATTTTAAGCTGTAGGGATCCACAACTTTTCATTCTGTCTTGGAAACAGGTAAGATGCTGAAAATGCTTATGGACTTTAGATCAGTGACCTTCTTCTGAAGTGCATCTGAATTTAGAGATTGGAATGTAAGCTTTCTTCTGTAACTCCAGGTCAAACTGTCTGGAGGTAGGCACCCCCAGACAGTGTCCGGAATCAGCAAATCCCTTCTCCTTCAGGACTGATCACAGAGCTGGAGAAAGTAGCAGTGCAAGCCAGGCCTCCTGAAGAGAGATGGCGAGCACAGTCAGAAGCAGGAATGGTCACTTCATGGACTGCTTTCCCAAACTTCTACAGACCTTATCTGTATATTCACAACTAGAATTGCCAAAAGAGTTCACTTAAAGAGATGGATGTTTCTCCTTCCAGGCCACTGTCTGCTGGATCCCCACTTTATAACTGATGTCTGTTTGTCTTCCCAAGCTACATTAATTGCCAACAGCAGTGTTCAGAAGTCTCAGGGGGACATACTCAACTGAAGGTACCCATACACTGCGGGGAGTGCAGCAGTTCGTGCAGGCTTTCATTTGTAGTGAGTCTTACAAAAATAACCCTGGCTTTCCTAATCCCCAGTAATAAGAAGAAACATGACTAAGTTTTCAATCATGAATATGTCAACAACTGCAGTTTGATTTTCATTCTAAAAGAATTGTTCTTATGTGGCAGTGCCAGCTGTCAGAACACCCATGGTCTGGTATTCTACTTTGCAATAAAAATTTTTAACTGAAAATAATAAGTTGATACAGGATTTAACAGGATGAGTGTGGGGATTCATTAACCAGTGATGCAATGCCAAGTATAGCTATTTTCATATTGACTCCAGCTAAAGGTGGATTGACTTACTTCTTTTATTTTTTGTTCATGGGAAAAGGCTACTTTCCCAATTTCTTTCGTGCTATAAACTATAAACCTCTTCTAAAATTATATCAGCTAATGACATTTTAAGAAAAGATAAAATGCAGAATACAAGTTCTAAAGTAAGGTCTCACTATTAAAAAAAGAAAACCCAAAACTCAAACTCTCATCTATATTAAAAGCAAGCATTAATAGCAGAAGCCATTTTCAGTCCATGTTTTCAGTAGTCTATATAAATGGCAGTGACATTGAGGTATTCTCATTAATATTTTGACTAATCGTGTCACTATTACAAAAACTAGAGATCCTTTTTCACCTATTTAATTTAGAATCATATCAAGATTTCTAAAGGGAAATTGTGGAAGTTTAGCCTTTAGGTCTATTTTATCCTTTTTTGATATTCATTTAGAGATTTACTCATTTGCTTATCAGTATTCCTAATTTTCTAAAATTGAATTTGAACCTTCTGGAAAGCACTATTTTGAATTTAAGTCCATAGAAAAATAGACAAAATGAGGTAGGAAAAAGAACTATACATAAAAAAAGAGAAAAAAAACCAACCTCACGTGTTCTCTTAATCACATGTTTGGTTTGCTGAGACCTAGGTTAAAATCATTGAAGTTGGTGAGTCTTTACTGGAGCCCTGAGCAAGCACAGTGAAAAGTAGAGTTTAAGAGCCTTTTCAGGGAGCACTGTTACTGTGCAGTGGGTAGTTACAAGGTTTGGTGATGATTTTGTGTGCAAGTAGTCTACCTGGGAATAAAAATATTCCGTTTCATGGCTGTGGCATTTCATGGTTCTTGTTTGAACTATCTGTCTCTGTTTTGTCTATGAAATTGTTGAGCCTATAAGGAGCACTGCATTTTTCTGGCATCAAAATCAGCATATTGGATTGTTTCTAGATAGCCTGTATGCAGTTATATATAGAAATGAACAAGAACTAAGTGCTCACTTCACAGATAAATAAGTAGATTCTGTCCAAATATTCACTGTCTGCCAGTGTCTGCCGGTCTGTGATGACTTTAAAGGATGTTGTTTCCCTCTTATTCATTTTCGTCCTCTCTTTAAACTGTATAGGAAAAGAGTAATAGAAGAGAACTGAGGAAATATTCATCAACATCAGTAGAAAATCTGGAACCCAACACTTCTGTCCTTACATTGAGGAGGTGGTAAATCTAAATCTTGCTATTTAATTGGTTTCTTAGCACAGTAAAGAGAGCTGTATATGGTCTCCATCTCCTTCAGCATATTTGGTACAAGTAGGAGCATGTGGTACCATTCAAAAAGACAATAACAGATACCAGTTATGGTAATCTAAGGCAGACCCAGACACAAAACAGTAGAGTTGTCTTAATGCCGTCTCTGGAATTTGGTTCCCATTTCTGTGTTACCCAAATATTTCACTAAGACTTCTGGAAACTTTATATCCAGAAAGTTCTGTTAGCATGGATTTGGCAAAAATAAATAGAACTGATTCTTCTGCAAAGACATAAAAATGGCATGCTAAAGGTTATTTTTTTGTTTGGATTTGAGATCAAAACAGAAGCCTCACTGCATCTGTTCCATGATGCTATTGTCTGGGTTGCAGCAGACACAATGCTGACTCTCTCAGCAACCTAGAATAGCAGTTCCAGACTGCTCTGAGTTAACAGATCCTCACTGGAATGTTACTACCTAGAAAAATGGGATATGGGCAGACCGCCTCCATGCTCTGGCAGTAATTAGATCCTGAAATAGTTCACTGGGGACTTCTGTGGACAGTCAGGCACAACAGAACAGCTCTAAGGTTGAGTCCTAATGATCCAAGATGCATCATGTTGGGGTGCATTAATAATGGTATTATGGTCAGACTACTTCTCCTTACCTTCATACTCTGTACCCATATGAGGCTGTGTTTTGGATTTATGACTAAAACACTGTTTGACTCTTGCTAAGCAGGTTCTTGAACAGCACTGAAGCATTCTCTTTTTCCTTTTTTCTTTCTCTTTTTTTATCTTTGTGTTTGAAGAATTCATGTGAATCTTTGGGCATGCTCCTGTTTTTTATAATCAGTCCATAAGATATCACCAGAAATTAAACCAGTCCAGACTTTTTCCTGAAATATCTACAATGCCTGTTTGCATGGCATAAACCACCTAACCTTTTTAAACCATGGGTTTCACCATGTTCATTGACTTGCACACGCCTCTCCTTTGGAACAATTTCTTACTAAGTGGGCAGAATTGTGCCTTATTAGCTTAGACTTGAATTTAGAGAATTGCAGGGAAGTACTACTGTGTGAGGAGTTTTTCTCTTAGGACAAGTTGGGGAATAATGCAAGCCATGGAGCCACCTAAATGGTGAAGAGGCTTTCTGTGGGCTGGATAACATTTGAAGGGGTAACCTGAACAGTTCTGAATAATTTGTGCTGCAGCTATGTCCACTCTTTTGCTATAAATTAGGGATATCTTTGTGCTGCTCAGGACTGTTGTGGAAAGAAGGGTATGCTTGTAAATTAATTTCAATCCTTCCCCTTTTGGATGATCAGTGAGATAAGATTTGAGAACACAAAGGCTAAGTTTTCAGTTGAGGTAGCAAACGAGCAATTTAAACTCATTTGAAGATCCTACCATAAATCTGCGTGAATACTTGAAAATTTGCAACTTCAGGATTCAATCTGCAACTTTGAAAACAAAGGAGATTCAGTCATCACCATTAAACCCCGTATTCCCACCTTTTTCTTTTCCCAGTAAAAACAACCAATACAGTATTGAATGTATATGTACGCTTTGACACAAAGCAAGTGCATTCCAAATGCTCTTGCTGTAGTCTTATCTCAGTTGAGTTCTGGGTGCATATGTCCCTCCACTAGAATGTCTCACATCCCCGTACAATGTTTTACCTTTACAAAGAGATTATTTTGTAATCAGAAAATATGCTTGTAGACCAGCTTGGCAAAACAAACGTACCTCCTGGCGGTGTATAACATTGCCCAGCATTAGGGGACTGTGATACTGCATATTTTCTTGCTGACCACATCACAGGGCTGACCAACTACATCTGGCTTCTGTCAAACCTTGGAAAACAGCAGCCTAGAAGGTTGCCTAAGATTGCAACAGGTCCCATGAAAACCAACTAAAGGGAAAGTTGACAATAATAGCAAGTCTATTTCCATGTTTTCCACATGAGGCCAGTACCTTGCAATCACCCCAGCGCTGCAGTTAGTTTTGCTAATGCTCTTAAGACCACAAGGGCAAGCAAGACCTCTCAGTTTGCTCAGTAGTGCCACCATTGGTATCACCTGGGCAGCAGTAGCACCTACTCACCTGCCTATCTCCCTTACAGAAGTTCTCTATGTCAGAAAGCCTATCAGAGAAAAACGGTTGGGATGAACAGAAATTGCCTATTAACACCTAATATTTCACCAATCCCAGTGATTTGTGATCAAATTGAAAAAAAAAGGCTTATCTTTTGGAAAGTTTAAAGAAAACAGTCAAGCAATTAAAAACTGAAGAGGAAAATCCATGGGTAATGTTTCAGTGAGCAGCTCTTCAGAGCTCTGCCCTTCACTGACACCTATACTTATCAAGGGGTATTTTGCTACTGGAATGTCAGGTGTTGTTGACAGAAGTTGAGCCTCTGAAAAGGATGAAGAGCTCTTCATGCATTCTGACTCTTTCCACCTGATCTACTCTGCTCTGTTATTATTTCATGGGGACTTTTCTTTTCCAGTACCTAGAAAAACACATGGAGCAAGTTAAACCCTGTATAGCTCTGTAAATGTGTATCATTTAATGCTTTATTTGAAGTTGCATGAAAGGTATTTGCAAAGTATTACTTTTTTTGGAGAATGCTTGTTTCGTATACCTTATCCTGATGGAATAAAAAACATACAGGAAAAAAGAGTTTCAGCACATTGAGACCACAGAGAATCTAATATATTTTTTTTTTCTGGTGAGGAGAATAGTGCTGAGGAACAGAATGTAGCCTGTGATTAATGTAACTCAAAAATGTTGAATGAAATGATTATAAGTCTGAGTGATTTCTGTCCTCTTCCTACAAGTCAAAGAAATCTGAGTTCTTGATTATTAATTCATGGTTGGCAACGGGACGCAATTTAGCTATTCTTTTAATTTCTGTTTTCATTTAACTATCCTAGAAGAAGCATCCTTGCAGTATTGCCATTTTATGCAAAACAGAAATAGCCAATGAACATTTCAGAAATGGAAGTACATAGCTGTAAATTAGCACAAATACTGTACCGTGCTAAGACACCAGCATGTGTTTAATGACCTGGCATCTGCAAGAGGCTGTGACAGCATCTCTGCCCAAGAAGAATTAGTCTGAATGCCTCTAATGGCAGTGCAAATGCTGGGCATGGGAACCTTACACATTTGGAGAACTTGCAATTATACACAGTGTCACCTATGAGCTCTGCTTAGTGTAGGAACAATGGAAGTAAGCATCCTCCAAAATTCAAATAATTTTCTGGTATCAAGTTTTGTGTGAACATAAAGTTGGGGTAAGATTTGCCAGAAGACCAATAATGATCTCAGATTCATATTCCTCTGTCCTTCACAGTCTCATATTTTGCTCCAGAGAATTCTGCCTTTGGTATTTTTGTAGTGTGATGCATTCTTCATGGTGAAATATCCAATGTACTTTTGTTATTTTGCTTCTGTCTTCTGTCACTGAGATAACTGTCTTTCTCTCTATAATGTAGTAACATTTAGACCAGGAGGTTAAATCTCTTCAACAGGCTCCTCTGCAGTCCCTTTTCTAGTTCTGAAAAAGTGCAGAAATGTATTGGGATGCTTTTAAATATTGTATCCAACCATGTAAACTGAAGAATTCCAAGCAACTCTGAAAGCACTGTTTCCCATGGTGAAGCAGATCTTTCTGACTCCTTTTGCATAGTCCAGGAGAAAACCTGAAACCCAGAGACAGCTGTTACCTTCTGCTTGCCATTTAAACAATCCCTGCTCAGGTATATTGGAGCTGGTAGATCAGTCTTGCCAGTGACAAGACCAGATAACAATAACAAGAAAAACAAAACATCCCACTGTGATGCTGAAACGTTTCAGAGCCCTTCAAGAATCAAACACTTCAGCCTAATTTCGTCTGCCCTCCCCCAGGTCTGTCAGATGCAGCGAGTCTCCTATCTGGCATCTCCCTGTCTGAGCAAGAAGCAGCTTACAAGAAGTAGTGAACATTACTTTGGACTATGAGGATGCTTCTTTGTCCATTCCTGTTCTAGTCTTATCCTCGTTTCCTTACCTTGCCTATAATGTCTTACCTTACATATATGAGGGTATGAACTGGCATTTCATATTATATGTAAGCCAGGTTCTCAGAGAGCCGTGGTGAAACAATACTAGACCAGCTGATTCTCTACGAGTTTCCAACCCAGAGCTGTAGAAAATGTTTTTGTAGAGAATTCTCAAAACCTGACAGAAGGCTCACACAGTTTTGGGCATTTGTATGCAAACCCTGACATAAAGTATGCTGAGATAGAAAGGCCATGGAATTAGACAGACATTGTTGAGAGAGAAATTGAACTAGAAACAAGCTTCAGATGATGACCTTGCAAATAGACTAAATATTTTTGAGAAACAGAACTATGAAAGGTGTATTGTAGCAAGACTCACATAGGGTATTTTGATAGATGATTGGTTTAGAAGCATTGGCATCATTGTGTGGCAAAAGCTAATAAGCCAAAATATGCTTATAATGCATTATAATTAAGAAATAGTTTGACTTCCGATTTTGATGGCACGAATTGTAACATCTGTGCCATCTCACCCTTTGCATGAGACTGAAAATAGAATTAAATCTTTTGAAACACCTCTCAGGACCCCCATCTCTGAGTCAGAAAGAGACAAGAGCTGCCCCCAATGACAGTGTAACAGGCTCCAGTTCAAGCCACCATCCTCTTCTACTTTACCTATTTTCCCAAGCGATGGAGAGAGCTTTTGGCTCTGGATATATATACCCAAGTTAATGCCATCTTTTAATGGCTTTCAAAGCATTCATGAGGAAGACCAATGAAATAATTCATTTGTATAATAAATGTAAGACCTTTTAATGAAAAACTTGCAGGGCATACAAAATAACCTGTTTTTAAATTAAATAACTCTGTTCTTTTAAATTCCCTTTCCTAGCCAAGGCATAACAGGGGTTAGTGCACATTATAGACTAATTGCCTACATAATTTCATTTTATGAAACAAAGTGCTTTAAAAAATTATAGGGTTATATAAAAGCATGTGAAACCACTAAGTCAGCTTTGTTTTCAGCCTCATTCAATAATAGCAGCACTTTAGATGTGGTGTGAACTGTAAACATTTTCTTGGGGAAAAAAATGTCATAACTTTGTGTTCTGGTACCTGCCTGCGTGTCGATGATATTTTCTCCTGTCCTATTATAATGTTTGCTCTCAAATTTTTTTGCCCCTCTTTCTTTGCAAGAGATATTGTTTTGTCCTCCTGGCACCTTTCAGTAAGCGAAGTCCCTCCCTGTCCCTGGCTTGGTGTCTCTCATCCTTGAACCTGTGTTGAGCCAATCATTTTTCTGGCAGCAAAGAGATGAAGAGAGTGCCTTTGACGCTTCCCTCAGGTCATGAGCCAGAGCAGTCGAGGGAGAGCTGTATGTATTGCTTCTCCAGGATCCTCTCTCAAATCCTTGGTGTCAGTAGTGTTAGGCTACAAGGCCAGCCCATAAAAGAAGTTTTACTACTGGCTGAGCAGCAATGTCTTTTTTTTTTCCTTCCTGTTTTTCTGTCCCTCAAAATAAACAACAGGAAGGGAAAAAGTAGACAGCAGGAGGCAAAAATACAACAGGAGCTGCTGTTTCTGGGCTGTAACCTTACTTGGATCACTCTGTGTCAAAAATACGTATCAGCCACTAAGGCTGAGTGCTGGCAGCTTTAACGTGATGCGACCCTGATGACTTCAGACCTCCCATAAAATGCACAAAACAGAAGTCATGGTGGATATATAGCCTTTTCAATGTTAAAAGAGAGCATTTCCACGGCATGCAAAACACGAGGGTGCAGAACAGATCCCAAAGGCCTAGATTTAGCTTCAAGATTTTAGCTCTTACAATACGGCTCTCCAGATAATACAGAAATAGATTTATAACATATATTTGCCCAACATGTTAGCGTGCTCTCCCTTAATTAAAAGAGCAGCCAACGCCCTGATAGCATCATATTGCTGGGACAAAATAAAATGATATTATCCACTCCGGCTCTTATCCCAACTGCTGGGTACATAAAGTGGATTAAGAGGGGAGGGAGGAAGGGCAATTTTGAAAAATAGTGGTACAATAGCGAGCCTGTGATCTCACCTGATTGAATCTTATCAGCTCTTACCATCACTGTTGTGCTTTTGTTTTTCTTTCTTTTCCTCTTTTCTACAACATATACCAAAGAAGAAGAAAAAAAAAAATCTTGCTACAGCACTTACTGTTATCTTTTTACCCATTCCAACATGGAAATTCAAAAGTTGTGACCTGAGAGATAGCTAACACAGGAGTTTAGAAGTTGCTCACAGTTATGCTCTGTGCATGATCAAGGTAAAGAGCAAAACACAGAAAATCTGATTATCATAACACATTGCACAGTGAGAGGCAGACCTCACATAATGTAAAATCAATCCACCTAAATCTCTTTGTAGCCTGAGCTATTTCTGAGATGGGCAGTAAAGCTTTAGTGTGAGAAAGAGTGAGCTCTGTGTGTGAATATGCATGCACTGAATAACCCGCCTGCCCCGGGTGCCATGCTCAGAATGCGTAATTCTCTAATGCACGTGTATTTTACCTAAGCCCCTTTTTAAAAGTTTTGGGTTTTCATGTATATGATTAAAATTGTGGTTTGCAGTGCCAGAGCCAATTTCTTGTTCTGGAGGTGAGGCTGCAGCTTGCTGTGCTGCAAATGTCACCGTCGAGACGTTTGTTAGGGCTGCACTGCATGCCGGTTAATCTGTTTACTTATGCAATGGTGGAAATGTGACCTGGCTATTGTGGTGATTAACAGAGTCAAATATCCTCACATTAACTAGTGAGCTGGGCAATCAGGCTGGATTATTGTTACATTCAATTTAAATTACAGTGGCATGACAGGTCCTGAGGTATTTAGTAACGGATTTCACAGCACAGATATGCTTCATGTGTAATGAATAAACTCTGGAGAGCAAGAAAAGGAAAAAATAAAACAAAAAGGTATTTTATGATCATTGTGAAAAATTTATGGAGTGTAGCTGGCATGAAATTCTATAAAATGAACTGGCTCCAACCAGTCCAACAACAAAGCACGCACTTTTCTTCCTGCTGCTTATGAATTATTATTACCGAGTCCTCCTATGTTTACTCATTAGCATTGAACCCTTTGCAAAACTGTGATTCAAAATGGAATTCTTCTTAATTGAAAATACCCCCAGTATGCTGGGAGAAAAAATGAAGGGGGAAAATGGCAGCAGCACCATAATAGGCCAGTTAACTCTGTGATAGTCAGAGGGGGTGACTGCTCCTAACTTGAATGTTATTCAGGATTCACAGCCGGACTGTACGAAGGAGAGAGCAGGTTGCATTCAAGTTGTTCTGCACACTGACATACATATAATTTAAATATTTAGCCACTGGTGTGCTGCTGCAGTGCGTTAGCCCACTAGCACCAGAGTGCATTAATCCTGTTCTCTGTGCGACTTGCTGACTTTGACCTGTTTTATGCTCTGTGACTGAATAACACATAGTACTTTGCTTGGGGAAAAAAAAAAAACCCTAAACAAAACACACTATGATCTCAACACACATTGGTTTCAATTAACTTTTAACCATTTGATTGCGCTAATTCTAGGCTGTTAGTTAGCTATTGCAGAGCTGGCTGTATTGATTTTGAGCAGGATAAACTGAAGCAGACATCAAAGACTGAATTTTCAGAAAATAATTTTCCTTCTTTCCATTTGTTTCTTCACTTATTTGCAAATATTTTTTCAGAGGCTGTTTTGATACTCATAAAAGTTCTGATGAGAAATAAAATACTTTAAGATTTCAGCAGTATTATCTGGCATTTATTGACGCTTAAGAGAATGATGCTACAGTATGGAACTGTTGAAAAACATCTTATATTAAAAAGTAGAGAAAGCTGCAAATAACAAGTTTTAGTGGCAAAAATATTGTGGTTGGTGAGGTGTTCAGGTGCTGCTTGGTGGATCTAGACTAGGGAAGAACTAATGGGGCCTCACATGGAAAGCCTGACTTTGTGATATTGCATGTACCAATCATTTAAATGTAATATCAGAGAACTGAGAGTACAGTGAAGCCTCATTCATTTAATTGCAGTCTGACGTACAACCTTTAAAATTATGGACCATTATACAAAAGGGAATGAGAGAAGAGTGTGACATCTGTGCTGTGGCTTATGAAGGAAGCTCATCCTGGTACAAGAATGAAGTTGCAAATGAAAAATAACAGCTTTTAGGTTCCAACCTTTAACCTCAAGATGCTGAGTTCAGTTCCATGTTGGTCAGAATCATTAAGAGGCCTCCAAATCCAGTCCTCTTTAAGCATCTCTCTGAGCTCACCTCTGCATCTCCTGGGTGCTTCTCCATTGCAGGGTGTCACTGTTGGAGACCCTGTGCAGATATGAGAATCAAAGAAGAGAACCATGAGGGAAACAGATGCTCACTCAAGCTGGTCTACACTGGATGGTGATTAAGAAAAAGTTATTCCTACCTCTAAACTTGTAAGAACTTCTACATCTGTCATCTAGTAAATCCTTATTCTGCAGGTTATTTTAAAATACTAGTGGTTAAAATATTCAAGAATACTCTGAACTCTGGAATGTATATTGACCATGTAGTACAGCAATTCCTGCAGTGCTTTGGGCTCCCACTAAACTGCAGAGGAACAACAAGCACTATAAATATCTCTTGTGTTGCAATCTGCCTTGTACATCCCTTTTGTTAAATGCAGCTTTCTCCACTGTCTATGGAATATCAGTGTGGAAATCAAAAGAAGATTGCATCTCTAAAATCCTCACTTCTGCCAGACACGCTCTTTAGCTACAGTCATGTGTAGCTCCCCATCTGGCAAGATGCAGCTGCTGAGCTTTCTCTATGAGTCCTGTATAAAAATCAACACCTGTCAAAGGGTTTTTGTATGGAGAAAGGTGTATTTTTAAAATATTTATTCAGAGCAAGTCAGCACGCTGTGGGCCACTGAAACCAACCTTAGTGTTGTAGTTATGGCTATAAAATATTCCCCTCCCATTAGAATTTCCAGGCAATGGCATTTTGCTAAAAGATGGTTGTTTGCTGCCCACTCCTCTCAAGCCAGTTTGTCACTGGACACAGATGAGTCTGAGGAGCTAAGTCCAGCATCCAGCTCAGTTGTTTTTGCAGACAGTGATGAGAATGGGTCATTTTGCCATTTCACCCTTAGGCAGTCCCCATTGCTGGAGACTTTTAGGATCCTCCCTCCCTCTAACTGTCACATGAGATAAAGTGGGAAGATGCAGGATGATATGGTTCTCCTACCAATCAATAGCCTCAAAAGTATATGCAAGAGTCATCTGACCAGAGAGTCACTGCTGTGTAGGAGGTACAGATAGAGTGCCAAATAGCAGATGCTTATTGAAGATTCTAATGATTTTAGCAGGAGAATGGATCCCCAGGTCCCTTAATTCTGCAGACTCTTCTCTTAGAAAATAGCAATAAATAAATCTTACACTTTTCCTCTGTTTAAACTTATCTTTAGGGCTTTTCTGCCTCCCCATGACATAAAATGATACGGTTCCACTATGCAAAGCAAGAACATTATGCATTATCTGGCCTCCTGTGTCCAGGACATACTCACTCAAGCCAGAACTATCCTGTCACATCAGTAAAGTTAGTAACCTCAGGTGACCAAAGCATTAATACTTTATCTGTTTGAGTAAGTTGTGTATCACATCTACTGCCTATAGAAGAACAATGTAAAGTTTTGTATAAGAAGCAGGAAACCTGCAAGAAAAACACACTAATACAGAAATCTAAGTTATGCACAAAACATGCATGGCATAGAAATATATTTGTGATCCCTATTTTAAATGACCTCTCTGCAGTAAATAGCAGAAATCTTCCAAAAGGGTGATACACAAAGAACCCACAGCAGTCCCCTCATTTAGAGCCCAATGACTCCCTTGGTTGACTGAGATAGTTGTTGAGATTGCATAAAGATAGATGGTTAAAGAAAATGATGGAAGTAAATTTTCAATGAAAACATAACCTTTTCCATCTTGCTATAAATTCTGTCTAGAGCATAAATCAGTATCAGTTACATGCTTTAAAACAGCAGCTCCCCAATTGGGAACACAATGCCTTCCCCCTTGCACATTTTAAAGGACATGGCACTATGTAGAGAGAGCAATAATTTCCTGAAGATTCACGAGCAAGGTAATTTGACATACCTGGTCCTGCCCAAGCCCAAGTTTAAGTTACTATAAATAAAAAGGAGTTTGTCTAGGCTGCTGTGTGTGTGGTGCCGAGGCATTCAGAAGAATCAGTTGCTGTGGGCATCCAGTTCATATGCTCTGAAGCATCACATTTCACTGGGATGCTTGACAACAGAAAAGTTTGCAAATGTTGTTCAGTATTTGGAAAGAGCCTGGAGTCACTGCAAACATTTGAGAAGGTGACAGTAATGTCTTTAAAGGGCTTCTTGTCTTAGCAAGGGTATTTCTTATCATTTATGTAGTAAAACCATTCTTTGGATGTCAGCAGAATGGACTGACTGTTGGCTGAAGACTGACTTTGAGGGCTGCTTTGGTTTGGATTAGATCCAATCTAGTCCATGGGAGGAGGAGTGGGGGTGGGGGAGGGGAAATTGCACCAGGTTGCTTAATTAATCCGGATGCTTTGCTCATTATACCTTGAACTTCCTCAGAGGACAGGAACAAACTAGCTTGCTCAGAGTAAAATGAGTATAACATCAACAAAAAGCAAAAGGGGGGGTGTGGGGTGGAATTATTTAGAGTGGTGAGCCTGTATCTGACCAAACAAAAATGCAAACCAAACTCTTCTTTAAGTGTATGTGAAATGTGAAAAGGGTGTGCAAACACACAGGGGCGTGCAAACATCTGCACATGTATCTATATAGTGATATACATTATGACCCTGCCTAAATGGGGTGAAATATGAAGCAGAACCCTCTGTTGGCACTTTTTGTCCTCAGAATCAGTCAGAGGAGGTAATGCTCAGACAGTTCAAAGGTACAGGCTCTGCACCTCTGCATCCCAACTGGCTATGCAAATTCTCATACTACAAAATCCCTGGGGCTGATGGACAGCCAAATTTAACCTTCTTTCTACTTCCCTGAGAGGGCGAGTCTCCTGTGGGAAGCCTGCTTTGAAACACCCAGAGATGCCATAGAAGCTTAGAACTGGCTGACACAAAGCCTCCAAGATCAGCAAATTTGTTGGCAATGCACTCCTCAGGGATACAAGGTTTATTTAGAGATGATGAATGATTTTGTCTTAAAAAAAAACCAAAACCATGAGAGTGGATGGAGATGACACAGCTGCAAAATGAAAATCCATGGAATTTGCATATATCTGCAAGAGTAATTCCTGTATTAAAGTAATTCCTGTGTACCAGAACTCTTGTCTCTGACTCATTGTGTTAGTGAAAGGACATTTCTAGACATCAGTCCAGCAGCATTTTCAAGAGTTTGATGTCAAATGTAGACAGATAATAGAGAATACTGTTTCCCTCATGGTGATTCACAATGGGAAGTTGTGGGTGTTGCCTCAGAAACTATAAAATGTGTGTTTAAGGATCAAAAATATCAGTGGGTTTAGGAGGATTTGATTTCTCTTAGTTCCTGTCTTTTCTGCTGATTACTGCCAAAGAACTAACGAATATGAACAAAGATGGATCAAATACAACCTTCTGTGTTGGAGCATCCTCCTCTGTGCAGCATGTCTTGGAAGAATTAAAATAATTTGCATGAGATTTATTGGTCAACCAATGAGGAAAACAAGAGGATTCTGTGTGTCTGAGGCCTTCCAGTCATTTTCTTCTCTGGGGATGTGAGGGTTTTGCATAGGCAGATGTCAACCACCAGCACAGCACCAGGTAAAGGACAGACTCCCTTTAACACAGACTGGCTATTCACTTAAAGATCCTACTTATTTGTTGTACATCTGGTATTTTTCCCTATCAGTTCCTTTCTGATAGCTCGTTTTTCATATTCCACATTTCCTCAAGAGCACAGTACTAGAAATGAATCTGTATAATATATTACTATAATACAGCTGGTTTCATCACTGGGGCCAGATTCTGCCCATTTTGTCTGTGATTTTTCCCTTGAAACCTTCATCAAAACCTTCTCACTGTTATCTTTTTTGAACAACAAAGCCACTGAAAAACACCACACCTGGAGCTGTAGGAAACTACCAATTCAAGATCATTCTTCTTCAAGGCCAGCAATTACTGTCAGAGTCCCTGAAATTTGTGAATAAGGTTCTCTGAAAATATTTGTGTAACTGTGACTTCGGTGGGATCAATTTTGAACATACACTGGTGTAAATCCATTGACTTGAGTGGAGTTTGTCCTGATTTACAATGAGGAGAGCCAAGACAAGCATGCCTTTCTTTGCTTTATTTTGTTTCTTACTTTTTTCCCCCTGCTGTAAACATGGACATAACTGAGAGTGTAGAAGCATGAATTTTCCCTCTATCTGTCCCAAGCTCAGATGATTTTATTATTTTCACAACAAGTATCTTTTAAAATTATGAATAATGTGTCTTGCTGCAGTAACCCACCTTTCCTTTTCACCAAACAGCAAATAATTTGACAGAAACCCACAAGGTGCATGGGTAGTGGGGCCTCCATCCCCTCCCTCCCTCCCCAGCTGCAGACCTAACCCTGCACATCAGGTACACTTAAAGTACCTCTTCATCAACAAAGGTCACACACAGATGGCTGCTGTGGGACACATCCTGCTCAGATGCTTAAGTGTAACAAAAACCAGGGACAGTTCTCTGTATTGCAGATAAGCCTCAGTGTGTAGGTTTATAGTACAGAACTACCTGCCAAAAACTGTTTTGATAAAACACCCTGCATATGGAATCAGGGATTTCTAATATACTTAGAAATGAAGAGAAGACAGCTATGCTGTTGGGATCTATAAAACTCATGTAGAATCTCCTTTTGCTGTCTTTCAGTCTTCCACTTACTCTTAGAGTGCTGATTTTTTTACACACATACTCAAACTTTTAGTCTGCAGTATTTTTATATTTAGATATTACCACAGAGAATTTCATCATAGTATCAGATGCATCTGAAGACAAATTTTCTTTTTCCTCGAAAGCCTAGGATATTTCATTTTCTCCAACCTTAATCAAAATAAATATTTTTCTACCCTTAGTTTAGTCATCTCTCCTTCATTCCTTGCTTCTTTTATCTGTGCTATGAGAGTGTCATCCGTGTGGCCCTAACATGAGAGCTTGGTGGGAATTCTGAAACAGTTTTAAGATGAGTGAAAATGAATTTGTCCAGCCTCAGTTCCAGTGTTAATTAAATGTATTGAATGAGCAGTGCCTTTTGCTGTTAATAGATGAATGATCACCTTAGGAAACTCCTCTTTTATAAGCAGAGAAGAACATGTTCCCTGAGGTTACTGTGCCATTTTTAAAAAGTGATATTTAACATTGCTACAAGCAATTTGTTGTTTAAAGAACTGATTAGCACAGTTGTTGTCCATCACAGTATGCTGTGCTCCCAGTGTTAAAACATTAGCCAAGTGCTATCCTATAACCATTAAACTACCTTCAGTTTCAATCAGTTTTCTAACACAGCCTGATTAAGAAAGTTCTGTTTACCCAAATGGGATAAGGTGACTGACCAGATGTTCTGATTTTAAAAGATCTGTTGGTGTCCTAGTGATTTCCGCTGGGACATTGAATTGTCCCAGATTTTCCTGCTGAGAGCTTGAGCAGCACAAAAGTTGCTTGCAAGGTAAAGCCCTTTTAGCCACTAAGGAGTTTGGAAAGAAGGATTAAAGGAGGAACCCCCTCCAAGTCATTCAATGTGGTTCATATTATAAATGAGTTATTATAAATAAGTGTGATGGTTTCCTTTGCTGGAGAAAAGCTACAGAAAAAACAAACAAACAACCAAAACAACTAAAANAAAAAAAAAAAAAGAAAATACAACCCCCCCTACTCTGAGCCTAGAGCAACTACTGAAGGAAAATAGGCTGCTTTTCCCTGATGTAGATCTATTGCTCACACTACATGCAGAATGTTGTGGAATTCCTAACATACTTTGCTTGGTGGTGGTTTCTGTGTCTCTGTGTGTATGAGGGGCAAAGGGAGGAGGGCAAGGGGGAGGGAAAAAGAGAGAGAGGGAGAAAAAGAAAGAGAGGAAATCCTCTTTGTCCTGTGAAGTGCATCACACAGACCTCCTGTGTTGTAATGTAAAACTGCTGGGGTGGCTAGAATGACCATATGCTGTGAATGCGAGTGCTGTGCCTGTTTAAATGTAAATTCACTCTGTATCAGAATAAAAGAATATCTGTTTAATATGGAATGAAGGTAGTTTGGCAGGATATGCACTACTTCAGGTAAGCCAGAATAAACAGTAGCATTGATTAAAAGGAGCCCCCTATTCTGCACCTGTCATGTTCACCTCCTTTGCCACAAAGGCCTCACTGGTTTATTTACTTGTAGAGCTGTTATAATATTTTGCTTTCTAAAGAGATTTGGAAGCCACCTGCCGTACCTTTGGCATTTCTTTAACAACAAAGCACTCCAGGCTCAAGTGCAAGGGCCCATTGTTCTGCTCCACAACATGGAAAAGAAGATGAATCCAGAAGCACAGGATCCAAACAGAAATTATTATTGATTTAATCACATAATCAGCAGCAAACACTTCAGGCTAAGATAGCAAATCCATAACAGCCTGCCCACATAACCACCCTTACAAATTTACCAGCAAACCACTGCGCACACTTAGCAAACAAGAAGAGCAAGGGTCACCTTCACATGGCGGCAAAATATTGACATTCCTAAAGCTTAAATATGTTTTGAGTTAAGTGTTATCAATCAGTGATAAGAGTTGAATGTCTGTTAAACATAACTACATTGGCAGAAGGATTATAGAATGCTTTCTTGCCATAATCTAGAAGCATCTTTCAGACAAAACTCTGCTTGAAATCAATTGTGCACAAGGAGCTGCCTGCTGAGACCCATTCAGTGACATACAAAGGAAGAGAGAGTCTCCCTGTGATCTTTAACCATAACCGGTTATCTAATGAGACCAGGGCTTTAATTTCTTTTCACATCAAACATAGAATCAATGCTCTGGATTCAACAATGTGTGTAAACAGGCCGTGAAGCCATCTCTTCAGATGGCAGCCAATTCAACCTTCCAAGCCCCCTGGCATATTTATTTCAGTGAATCCCCCTTTAGTTCCAGGTAACTGCTTCCATCGTGTTGCTGCTGGCTCCCTCTGCACGGATGGCAAGGCGAACTCCCTCTTGTCAGACACCTTCCACTGGCAGTGTAAAACCTGGGCAGCTGACTCTAGTAGAAACACTGCAAAAAGTATTTTCAGGCTTCTTCTTTAATCAGTTTAGCAATCCTGCCTCCATTTTAACAATTACGACAGGCAAAGGGTGTTACAGTTCCTGTCCCCATCATATCTTACCATCAAATGGCAGGATGCTGCTTTCACTCAGACAAAACTGTAGTAACATCACTGTAGTTTACTTTAGAATTACACTGGCATAACAGGTGACAACCTGGTGCAAATGTTTAGAGCAAACATCGGCTGGGAAAGCCTAATGACATTCCAGAGAGGATTAAAATATGGTTCAGCAAACTGATTCATTCAGTCCTTGTCCTGCTCTGGGATATATTAAAGTGGGCTTTTGTTTGAAAAGAGAGCATTTTAAATCGTCAGTGTTTATTCTTAAAGATTTTGAAATTTTATTCTGCACAGAACAGGACATATAGTACAAAGACAACATCTCTAGCAGCTTGATCTAAATAAAGAAAGGGTTTTTCCTGAATTTTTTGCTGCTGCTATTCTTTGTCTTTACTGAGAAAAGTGGATGGCCCTGTTGTGTGGCTCTGGTGAGCAGAGCTCCACTATGCCAACCTCTCTACTGTGTTAGGCTGTGCCATCTTGCTGCCCATAGGCTGTGCCTGCCCCCAGGCCTGCTGCTGCAGGAGGTGTTGACATCTCTGTGCTTTATTGCTGCTGGTTTAAAGCACTCCTGCCACAGAAACTAAAAGAGCATGAGCTTCAGCCATCAACTTGGATTCAAAATGGTTCATCTGTAACTCGGGGAGTTACAGGCACCACATAAAAGTGTAGCTGCTTTTGTATTTAAATGACATAAATATCCAGTAACACATGGTAATCACACCCAAAAAATAAAATACAGTAGCAAATCACTTGATTGAATACCTTAGAATGTGCCTGGGAATGCAGAAACTGGAAGCATCTATACATGAATCACACTTTGCAGACAGACTGTGGCTTTGAACCCCTCTAGGCTTTGAATTGAGAGTTCAGATGTCTTTTTTAGCTGGAAAACACCAGTTGGTGGGCAGATATTAAAGGAGGGGTAAAATCTGAGTTTCTCTTCCCATCACTTTCCCTCAAGACTCGTGTCTTTGCTCCCCACTCAAAGCTTCTTTGACTACACCAATGCTCCAGAAAAGGGCAGGAAAGGGAGCCCAGCTGTTCAACGCTGAACTGTTTTAACCAAAGAGGTGTTGAGAAGCTGCAAAAACAGTATTGTCTGCCTTTGTGAAGATGGTGTGACCAGAGAGGCTGATTCTGCTAGACCTGCATTCCCATGGGCTGGCACCTCAGAGGCAGTGAGGTAAAGGAGAGAGTCAAGTGAGGGATTCACAAGGCTGGGAGAAGGAGTCTCTGTGATTGAAAATGGCCCAAAAGTCTAAGCTCAGAAGCAATTCGGATCCTTGCCCCTTTTGTTAGTGCATCTCCTTCCACCAGGGTGGTGAGCAGGCTCTTTCATAGTATGACTGCTTAAACAGATCAACATCAGTTTGAACGTGGTGGAAAAATCTGAACTGACCACTAAAAAAACCCACAAAATACAAAACAAAATACAGACCTCTCTTCACTTAGCAAATGTCTAAGAGTGCCTGTGATAACACATGTAGTAGAAAGCAGGAATAATTTTAGATGGCTTGTAACAACAAAAGCCTAATACATACCAAACACCACTGCCCCACTTCCCCCCCCCCAAAAAAAAACCAAAACCAAACCACAAACCTGCAGCAAACCCAAGAACACCTGAAAACAAATAGTGTTTGTCTTAACTTCTCTTTTTTGAGGGATGTGGGACTGGGAGGGCAAGAAAGGACAAATTTCTACTATGCTGCTTGTAGAATTACTGTATTTGTATTAAGCTAGTCACAAATATATTTCAAATTTCTCCCCTCACTGTTTTTTTTTTTTTTTTTACTTCAACTGGACAAGGCCATAAGCAATGTGATCTTACTTTGAATTTACATCTCTTTTGGGCAGAAAGAATGAAAAGTTGTTCTTAAAAAGAACAACTCTGCCTTCTGGAGGGATGATGCAGTGTCAGGTACAGGGAAACAGAGATGCACTTTGTTGCAGAGCTTTAAGGGCATCATTCAGAAAAATGTTTACTAATGTACTGAGCTCTCAGTGCATCAATGGAGGGACAGCAATAACCATGTGACTCTCGCAGTACTTCAGCAAATTTGTGTCCAGGTGAATACATATTAGGGAGATGTAGAACGGGGGCATTGCTATCATGATGTGACCTTAGGAGAAGCTTCATGGTGCCAGAAAAATGGAAGAAGAAATGAGTGAGAGGAGAAAAGGAAGAAGAACCAACATCTAGAAAAATGTAACAACAGGTTCTTTTCTCTGAACTTATAATTCCAGAACAAAGAATTATGGTGGAAAACCTAAAGATGTCCAGGTGAACCTCTTCAGGACACACTTTAGCAGAGAAGCAAGAGGTTCCTTCATGTATCCTTGAAATATGTTCCAGTAAGACTGTGGGAAGGAAGCAATACAAGATATTGATACCAGGTTTTAGAGATAAAACTGTATATTACAACAGAGTGTTTTCCTATATATTAATTTCATTTAAAAATCTTTTCTATTGATTCTCTAATTAAAAATAACAACCATAAAGACAATTACAAACAAATATAGACATAAATCAAATAGCTCCTGTATGAACAACTGCACTTAATTTAGATGGCCCATAGAAATCATTACGCAAGTATACCTGACATGGCACATACCCAAGTAATGGAGAATCTGAAAGATAACTTATTGGAAGAGAATAATGAATCTAAAAAAGAAATTTTAATCCAAATGCAAATATATTAAATATCTGTAAACAGACATAATATGATGAAGGCCAAGCTTCATTATTTAATATAGAGCAATAAATCCATACTTAGACATATTAATAAGAGTTTTGTTTTACAGATGTGTTAATCATTTGTAACCCCCTTGATAAGGGAGGATCAAGCCTTAACTACACAAATACAATGCTAAAAATAACACTATGTACTCAAATAAATCTGTTCTTGGGATAAACTAACATATTTATTGAAAAGTGTACATAGAGTGATATCAGCTATTTGTCTTCCATTGGTGATTCTTACTATGGTTTAAAAAATAAGTGCTGATATCTAATTTCCAGTCTTTAGACATGTTATGTGAGAAATGCCTCTGAAGAAATCAACATTAAGTTTTCTTCTCAGAATGAGGAGATCTAGGCTCTGTTTTCCCTTAGTTGCAGAAGATGAAAGAAAATACTTCTAAACAGAATAATAATTTGGACTTCATATTTTGGGCACATTTACTCCTACATTGCTGGTAAAAAACAGCATTCATTTATTCATGGAGTAATCTGGCAGATCATTTAATTTGAGCCTCCTACCATTCCTGCTACCATTGAGGCTACATTCATATAATATAGAATCAAACTGTATATTTTATTTTTACTTAACTATTTTTTACCATTATTTTAGCTTTCTTAAACATTGTATTATTTATGCAGAGAATGAATACACATTGGTACAAGCCCAAGAACACCAAATGGCAAGTTCTAATGTCAAGCAGAAAACATCAGGAAAAATGGTCTGTTTTTTGAGATCAGTTCAGTTGTAGATGCTCCACATTTTGCACATCTGAGAAAAAATGCAGGATGTTAGCCTAAATTTCCTGATTTTCCCTAACTTTATAATTTTCTGTTGAAAAAAATGTTTGTCTGGACTCAGCCTGTTCAGGGAGCATTTTTTTTACAGTTTGCCCAACTTCTTTCTGAAAATGACTTTTAATATCTGTTTCAGTTTTCACTGCTATAAATTGAAGGATTCATAGAACTTATTTTTCAGGGTATAGTGGAAGAATCTGAAACGGAAAAAAGTACTATGCATGTGAGCTGTACTTATGCAAACTAATTCACATTGAACTGGATGATTTTCTAAAATGTGAAGTGTTTTGAGATGGGAATTGAGAGTAGTGAACTATGGCTCTAGTGGGTTTTATCAGAATAAAATATCAAACTAAAATAAAATATAATATTAGAAATTCCTTCATCTTGGTCAGCAGTCCAAGGTGTTTTGGGAAAATGGAAGTTTCCTAGGCTTTGCCTATCAAGCAGCATAACAGCAAGCAGAAAGGTGTGAGCAACTACATCAATGTTGCCTTTGTAAATTGGCCAGCTCATAACTACAGGTTTAAACCTGTTGCCAGTCATACACATAGTATTTTAATGGAAAATATGTCAGCAAAATACATGCAAACAGATGTATGAAGTCAAAGCCATTATAAGTTAGCAAATACTCATCTACCTGTAAATAAAGATCTACAAGAAAGAGAAAAACCATGAACCAAAAGTTTTGCTCAATATCTTAACAGTGCTGAAAGAACCATGTATATCTCTTATCTACCTGACTCAGTTGTTTGCATGTCTACAGGCAGCCCTGTGATTAACCAACATAAGGCCATTGTACAAATATATATGTTTTGTTCCCTAATGCATTTAGCAAATGGATCAGATTTTAATTTAAATAGATCTGTCTAAAAATCAATCCATTCTTAGGAATGGGTTAGAGAAGGACTTCTTTTTGTCTTACACTTGACAAAATTTTTCAAAAAGAGTCGAGTCTCCAAAAACTTTCAGATTTGGTCATTTTTTGACTCGAGATATCATATTTTTGGAGAATGTAGAAAGATGTAAAGAAGTTGATCCCACAGTACTGAAAGAGGCTGTGACACTATCACCAGGAAATTTGAAGTTTCCTGTCAGGGATGAACTGGGATAAGCTGAAATTTTTCTCAACTTCAAATTAATGTCCTTTTTCTACCTCCCATGGTACATGCTAGCCCACTGTAAATTTTTAGAACTGCTGGTTTTGATCCATCCTTCCCTAACCATATAGTAAAATGAACCAAATGACACCAAACATTAAAAGGATCACACAAAACTCTCATAAGAAACAGCATTTGTTGTTACCAATTCAAGCTACTTTTAAGTGATAATACAGAAAATATGGCAACAACTGCTTTCAAAATAATCAGGAAATATTGGAGCACTTCTTGTAACATTATGGTTCTATTTGAAGATGCCAGCAAATATCCCACTTAGCGTTTTCACCAATCCTCTTAAAACTCCATTATTTTCAAACTTAGGAAAAGGGAAAAAGAATCTAACTCATAAACAAAACCCTAAACCCAGTATTTGTCACTTTGTAATGGCTAGGGTTTTTTATTTTAAATTTTATTTTCATGCTTGAAGTCGGAAAAGTAGGCTAAAGACTACTTTCCCTGACATTCTGCTGCTGCCTAATAGGCCTTGGTTGAATTACACTCATATTTAAAAAAATAAACATCAAGAAATCTGCAAATCAACAATCAGAATATTACTAAGAGAAGATCAAAAAAATCTATTTACAAGATAAAGGTTCAATTCATGGTATAATCCTTAAAATGTAAAATTGGACTAGGGAAATTAAAAGCTATTGCAGGTTAGCATTGAGGGTCAGAATTTGATTTTTGATCTGTCTTATGGCCATGGATTTTGGTAAGGTGCATTAAAATTTATTAAAAGTGACCTGTAGCATCATTTTCTTTTAAAAGGCTGATGAGATCTTGGGGATTCAAAGATACTATCATTATCAATGGTCCAACTGACTTTTTACAACTACCTTTGACAGTACATAAATAAAGAGAAATGAATACAATTATCTCTGCTTCAGATTTGCAAAGCAAGTAGAAGTATTTAGTGCTGGTGAATCTATTTATAGTAAATAGTTTGATTTTTGATTAATTTAGCCTTCCAGCTTGCTGATAGGTTACTCTCAGATAGGTTCACACGTGTATATATATATATATATATGTGTGTGTGTGTGTATACACACACACACACACATTTATATATATGTATGATACTGCTTGCCTCTGGCTATTTTTGGGTGAAATATGGGATTAGTCACATGGATTTCCTCCAAGTTTACAGTCTTTACTCACATACTCCTCAGATTTTTCATGAAAATTTGTTTTCAGGAAAAATTCTTTGAATAAATAATTGTTTGCACAAGTGTTCATGCTGAAAAAAAATTAAAGAGATCATGAATATTGATAGCATCAAATCTGTTTATTCCAACAATTGCCTGCAATTTTTGTTTTGCTTCACAATATTCATTCGGCTGCAGTAGACAAGAATATGGCACATTCCTTTTGTTGGCAAGACTGTGAGAAGGAAAGAAGCTTATCTGTCTCTAAAACATTTTAGGACCTTCAGCTAGTTTAAAGCTCAATCCAGGAGGTGCAGAATCCTTCCTGTGGAATGCTGAACACAACACTGTAACTGGCTCTTGGGTCTATGAGTACTCAGTACCTTCCAGGAGATGCTTCATGGCAATTTGTTTTCTATTAACATTTACAAACAATCTTAGATTGCAATGTTGTCAGAATGTGAATGGCTTGTAAATACTTGTTGAAAGATATCTGTTAACATGGAGTTTTCCAGACCCATGGAAAAAGTGGCTTCTTAGTAAAATGCAGGATTAGACCATGGCACCATTTATCTTCAGCCAAGGGTTAGAAACATGGATGTGGAGAATACATCCTTCACAACGTGGATGAGAAAATCTCTTCAAGCTTTATTACACAAACAACACTTTCGGACATGGGAGGCAAAGATTTTCACAAGAACTCCTACCAAAATTAAAGGGATTTTTTAATGAGATAAGAAGTTGTTCTCTTAATATCTCTCTGTTCCCTTAATGTCAGTGTTTCCTATGATGGCTTAACATATTTGAGACAAGCCTACCACTGCTGTGTTTAGGATAAGGAAAGAAAAAAGTGATCTGTGCACATGAGACATCTCATTGCTAAGAGACATAGAAGGAAAAAAAAATTATGTTATGGAATCTGCTAGAAAGGTAAGTCTGTTTCTAATATTTTTGCATTAATAGAGCATGTTCTTCTTCAAATATACCTATTTAACTAATTTATTTTCATTTGTAAAAATGTAGCTCTGAAATTGTCAGTGATATGATAAAGCTAATTAAGACATGCATGGTGTTAACAGTTTCATTAGAGGAGATAATATTGCACAAGAAAAATAAGAAATCATTATGATGAATGCCTCAACATTACATTACATGTTAATGAAGTGTAAATGATCTAATTATTTTTGAAAGAATACAGATTCGATTAAACTGTTGGAATTAAATTGGAAAGGACAGCCTATTGTACTTTTTATGTACAGACAAGTTAACGTTAATTAGGCACAATCTACAGGAACAAATGAGGCACAACCCTCGGTGAACAATCATGTATCCATTGCTCAAGGCAGGTTTCATAAAGAAATATATTAGGGAAAAAATTCTAAGTCAATTAAATACAGTGCTTTAGCAGTGGGAGGGAAAATGAGGAAAATCTCTGTTCCCTCCCCCTACATTTTGAGTGTTTATAATGCAATCACTCTGCCTGTTCTGCTCCATCACTAATTTCAAAAATACTAATTTTGCTGATGAGACATTTTGATTCGTTTGCCATTTACTTTCCACAAATGACTTTCTGGAAGCAGCATGGATTTTGGATGGAATTCTATTTCTTTAGGCTCTGTTCTCTGCTCTGACCTGAGGTAAGATAAGGATAAAATGAAACTAGTAGGCCTTACAGGTGAGGAAAAATATATTCTCAACTACTGTTTGACTTCACCTGGATGTTCTAAAGGGACTGGTAGTTATCATATGAAATTTAGCCTAAATCAAACCTAATTTTAGTTTCTTTATGCTGCTTTATGCTACAGTTTCTCCCTATTGCAAGAGCCCTCTAAAGACCCACATACAACTGCAAACATGGCATTAGAATGCTTTGAGGAAACAAAATATCTGCTTGATTAGTTCAAGCTGGTTTAAAAGTCCCAGAGAATCCAGATATATCAGTAAGGTTCTTGTACAGCTGGGTGTTTCATTCCAATCTCATTGAACTTCAAGGTTTTCTAGCCTTGTACATTTAAGAAGTGGAGGCACACCAGCGTACTGACTCTTTATCTAGTTAAGGGAGATCTGAAAAGAAAAAATAAACCTGCTGATATTGTTATTAGTCAACTACCCTCAAAATTCAGTTGACCCCCCATAAAGCCGAAGTGCATAGAGCAGAGCTGGAAGGAGTTGTTATTGCACATAAACTGATGTTGCTCTATGCATTGTTACCTGTACAACTTGTTTGTAGGAGAGTTGCAGCTTATTGACTGAGACTTCCTCAGTGTGCAGAAAAGAAATCATAACCCTATCCAGCCTTACCCCCACACACCTTCATCTCCTTCTTGTTTAAGTGAACCTCCTTTTTCAATGCTTACACACAAAGCAACATTCGTAACCCACACAGTTTACAAAGCATCTTGTGACAAGGAGTTCCACAGTTCCACAAACTGCATTTTTAGCAGTCGCTTGCATGCACACACCCATGTGACATAGGCAAGAAATTCGTTCATGTCAAAGTTTATTCAGAATAACCTTACTCCAGAAATTAATATAACCCAAATGAGATTACACAACTGAACCCATATTCAGGAGTTTTAGTTCTGTATAAAACACCCTGTAAAAATGGAAAATTAATTATTATACTTGTTCTTGATTTTTCAGCTGGATCTTACTGCTGAAAAAGGGTGAGGCTGTTCTTTCCTTTGGTCCAGGTTACCAGGACAGCACTGGACAGCTGCTGATGACCTGGAGCACATCCCCCAATTTTGCAGTATCCAAGAATACATTTTTATCAAAGGAGAGCACCATGCAGACCCAGATGGAGCACCCCTTGCCAAGTGTGGGGATGAGTGGCAAAGCACCCTGGTGTGCTGAGATGTCATTCTGAACTGATCAGATGCATCTTGTGGCTCTGGGCTCTGTTCGCCATGTCAAGGCTAATCTCCTCAACCTGACTACATAAATAGAGGCAGGACCAAACTTTCTGTAGTTAAAATACCACAGTGTTAATGACTGCTCCCATCTGGTTTCAGTTATTCCAGAAAATAAAAAGCATTATAAATTCCATAAAATAAAATGCACTGAAAAGCATAATCAGATAAATCCTACAGGCTGGGTAGCAGACATCATTGTTGGAGTCCTCGTAACTAATATACTGAGGATTGTTCTCTTGTTACCCCAAGTAGGTTAAGATAATAAGAATTTTCAGGTAATATTTGTTAATCTTGTGTACTATATAGTCACATTTCAGCTTTTTGAAATTACTTTTGCCCATAATTATTTTTTCTCTCTATTGCGTGTAGCACAACAGAAACCTATTTGTGTCCTAAGGTTTGATATGCAATAGTTAACCACATTATTTTTCTCACAGTTCCTACTCAGTCCACCCAAATGACAAATGATGTCCTTTTATTAACAGAGCACTCCACAGGCAGATCAGGAGATCACTTCCAGAGTGCGCTACTTCAGGAAGGACTAACAGCATCCATGCAATTGGTAGGAAGCAAGCCACAAACCAAGGATTGCATCTTGGGTTCAGTGTAAACACCAGGGAAATCAGCCTTCACCCACCAGTTCTGAGACAGAGGGGCCACAGCCCCTTGCTCAGTGTTAGGAGGCAGATGGATTTAATCTGGTGTTTTCTTTTTACAAGCTGTCCTTCTGAATCACACAGAGCTGAGGAGGTACCTTTGTATCAGCATTCTATGGGATTGGAAGTGACTTCTTGTAGCACCTGCCTTTCAGGCAAGGGCATCATGCAGTCTTACATGTCGTTATGCAACCACAAAGGCAGATACAAAAAAAAAAAGTTGGACTCTACCCATCACACCAGCAGAAATCTCTTCCACCACAGCCTCACTTCTCTGGTGTCTGTCATCTGCTAGTTTCTGTTGTATATGTATTCATAGGTGGGATATGCCCTCTGGTTCTGTGTCGACACTGTCCTTAAGCTTTAAAGACTGTTCTCCTGCTAGTGTTTACTTTTCTGGTCCCTTTAGAGAGACAATCATTTCCCTGCTCAGCTTAGTTTTGAGTGTCTAAACGTAGTTGGCTCTTCTATCTCTTTTCCTTAAGTGGGAATCTCCATTTTCCCAGTGACGTGATGATCCCCCAGTACATCTTCTAGTCTGAGCTCATTTGTTCCAGACAGGAGGATAACAACTGAACACAGAATTCTTCTTGAAGTATTGCTGTTTCTAAATTTCTAAATTTAGAAACAGTCTTGCTGTTTCTAAATTTTTCTACATGTTTCTAAATTTATTAACTTTGATTTTACATTGATCTTTCTCATATCCAATTTTAAACTTCTGTTAGGTTAGGTTCTGTTAGGTTCCCCAAAATGCTGGAAAAAAGGGGAAGATCAGAAAAAAAAAGAACAAGGCTACAAAAGCACCTAATGTGATTACTGTCTGGATGGTAAAATCTTAGAATTAACAGCTCCTACTGTGTTTTATTATATGCTAAGGTAGATATAGCCTAAGACATCAAAACTTTAGCAATGGCTTGGATCTGAGATTTTACTTTCATTTGACTACTAGTTTCTAGTATGATAGTTGCTGTAAAGCTCCTGCCCCATTCATCCCCATACTTTGCTGCAAATGTATAGATACTGTCATAAACTGTAATTTTAAGTATTTAATTATAACTCTTTCATTTTTCCATATATCATCATAATGATAATCAAATTTATTGTCATAATCATGTGAAATATAATATGGGCTAACTAACTCAAAAAGTAAGTTCCATTTTTCATTGATTTTATTAATATAATGCATCCATTAATTCCCTGGATAAAACATAGTATCTTAACTAAGTATTTATTTTATAAATGTACAAATAAAATACTAAAAAAAACTACTCAAACTTAGTTACAATATCAGGATTCATGCAACAGCTTTTAAAACCTTTTAAAATTTGATACAAATAATTAAACACTAATATAATCCAACATTTTCAGGTTTCTAAGGGAGTATCATATATCTGGGAGGACAGTTTGAGACCAATAATACCATAAACATTATGTACATTGAAATGAAGAATAAAACATTTTTTTATTACAGTAGTGCTGTAAAAAAATCTAGTAGCATTAAGTTAACAACATATACAAGTATTTAAATGGAGCTGTGAAATAGCTGTGTCCTATATGTATTAGTTCCAGGCTACTAACAGAAACTTCCGATAAATTAAGAAATAAATGACGTTCTGTTTTTATATACATGGCCACAACTTGATTTCAAATGAATAGTGTGAATATACTAAATGCAACAGTGAAAATTACATCTTCTAGATATTGTCTTTATGCAGTGCAACATTTTTGAAGACACCCAAACCGTCTATCATTGCATTTAGATTTATTGCCAAATATGTCTTGTTTAATAGCAACGAAAATTTCAGAATAGGATATATATGATTTCATATGTTTATGAAATAGCTTGCCATATGAAATCTGGCCCAGCTAGACATTTGATCTTCATATATTTCAAAAGAGTATGCTTAATTTCATAGAAGTATTCAGGTTTCCTAGGTGATTTAAGGCTGCTCCATTGACTGAGAATTGTTTTATTGGAAATTTGTATATTTCATAGCCAAAAGCCATGTTTCTTGAAAACGTATGAGATAACTTTAAAGCAGATTGACAGAACCTACAGAGTAGAATCTGAAGGGAACTGCAATAAATATGTATCTTGTGCTTACAAGTATTTATACAAGCATCAGGTTTCTTCACCCAGAGTAAATTTTTTGCAACACTTCTGTATCCTAACATTTCCCATTAATGAGACATGGAATCCACAAGCACCACTGAATGTGATACAGAAGCATCAGCCACTTAATGAATTGCAATGTATTTGATTAAACTATATGAGTAATTTGCATGTAGTAGGAAGTAATGACCATCTCATTTGATGTGCATTAGTGTTCCAATTTCTCCTCACTGCCTTTATTTTCTCTGCAGTAAAAGTCCAGCCACATTTTGCAGGAAACCAGCTCTCTTTCTTACCACATTTGTCAAAAGAGCCAAACTCCTGCAGGCCCTTTGCTAGAATGGACAATTTCAGGAGCTATAGTGACAATGAATAAAGAGGTCAAAGTACTTGACTGGATTTATGGTACATTAAGAGACTGCTGCAGCCATGATGGTGGAATTAGGGCAGCCATTTAACTCAGCTACAGGGACCAAGATCCCAAGGTGAACATTCTGTGGTGAGTTGCAAAGTGTCTACAAAATATCTCTACATCCACATGCTGTAATCTTTCTCAGCTTGGAGACTTCTAACAGGGTTAGTAGTAAAGCTCTAATAAGATGATGGCCCTGTATGGTATGTACTTTGAATCCCTTGAGAGCTTTTTACTTATCTGTAAGACATTCCCACAAGTTTAATTTTGAAAACCTCCACTGTGGTAATGATTCCTCATGAACTATGATACTATTACGTATACTCTGTAAGCTTTTAATATAAAAGTCTCCACCTGAATGGATTTTCTCAATGGAAAACAGATTTATTTTTAACTTTATGACTTCTTATACTGTAATTTGATAACTATAATGCCAATAGGTTAATCATATTGATGAAGTACCCAGAGAGACTGTATTTAACACTGCTTACCCCGTGGAAAAGTAACCTGATTTACTGGAAACCTTTTCACCTTTAGTAGCAGGGGAATAACTGCTAGTTTGGCCCTGTGTTCAAACATATAATTCCATAGGCTGGCATGTAACCCAAAGGCAATATTACCACTGAAGGATTGATCTGAATTAACAAGCTTTAAAAAGGGGGAGGGGAGGGAGTACATGGAGAGGGAAAAGCGGGGAGAGACAAAGAGAGAGTTCTGTGGCAGGCGAGTACACATTTGGTATCTTTCTTTGTATATGAAATTCTCTTTCAAATTGTTGTTTGGGCAAATTATTTCTGCTATGGAATCAAGATAATTGCTAGCTCCTTTGTAAGTTTTCTGAATTCACATGGTGGATATTAGCTGAGATTTTTATTTGTAAAGACCTGCACAAGATGAATGAAATGTTACTTAGTGCATATATGTAGACTAACAAACAATTTCCTTCAGGAAAATAAAGGATCACTAGTAAATTTCTTTCTTCTGAAACATACAGCTGCAAGCAATTTGTTCAGTAATTTTACCATGTATCTGGAGAATTTGCAGAGATCAAACAGAATGCAAAGGTGGCCTTCATTGCATCAGTCCTCTGTCTCTCTATGAATGCACTTCCTTGCAGCAGGAGTCAAACTCAGCACTGCTCTTTGGTGTGCCCATGCTCACCAAAATACATGATTGTAGGAGCTGTAATATCTGCAGACTATCAGCCATTGGATTACAGAACTGCCAGTAAGTGAAGAGGATAGTCTGGAGTATCTCCCTCCTTGAAATAAATCGTACTTCAAAACAAATTTACTTTCCATTACCTAAGAAATACCTTCTCTGGGAGACAGGCATCCTTGTAACACAGCCTATACCACTGTATTTTCAGGTATTGGTGAAATATGCACTCTATTAAATAATACTAAATAACCTGGGCTGAAATCATGGGTATAACAGAGAGAGAGAAGCAAATTTTGTGAAGCGCTTATTAAAGCACATACTCTAAAAATGGTTCTTAGGCTGATTTTGTGTGCCGTCTCTGTCTTTTGATGAGAAAATGAAGATCAACACAAATAAGAGAGCAGAAAACATGGGCTTTACTGTTCAGAGGTGTACCAGCCATCTGCTTGTAGGACTCTCCCAGTGGTGGTGGGAGTGCAGACAGCAGGATATCTGGAGTGACGCTGCTGGTGCTCAGCACTAGAGTGGTGTGGCCTGGGATCCTCATAAGGAATTAAATCTCATACCATGCTGAACTCTACTAGCTGTAAGCTGTAATGCTTTATTTTGAAGCTTCCTGAGGATTCAGAGGAGGGCTACCTGGATTGGAGACATATAGGGATGTAAGGAGTTAACTTCTTTAAGCAGGTAGGCAAGAACAGTTTATAGTGCTGACGGATGGCTAAATGCCATAGCACCACTCTTGATTTATTTGCTTCTTTTATGCAGCCTTGAATTTCAGAGGGAGACAAGAGGCTTAATTTAGCTAAAGGAAGAGCACATTTGGGACTTCTGCAGCTCAGTTGTTTCCTTGATCTGCAGAAAAAGACAGAGGAGCTGTGGGGGGCAGCATTGTCAAGTGCACCCACCAGTGCTATCAGTGCAAATTTTATTTCAGCATAATCGAAAGAAGACAATTATGACTCATTCAGTTAAATATAAGATATGGAAGGGGCAATGTAAATACATGGAAATAATAATGCTGTATTGCATTTCAGATGAAAGAGGAGAGTTGATCTATTGCCAACACTTATGAATCATAAATTTTGCAATAATTGACACTCCTTTAGTAGCCTCTGTTATGGAAGTAATGCAAAAACACAGGGGAATTTCTGTATTGTTTCATTTTTAGCAGCTTTGCAGATTTATTATGGAAATGAACTATGAGCCCTGCAGAAGGCAAATAATAAAAGAAATGAGGAAATTTGTTAATTTTCCAAATCTTATTACGGTTACTTCGGCCTTGTAATTCTGAAATTTGGCCTTGCAAATGTTTGGGTATGGACAGGCATTGTTTAGGTAAAGAGAAGAAGACACAGGTAGATGAAACACTCTTGAAGCCCACAAAGATATTTTAATATAACAAAGCATTTGAGGAAAGCATTAGCCTTGGACACCCTGGTGCTGTATTTGCTGTCCATTCTTCCAAACACTCTCTTCTCGAGGAAGAAAAACACAGTTTCCTCAAAGATTTTACCATCTAACTGTACGACAAGAATCTAATAGGTTGATGTAGGCAAAATAATGGGATGTGAAGCACAAAGTAATGCTGAGGTAATTGTGGACAGCATAAGCAACCATGGTCCAGTATTACTGTCAGGCATCTAATTCTTATGGTGTTGGAATTTTACTCTGAGTTGCATCAGCTCTGCTTTTGTCACAGTCCCTCTTTCCTGACTCCTCTTGATTTTTTCAGTTGATGAACTGCAATCCTTGCTGTACTTCAGGTGAAAAAAACAAGAGTATATGTAAAATATGTTTGGAAATGGATTTGCAGTACTGCTCGAGCCTTCACTGAGTTGAGTCCTCCATCAGAAGTTAATTTAGAGAAGTGATTACTACGCGTGTCCACTGAGGCCCCCAACATGGACCTATTCCTAACAATTAGTACTGACAAAAGCAATATGTAGTAAAAAAAGAACAGCATTCTACTTGCATAATGGATTAAGGTTTTCTTTTGCTAAACTAACTTCAGATCCACATTTTTAAAACCCCCCCTTTTTTTTTTTTGTTTAATATTTTGATGGGGTAAAATGCAATATATATTTCTGAAAATTCTAAATATGATTCAGTTTTCACCTGGTGGCAGACAGGCACTGATTGTTTCATGCATTTGCTGCCTCTTCTACAACTGTCCTCATGAAACTCCTATTATTGCCTCTGTTATTTGTCAATAGCAGCTCCCAAATTGCAGAGAGCTTTAGGGTAAACCGCACACCCCAAGGGCAAGTCAGGACAGCACCAGAGAGGAGATACGACTTCTTTTAGATGTCTCAGGATGAACCTGAGTTCCTTTTCCAATATTTGGATTCAGTGTCGTGGGTTTAGCCAACAGCCCCTGTTCAGCTCACAAGACTGCCCTAGTCAGTCTGCCTCTCAGTGATAACAGACATCCTCAGTGTGCTGAAGGCTGAAGATGAATTTCCTTCTCTTGTGAGAGAATTTTCTGATTTCTAAGAATACAGAGAGGTTATTTTCATTCTGCAGAGTTGTTGCTGTTGATGTTTTTTGTTTTATTTTTTCTAAATTTTTTTTTTATTTTTAATAATAACATCTGAAAACAGGTTCAAAAACACTAGTTAATGAGGAATACAATGTCTGAAGATGTGTTATTTTTAAAGATGGAAAAGTGAACTGATAATGTCAAGAGTGAAAGAGGAAAGAATGAAATCTATTTCAGGGTGAAAGGACAAAAATACCCGAAGTCACTCGTTTTTAGAAATCTCTAGACTAATCCTCTATGTCCAGTGCAATGAAGGCTGGTAGGTGTGAGCTTTTGCTACTGTTAGAGAATGTGTGACCAGATAGGTCCGCACTTTACTGCCACTGTGTTTTTCTAGAATCTCTGTTCTAGAAAGGAGGCTTTCAGCACAGAATTTGGATGCAAAACTTGAAGTTTTATTGCAGATGTAATAAAACAGTGTTCGTGGTATAGTAAAAACCCAGAAACATATGACCCAGAATTACTGGTAGTACACTTAGAGAAGTACTTTAAGAAGTGTTTAATTCACTGTTTGATTGGTACTTGTGAAAGTGGAATTTTTTTAAAAAAGGAGGAAATGTGCTGTGTTAAATTGCTCAATCCCTGCTGTGCTGATGGATACCTTGTCTCTTGCTATTGACTGTGGTGGTTGTGGATCTAGAATACAGCTTGCCAAACTATTTACAGTGAAATTAAAAATCCCCAAATATTCAAACACTTTGAATCCCATTTCAGCTTTATGAAATGGACTTATGTCACTAAAAAAAAGGGTTATTTATCTTTTAACCTTCAAAATTAACACTAAAACCCAAGTGAAAGCTATGTGACCCTCACAGGCCTCAGTACTCCTGCACATGCTTTGCAGTGTGAGATATTTGGTGTTCTAACATGCAAAAGTTCATTTAAACTTCAAATATTTTAACAGCTAATGCAGTGATTTCAGTCCTAGTGTTCAAGTACCAATTAATTCAAAATAAGGTTTGTTACACTGAATCTTTGCTGCAATGCCAACTGTATTCTATAGCATTTTATAGATGCTTTTGTCTTCTGGAGAGCAGAAAAGTTTACTTTCTTCAGTTGCCTGTCATATATCACTTAGAGCTTTTTTATGTGCAGGTACAGGCAGATGGTAGGGATATCAACTGTTTGGGAAAGTCACAGGTTTCAGGAAACCCTGTGACCTGGAGTTAAGCTAAGAGTACAAAAAGTGAAGAAGAGACAGGAGATGACATAATACCACACCAAAAATTGTTGAGGACTGCTGTCCTCAATAGCAGTCTTGTGGAAAGATCCAGTGCTCAGAATTGATTTGAAAGGTTCTTAGGGTTTGTTGGAGAGCATCTATTAGGGGAACACAAAAGGAGACAGGAGTAGGAGGAATTGTTCCCTATGCAGATGGTTCAAAACCACTGCAGAACAGCAGATGAAAATACCACCATGCAATTATTCTGAAACATTCTAAACTATAACCCAATAATGAAGTATAGCTGAATAAGGAGTTGACACTGCCTCTAGATAAATTTCATCCCATACTGCTGCCTTATATACTTTGAGTTCAACCAAATTGTCTTTCTTTCATAAGATGTGAATAGATGTCTATAGATAAATGATGGCATCATGGTGAATGCCCATGTGATTTGCTGTATGAGACCTTCAAGCTACATTTCATATGACTGAGTAAGTGGATTCAGTGTAATTAACTTTGGAAGGCGTTTAACGCATTATATAGCACTTGACAGTATATGATGAGGAGCATTCTTTTTTTTACTGGTTTGCTCTCCATAAGCCAATGAGGAAATTAAGAATGCTCCTCATGACATACATTGCTGCTGTCCTGTCAGACAGTGTTTCAGTACAATCCACACAGGCTGAGTTATGCCAGCTGTGGTGCCAAAATCCTCTTGGCAACCTGGGCTGAATGGCAAACGTGGTAGTGTTTTAGCACGTCACCTTGTTCAACTGGAGGCACTTTATTCCTGCTAATAATAAAGGCACAGGAGGCATCACTAGCATTGAGTCAGGCATCACTCTACACTGGTACAACAGCCATACATCCTGTTAGGCATAGAGAATGCTCATATTGAAAAAGAGACCCACTAAACACAAGATATTCATGTTTCAATCTTTGCTTAATACTGGTTGTATTTATTTATTATGAGTCACGGATGGCTCTTCAAAGGACTGCTGCTATTACTTGTAAACATCTAGAACACATTTCTCAGGGAAAGTATTTATTGATGCCTCTTTTATCAGAAATGTCACTAGAATAATATAATTTTCCACCACATGAGTTGGCTAAAATACAGGCATCGTGACAGAAGCCAATAATTCAATGTAAGATATTGATGGTCACACACGCCGCTTTCCATTTTGGAAAGCAGCATCATTCTGTGAGGTGCATGAACAGCCCATTCATCATTCCTAGCACATTAGGGATCCCTGCTATGTCACAGAATCTCTTTTTGATGTGCTATCACTGTTGTTGGCTACATAGCAAATTACTATATTTAGTGTACTGCCTAACCAAATCAGCTGTTGCCGGTGTGAAAATTGGAATGTTATTTCCTCTTCAATCCCTGCTAGGTTACAGCTAAATGTCTGGAGAGCACAACTGACAGAACAAAACAATTGCCCAGCATAACAGTACAGAACATGAACACTGAGATACCTAAAGACCCACATGATGTGCTCCACAAGTTAACACACACTTAATTGCCTTTTAATTTCCTACTGAGTTTTCAGGTGTATCCAGCAGTGCCACTTGCAGTGTCTTATGAAGGCCACTCTAGAAGAAACAGCTATGCTCATAAGCACACCACTTTTATTCTGCAATTGCCTTTACTTCTCTTTTTCTCCATTTTGCTAGCTGTGGCTCCTGCTATCTGCCGTGTTTGATTTGTGCTCTGACATCCTCTCACTGAACCACAATAATCAATTTTTCTCACTCAAATGAAGTGGCTACTTTTCTAACAGACTTAAATGTGCTTATTCCAAATGGAAGCATCTGTTCTGATTCAGGCACAATGGTTCTGATTTATCAGAACTGTTCAGCTATCCTTACCTTCACATTTTTGTAAGCACATATAATAAGCCAGTTCCTCCATTCTCCTCATATCACACTCTTTCCAGCTGTTCAGCAGGTACAGGGACAACTTGAGCTTCTGACACTCTTCTTGGACTCACCAAAGAAGCAGCACCTCTTTGCCAGTCACTGCAAGGACATGATGCAGCAGGAAAAAGCCAGCTAAACGTGGTGGAAACCTGCAGACAACAGACACCACGGAGGGAAGAGGCCCCAACCTTATTATACATGCTTAACATGGATACAAATAATTAATGAACTGGCATGTGATTGGATACAGCACAGCTTCCTCCTTTTCTTTATCTCAGTGTGTTTCTTACATTTACCTTTATTAAATCTGGTTGATTTTTTTTTTTACAGTAGTCTGTTTTCATTTCAGAAAAATGCAAGTTTCATCAAAGCTAATTTCAGGGTAGGTTAAGTAATTATCTTCCTGAAGGTGCTGTAAACATTTTTGTAGAAGATTAAGAACTGAATCAAAGATATATTTAATTTAAAAATCTCCTATGAACATATTCAGTAAATGTCTTGCATGAAATTATTTGAGGGAAAACATTTCCTCATTTAACCCTTATACAGACATCTTGGTTTTTATCTCTCATCCGTCTGTTCTTTTCTGCTGGTGAAAGTAAAAAAATATGGAGACTTTAAAATGTAGATTTCTCTGTAGCTGCCGAGTACTTCAGCTCGTTAAATTTTCAGAGGGATGAAGTCAGAAACATATTTTCATTCTAATGTTTCTCTTCTTTACCCTTTCTGTAATTGTTTTATTTGAAAAACTATGTCAGCCTTTGGTGTTCGAACTCCGAGCCTTGCAGAAGAATCCTATTGCTGATGAATACTGGATGAATACATGCAGCACTAGAATATGCAGTTACTAAGTTGGGTATGAAGAACCTGCCCGATCCAGCAAACTCTTGTGTTACTAGTTGAGATATATTTCCAATGGAGTTCTGTTGAAAATTGCACTGTTGAGCCCTTTTACCTGTATAGAGTGACAGTGTCACTTAAAACTTTCTAGGACAACAGAAACAAGGAAATAAATCCTAAGTCACTGGAGCACTTATTTATTTACTAGTTTTACATTTAAGTAATAGAGATGATGAGAAGGAGTTCTGCAGGGAAAAGCTTCCTGTCCATCTGAAGTCATACCGGAATCAAAGAATTTTGTCCTTTCATTAAATTGGACCAGAAAAAGAAAGGAATTGAATTAGTGCTTCATCATTATTGAATTCCCAAAGATTTACACTACAGTACACATAAAGCACAGCTGGTTGCTTCTATTAGTCAACAATTAAGGAATATACACATTAAGAAGCACAGTTTCCAATCCATTAATAAGGCATAGGAATATACAAAATCTTTATTTGGGTAAGAAAGCTCCCAGATGTTTAAGGACTACACTCTTTTCCTTTTACAACATGATTAACCTGTGTCTTTTAGCTCCCATGGCACACAGCTAAACAGAAAGACCACAAAACAGGAACTGAGCCACTAAGAGCATGGCAACTTCAGAGGTACTCCATTTATGCAGTACTCTTCACACTGAGGCAGTGTTTCCCTGTGTTTCTTTTCTTTTCCACATGGAGCAACATCAAACAAACACCTGAAAGACTGCATAGTTGGTCAGGGTGAAGCAGAGGTTCATGCAGGCTGTGCCTTTTCTCTAGCTATACTGTGACATTCATGGTGCTTTTGGGGTAACGCTCTGGGGATTTTTTCACAAGGTAATGATGTTTCCAAACAAGCAGGGAGTATGACCCTTAACACTCATGCAAGTACAGCTTAGGAGACATGCAGTAATGCAATTGAGGCAGGAAATGGAAAAACTCAAATATTGCTTCTTCAAATACGTGTTCGTCCTTTCCTAGCATATGTCTTTGTTCTCACACAGTGCTATGGCCCAGCATGGCAGAGTAACGTTAATAAAAAGACAGATATTATGTGAGAGTGTCTGATCCACCACAGATTAGCAATGGGTTTCTTTTCCTCACCGAAAGGGAGAGAAAAACAGAAAAACATTACAAAGTTATGCCAGATTCTGACACAAGACACACCAGCTGTTTGGAAGAATATTTGAAAAAAAAGGCAGCAAGACAAAAAAAATTGATGCATCTACGTACTTTAATTTTTTTTTAAGCACTATGTTAATTATTTTAGTGGATGAACAAATTTTTAACCCCAAAAAGAAGAATCCTACATAGGTTTCTTCCCCCTGATTCCTTTGTCTTCCAAATGCACATTTTATTTCATTAGGTATACTCTTTTCATTAGAACATATACACAAACTAACACTTTTCAGAGATACTATCTTAATCCTGAGGTCAGCTCTGCCATGTTATTTCTCCAGGGCTTATTTTCCTGACTGTAATGCCAGGTTAATATGGCCACCTGGTATGCTATGGCTGCATTAGGTTCAAAAGCTTGTTTTGTTTCTCTCTCAATGTCAGCTTGTGTCAGAACGCAACAGTTCTGCTTTTCCTCTATCTTTCTTATGAAAAACGGAGATAGTGCTGTATTACCTCACTGTTTTATTTGGTTTTCTTCTTTTTTTTTCCTCCTTTCTTTTTTCTTTCTTTTTTTTCTTTTTTTCTTTCTTTTTTTTTCTTTTTTCTTTCTTTTCTTTTCTTTCTTTCTTTTTTT
>VXBR01011792.1:0-112525 GCA_013400215.1 Cisticola juncidis | reverse complement strand
GTAACCAGATTTTTTGGTTTTGTAAAAAAAAAAAAAAAAAAAGTGTATTCTATTTCATCTGTTGAAACCAGTTTGGGAGATATTTTTTTTCCTTTATCTCTTGTAACTCCAGGGGGGAGGGGGGGAGGTGCCTTCTGTTAACGGGCCATCTGTTAAAACCAGGGGAGCAATGTTCCTTATATCTTCCATGACCTATCCTCCCCCCAGGAGGATATCTACTGTTAATGAACCATTAAGGTTCACCAATGACTGATAAAATTAAATAATTCCATTGTGAGATGCTCTATCCAGTGGGAGGAGCCAAGCATTCCTACCTGGATAAAACCTGAAATTCAGAATGGCAGAGTNCTTTTTTTTTTTTTTGGTGGGGACAATACATGTATTATTGTATAACTTGTACTGTTATTGTCAAAAATTGTAGGATACATATATTCTTCAACCTCTAAGCATACCCAAAGTAGTTAAACCATCAGTTCAGCAAAATTATCATTTACACTACTCCATTTCATCAATNCACTGCCACTGCAGGATCATCTCTACTCCAACAGAACCACATCTGTCACTCCAGGAGGACTTATTTGGACTGCTTCCAACACCCTGGCTGACAGTGCGTCAGGTCATATTCCTGACTCTGGCAGGGTTTTCTAGGACTTTTATTTTTGTTTGCTTGGTTGTTTTTTATTGTGTTACTGCATTTGCATTTTTAATATTACTACTAAAGAACTGTTAATCCTATTCTCATATTTTTGCCTGAAAGCTCCTAATTGTAAAATTGTAATAATTTGGAGGGAGGGCATGTTACATTCTCCATTCCAAGGGAAACTCCAGTTTTCCCTGACAGATACCTGTCTTTCCAAACCAAGACACCAGACTTTTTGTATGCACAGCAGTACTGAATAAACATGGATATTCTGACTTCTGTTAATGAATTTTGCAGTATTTGCTGTAAAATTCCTTTGGGAAAGGAAGGCACTTCCTTGTGCACTCCCACATGAAAGTTATTCAAATCTTTATTTTTGTAACTGTACATTTCAGAAAAAATCCACTTGCATTATAATATTATGATAGATGAAACATGATATGAGATAATAATAGTTTAAAAAAACTTCACATTTGCAGCATGATGACAGTACTACTGTTACTGAGTATAGAGGAAATGTCTGTATGTACATTATCAAAATTTTCTGGTTCCTGCATCTGCATAAACACTCAGAGCACCAGATCAGAAACCACTGCCAAAGAGTAAATGGCAGAGCAGAGAGTTGAACACTGAGCTGTGGCATGTGATGCAGAGCGCTGCAGAAATGTATTGGTTACACTGCAATGCAAACTGTCCTGCCCAGAGGTTGTGTGATAAAAGAATTTGAATTCCTCAAAGTTGCAGTTTGGTAAAAAAAACACATGGTACAAGGTTCAGGCTGCCCTCCCAGATCACTTCTATTAGGATTTTGGAAGGTTTTTTGGATCATCTTTCTTCTTTTTTTTCTTGATTTGCTCTGTCCTACTTGGTCTCTCCTATCCGCAAGTTATCACTTTAAGAAGGGAAATAAAGACATTTTCAAGCAAGAAATAAAGAAAACCTCCCACTTTTGCAAGAACTAAAGGTGGAATTTTAACTGATGAAACTAAAGGAATGATAGCAAGAAGTGGGAAATTTTCAAAAATAGCACCCATGAGGACTAGGCTGCTCTGTCTGGTTCAACACTGTGAAACATTGCTGATTTTGACTTCTTAGGTTTGATTGAATTTTCTCATATGAAGAAATGCTTTATACATTTTTCTGATACTTGAAGAGGATTTCCAGCAGTTACCTCAACAATATGCAATGATAATTTGCCTTCTGTAGTATCTCAAAAGCAGTTCTGGTCTCAGAAGATCACAGGTATGACTGTGAAAAACACTATTTAACCATAATTTCCCCTAGGCAATCACATTTTTAGCAATCAACCAATTTACTTTTATGAACAGCCTCTGAAGGAGGCTATTCCTATTTTAGTCACAGAAGACATTAGATTAATGAATAAAAACCAAACCCAAATCACAACAGTGTAGGCTGAAATGTAGCAGAGAAGCCATTGAGGATGATACCTTTCTAGGAACTTCTAGGAAGTTCTGCTGTTTTGGAAGTCCTTTTAGAGAGTTGTACACAACAAAACTTAAATATGGTTGAATTTGCAACTGCTTGTGACATCTCATCTGACTGAGTTTGGTAAACAGGTTATAATTTAGCCCACCTGGGGAGCTCTGAATCCCAGGGACTGGGGACTGGGAGATTGCAGACTGTGCCAAGTTGCAAAATCACAGAATCACAGAATTACGAGGTTGGAAGAGATCTTCAAGCTCATCGAGTCCAACCCATGCCCTAACACCTCATCTAGAACTTGGCACTGAGTGCCACATTCAGTCTTTTTTTTAAACACATCCAGGGATGGTGACTCCACCACCGCCCTGGGCAGGCCATTCCAGCACTTTATCACTCTTTCCATAGGAAACTTTTTCCTAATATACAGCCTATATTTCCCTTTGCAGAGCTTGAGACTGTGTCCTCTCATTCTGTCTCTTGTTGCCTGGAGAAAGAGACCAAACCCCCCTGACTACAACCACCTTTCAGGAGGTTGTAGAGAGTGATTAGGTCACCTCTGAGCCTCCTTTTCTCCAGACTAAACACCCCCAGCTCCCTCAGCTGTTTGTGTTCCAAGCCCCTCTCCAGCCTTGTTGCGTCCTCTGGACATGCTCAAACATCTCAAAGTCCTTCCTAAACTCAGGGGCCCAGAACTGGACAAGGCACTTGAGGTGTGGCCTCACCAGTGCCGAGTACAGGGGAAGAATGACCTCCCTGCTCCTGCTGGCCACACCATTCCTGATCCAGGCCAGGATGCCCTTGGCCTTCTTGGCCACCAGGCTCATGTTCAGCTGCTGTCACCAGCACCCCCAGGTCCCTTTCTGCCTGGGCACTGTCCAGCCACACCGTCCCCAGCCTATAGCACTGCAGGGGGTTATTGTAGCCAAAATGCAGGACTTGGCACTTGGACTTATTAAACTTCATCCTATTGGACTCTACCAATCCATCCAACCATTCCAGGTCTCTCTGCAGAGCCCTATGTTCCCAAAAGATGCTCCCATTTTAGATGCTTAGATTTTAGATGCATTTTAGACTTTCAGAGCATTTCAGATGCTCCCAGCATAGAAGACCAGCTATGGAGCAAAGCCAGCTGGTGATCTGTTGAAAGGGAGCAATAGTTGGTGGAGTTTTTGTTTCTACAGTGTACAGGAGAGAGGGTAGCTATGCCCTGTAAGAATTTGTCAGCTGGTCTTTTCTTTATGCAGAGAAACATCACAGGTTCTACCATGTCTGTAATTCCCTCATAGCATGGAGTGGACAGCATTCACCCTCTAGTAAATAAGGGCCTGCATTAACTATTAAAATCACGCCAAATTTGCAATTACTTACACATTGCATTACACTTACAAAGAAAAGAAAGCAACTGAGCTTATTGATGGTATAAATATTGAATGACATATCCATTTTTTTTCAGTAATCCTCCACCAGAAAAGGTGAAAAGGTAAGGTCTAATTAGATTTTGCTCCTGTGTGCAGAAAAAGCAAAAAAGGCTTTGTTTTAAACCACTTGAATATGATTCTCCTCTCATACCCTTGAATTATGTAGTTTTGGGAACCGTAGTTGAAGTTCCTCATGTCCTTTGCTACGACCTGGAAGATCAGCCTGCACTGCACCATGGTCTTTGTCTTTTACATAAAGCTTACACCACTGCTTACCTGGGAAATTAATTTATTAGAAGATACTGAAGGCAGAAGGTATTCAAACTACCATTAAACTGCTACCATTAACACACACCAAGATTACCAAACCAACAATTTTTGTTGTTTTAATATAGAATCTTGATCTAGGGTCAAAAGTTTTTCTTTCCAAGTGTTTGGTTTTCACACAAAATAGCAGATTTCTTGACAGAAAAAGATATTTTCGCAGTGAAAAGTGTCCAGTGGTGAAACAATTTTTCGGCCTCAAAACAAAACATGCCTGGCAAATTTCTAATAAAACCTTGATCAACACCACTGTGTCTTTGCCAGCATGTTCACCTTGTTCTAGCTTAAGGGACACTATTACAGAGTTGAATTCCTTCTAGATTAGGTATCTGAGGAAGTTGTGGACCAGGGTCTGTAACATGCCCTCTCTTTTTCCTCCTTCCTTTCTTCAAAGTCCTACTGGGACTGCGGGAAGTGCAGTTTTCTGCACCTTACAATTTTGCTGAATGGTGACAGAACAGCTTTGGCTCTCCTAGCAAGAGACATAATAGGACCAGGGGACAGAGCTGGGACTTTCTGACCGCCTTTCTTTCCTGATAGCTCTTGTGAATCTGGCTGGAGCCACAGTACATTGCTTGCTAAGGTGAAATTCTGGCTCCGTGGAAGCAAATGGCAAAATTCCAGTAACTTCACTCCAGCCACAACTTCATCCTGTGCATCTAGCCCACAGATTAACACAGAGCAACACTGCCTATGCCAGTGTGTGTCCTCCCTGTCCCAGTCAGATGTACGACATGTAGTACCTGGGATTTCCTTCTGCTGTGTTTGTTATCAGAAACACTTCAGTATTTTGGCAGCTGGGGTCACTTTTGATTCTAGTTTATTGCTCAGCAGCCAACCTGAGCCTGTCATAAAGGTGTGTTTTATTAGGATTTTGTAACTAGGTACATCTTGTGATTTAGCATTAGTTTGGTCATTTGGGTCAGTGTTCATACACAGACCTACACTCATCAAAAGGTGTATCTGAAAGCTCATCTCTTGTAGACCAGGTCACAGGTGGCTATCTCCCCACCCCAGAAATGACAAGCACCATTGCATAGCACCATTTTGAGCACTGCATGCTCAAAAATGATGATGCAAGGGTAAAAGAAGAACAAGAACTTGATCAGAGCTAGGCACAAGAAGTATGTTATCAAGGCCACAAACTCCCAAATAGCTTTGAAATGAAGTTTCCTAAAGTCATTAAAGACTAAAGTACCCAGAGCTTCTTTGTTAGAGTCCTGAATTAAAAAGAAAAGGAAAGAAAAAAGCAAAACAAAAACCCCAACAACAACTCCTTCCCCACAAAGTTCAGAGTAGAAAAATTAACCCTGGGAAAATCTGGAAAGCCTGAGATTATACCAGACATTCATCCTCAAGCTGATTTTTTTGTACAATCCTGTGTTGTGCTCAAAACAAAAATCTGAGAATACTCCTTAAAGCGGAAAACAAAGCTCTGCTCCAGCCATACATCTGTGAGTTTTGAAACAAAGGTTTGTTTGTGTGCCTCAATCACTCTTGCCTATGAAAGCAGACACTTACTTGAAAAACTTTTCAGGGAAACACTCTAAACCAACATCCTGGTATAAATTTGCAAAATGCAATACAGGCCTGATTGTCTTTGGAGAGGATGCAGGCCGCATACGAATAGCTCTTTCTGAAACGTAATGTTCTTTGCATGGCTCAGTGGCTAATGTACAATAAATCAACAAAAGAGCGCTTCAAGAAAGCTATTGGGCAGCAGCAAGGCCACTGTTATTTTATCTTTTTACAGTATTTAATTGGAAGTTTTTTCCTGAAACTTTACCCAACCTTCAAATTACTAGTCTCTGTATAAGAAGAGATTGATAAGATGAATTTTTTTTTTTCACTTTTTTTTTTCCCCTCCTTACAAGAGAGCAAGTTTTTGCCGAGGGAGAATAAAGTTACAAGTGTCTAGCATTTTGCTGAGGGAGAATGAAATTAGATGCTGAATGGAGCGGATAGGAAAGGCTGGGAAAATGCAAAGTTGGCAGTCATACCAGGTCAGTCTAGAGCTCCCACTGTCCTTCTACTGCACCAGGTGTCCGCTGCATTCAAATGATACTATTATTCATAGACTGAAGCAGAGTATTAAAACTCCCCCCAAAAATAATTTGCAACTGAATAAAGATATAATCCTGGAAATATAACTCTCCATTAAGGGTCCCCATTAGCAACACAAGAGCCCCATTGTAAAGGAGTTATGTATATTTATCAAGTTAAAAAAAANAAAAAAAAAAAAAAAAAAAAAAAAAAAAAAAAAAAAAAGAAAAGAAAAACTTCTCTCAGTGCTTACATGTTAATAGAAAACTTTTATAGCCCTAGTTTCGGAACTAGTAATGCATAAAATGTAAAGCATCTATTATTCTTTGGCAAACTATTTAACATTTGACAGGGAATTGCTAAAACTTGAATAGTGTTCTAGCAAAGGATTGGATAATGTGATCTCTGCTAACTAAGGGGCTGCCATGGAGCAGGCAAGGGAAGTGAGACTTCATATTTTAATAGTTTGCATTTTAGCAAGCTGCTTTAAAGAAGGTTTTTGCTGACTTCTCCTTTCTCTTGTAGAAAAATGGGTTCTCTCGTTTGCAGATGGTATCTGGTGCATGGGAGCATACTGTGCTCTGTTAGAAATAGGAGTCCTGGAGGTCCAGGGAGATTTCTCCCCCTGCTACCAGGTTCCTTGTCTAGCCCCTGCCCCCTTAAATCTTAAGTCCTGTTCTCACCCTCCCACCCCAGCCCTCCCTTCAGATGTCTCACTCTGCAGAGGGGCGTGATTTGAATTACCCTTCCTAATGAAACGAGTGCTGAAAGGTAAACTCCTTAATGAAGCGCACATGAAGCCTTTGCCTAGCGCTTTGTGAAATGAACCCTTAAAAAGGAGAAGTTAACCAACTGATAGATACAGGAGAAAGGCTTCCCACCCACAGGCTTCCTTCACCCTGAAAAACACACCTTCAGTGAAAGCAAACAGAAACTAGCAGCAGTCGAGTCTAATGGCATTGATGGCGCAGAGGATAAATTCAGCATTTTACTTACCCTGTTGGGAAGTGCAAAAATCATTAGAAGCTCCTTCCAAACCATGCCTGACAACAGGTTACTTCAGGAGAGAAGTGCATTCAAGTAAGCCTCTATCGCCTTATGATTGCATGGTGGTGCCTTATTTGAATCATATAAATTCTGGAAGATTTTACAGAGGTAAACAAAATGTTAAAATGTTAATTCAAATCTGCCTTGCCCAGAAAACTCTGTCTCTCTCTCATTAGCTCTTTTATAGTCACCTGTGATTCCTTTTTAGTATAGGTATGAGCCTGACAGTGAACAAACCCAGCACCATATAAAAGCTGAAAACCCTTACATATTAGTAATTGTTTCTAATACAAAAAATGCACAAGTATATTCAATTTTTAGAGCTACCCTGAGCCATTCCAGGAATAGAGAAAGCACAGAAAGCAGACAGACTAACTAAATCAGTGCTTTCAAAAACAGAAAAAATGCATGTTTTACTTCTAGTGTCCTAATTAAAAAAGATAAAACCTTGTTCTTTTCACATGGGCTTAGGATTCTTGGGAAATAGACCAGCAGGTCTTGTGGAAGACCAAAAAATATATGCCAAAATTCTATGTCGGTGGCCACAATCATGGCCTTTAACATTTGAATAGTGTGAACAGCAGAGCCTGAAACACAGGGTATGTAAGTGCATATTAATTTACTTATTTAATGTTGTTGTTGCAGCTGGGCATGAAATAGACCCCTCATTTCTAATAAGGCACGGTGCTTTCAAAAATAAGCAGAGGGTGCACTCACCTTGGGGAGACTTGCCTAGTTTTTGGGTTCCCTGCCACACTTCACAGTAAAATAAGAAAATGTCACCCTTTCGTAAGAGAATAAACCACTGTTGTTTTTTCAGGCTGGATTCAATCCTGCTGTAATGGCCTGCTGAGAATAATTGTCCCTCACTGTCAATGCATCATTTTCTACTAGAGCTGTTATTCTGTGGCCATTCCCATCCCTTGCCCACGGACTATCTCACAGTTTTGTATGGACAAGTCCCTTAAAAGTGTTGATGATTCAGATGTTTAAGCAGTGTTTAGAGTTTAGACACAAAACCTCTGCAATGTGACACACTGGTTCCTTTTGGAAAACAGGGACTGTGGCAACATTGGCTGTGTACCTTAGGGGGTAGGGGGGAGGAAGAGAGGAAGAAGGAGGCAAGAGGCCCAGACCATCAGGCTTTGCAACGTACTTACACTTCCAAATATATTTAATTGCAATAATATATAATGAAGTCTGTGTTGGGCTGAGCTACCAATGCTGCTCCTTTAATTCAGCCAGTGCATTTGTACATATTAAAAACATTACACAGCAGGGGCTATAATTTCACATGCTGCCATCTCTAGACCACGACAGCAAAACACAAAAGAGACAGCATGTATGCTGTACCCCTGCATGTCATGTAAAACAAGGAGACTGCCTGTAGTATGTGTGTGCACTGAGAGAGATCTGAATGCATCTCTTCTGAAATTTTAATGCTCTCATAAAAATAAACAAACTTCAGCAATATACAACATGATTCCAATTAGTAGCTCGATCAGAACAACTTGGCATTTTCTGTTGGCTTTATACCAGGCAGCCAGCGAGATGTCAGACGGAGGAGTCCATTCTCCTCTCTGTGTGTGATCAACTCCCATTACTGGTAATGGAAGCCACATACACATAAGGGAATAATATACCCCTTCATGAGAAAAGCTCTCCTCGATGAATTGAAGGTGTATAATGTTGTGAGTGTTTTTCATTCCCTGTCTCAACTATTGTGTTTCTGCTCAGCCCATTCAAATTACTTCATATGGACAAGTGGCACACAGTGTTTGGTCCTGTTTTCATTAAATCAATAGCAGAACTCAATTTTTGCCTCAGTGTAAGTGGAGCTCAGTTCAGAAGTATCCTTTGCTTCATTTTTCAGAATTATCCCTTATTTTCACAAATAATTATCAGCCTTTTACCCTCTTCTTTACCTTTGGCGGGCAGTTATAAATATATTTTAACTCTCAGCTCAGACTTCTTCCTGTGTAAATAAGACCAAGTAGGTTCCAAGTTTACGGGAATGCTACTCATGAGAGACATTAGCACTGTGTATGAACTTCCTCTGTAAACATTTTGGGCATTCCTAATTATCTGTAACCTCCAGCTTTCTTCTGTCACAGTGTTTTGATAAATTTGCCAAGCAGAGGATAAATAAAGGAGAAAAGAACATAAAATCTAAATGATAAGACAAGTGATGAGACAGGTAGAATCCTTCTGGCTGACCAGACAGATGGACTAGAAAAAGAAAGGAACCAAAACACGTAGTCATGAGTGTCATCAAAGCTACATTGTCCATTATTTCAAGTATTTCCTGCTTGATTTCCATGCAATATACATTTTAAGCACATCAAGCACAACCATAAACAATCTTATATCTTATTTGCAAGTTGTCTCAAAACCTATGTGACACAAAAGTTGGTTGAAAAACTGTGAAGTAACCTACTGGTATCCCTTGAATACTCTACTACTGCAAGGCTTTGTCTACATTAAAAAGGCAATAGCAGGTCTGCAGAGCAACAGAGTTGAGGAATATTTGCTTGTGGGATTAAAACTAAAAAGACTAAAAACCCAATTATCTACCCTGAGATGGTCTGATAGGTAATTATAGCTCTCTAATCAAATATTTTAGATATCAAAGTTTTGTCCTTGAGTCCGGTAGCAGTTTCTATGGTTATTATTATTTACATAATAGATTTCAGTGCTCTTTACATCTTCTTCAGCATGTGTAATTGCTGTGTAATTTTCAGTGTATCTTTCTTTCCTTGATTTTTGTTTCCTCAACTTCCAGTTACCCCTAGGCCTTTATAGCAGCTGGGAAACTCAGATTCTTCAGATCTTCTGGCCCAAGGTGGATCTTCTGGAACAAAAAAGTATTTTAATTTTCATACTATTGTGATAGGGTAAAAAGTCCCATTAGGGTCACTCTACTGATATGAAAGAGAGCTCAATGTGCTTTCCATACTGACTTTGTCAAAAACACTAGTTCTGCTTACTGAAAAAGCAGCAGAAAAATCAGGCAAACAAATCAGTTTCATGGAATGACAGAATTTTAAATATCCTTTTTAAAAAACCAAATTCATTAGCATGGAAAAAACCAGAACTCATTATCCCCTTTTGTCATAAACATTGTCATATACACTGAGCCTTTTAGGATTTTATTTCGTAGCATTAGAGCTATCAGATCACAGCAACCTTCTTCGAAATGCAGAACTGAAACCGCATCATACCTGATATGAAAAATATGACTTTTCCGTCAGTCACTTCTGTATCCTGTCGGCAGGCCTGCCTCTGACCATGACTAAAATGGACCACCTGAAATAGAGTATATAGTTAGTTCAAAGTACATTTGAGTTAAGGGGAAATTGCAAGTAATATTCCTACCAAAGGTCAAACTGTCCTGTTTGTAAGGTCAAACTTACCAACTAGTTTTCCAAAAGCACCGAAGATATGTAAGTCTTGCTTCAGAAGAGCAAAGTTCCCATGGCACATACAGCAAATGAATGATCAAAAGTCATGCTGGATGCTGCTAACCCAAATGTGTAGATTCTAGAGACAGAAGGAAGCATCATCTGAGCTCTGTTTTATGAGTGCAGCCAGAACCTGGTTATAACAATCCAGCTGATAGCTGGTTTTCAGACAGTGACAGGTTCTGTGAACTGAAGGGAAATAAATATATGTGTAGAAGATTTTGAACGGTCCCTGTGAAAGTCTGGCATTTGACTTGAAACACATTCAGAAAAATGATTCCAACATTCATTTTTACTGTCCAGAAAACTGAAATTCTGAACGTGTATGCGAAAATAAATTTTAAAATCCTCCCATAAGAAGTATATTTCTATTTCTGTGGTTTCCCCACATACATATAAAACCCCAAAATATTTTCTGGTTCATACCCCTAAAGTTCAAAATGTGCATGGAACGTCTTGAGACAACTTTTAGACAAGGATGAGCAAAATCAGTGAGAACCAGAGTAGCTAGTACAAGCGCTTTACTTGTTCACTGGACATCAGGCAGATGTGGGGATAAAACTGTCAAGTCTGAAAACACAAAGAGAAATATTGCTATTTTCTATTATTCACATTCTTCCCATGAGCTGTTTGCTCAGTTGCCATGGCATAGGCAGTGAGATTTTATAATTTTTCCCCTGTCTGCCATGTGCTCATACAACAATGTGAATTTAATCAGTCCAGACAGTTGGTTGTGTTTTGTCCATGTGAGTGGAATAAAACTTTTCTCACCAGCTAAACCCACAAAGTATCTAAAAGCCATAAATAATCAGTAACTCCTATGACTTGCACCTGCTTGCTTTATTTGACCAAGGATACAGAAAGGCTCATATAATGAACAGTGTTCCCAAGCATTAATCACCTCTGATTGCTTATAAAAATCAAAGTAGATGTTACATTTAAAAAAACAGATGCATTTTTTAGTTTCTTTCCTGTACCTAGATTTCAGTCAGGTCAATGTTGCAGCCTTATGTCCCTCAGTAAAATTATCCTTATTTCAAAAATATTTGATGGGGAAAAGGACAAGGTCTGGGTAGCAAATAAACTTCTAGTCACCTATTAATCATAACAGATGTATTCTTGTAGTACATCCTAACTAGCAAAAGGAAGTGGGAAAGATGAAAAAAAAAAAAAAAAGCTGGAGAGAAACACTTTAAAGCACTGCACAGTAAGAGAGATCTCTGCCAATCTTATGCAGAACCAAGTACAAGTATGTGCCAGCTTGTAGAAAACAATACAACTTTATTTTGTATAGCGTCTTTCATCCAAAGTGTATCCCAAAACCACTTTACAGGAGTTAAACAATACAGTTACAGAGATAAATAATAGCAGAGGGAGAGCAAAATTAACAGATATGTGCAAGTCAGAAAAGATATATTTTCAACAGAGATTTGGAATGAGCTCTTTATAGGAACACTGGAGTGTTTTAGATTTAGCATTTTTCTAAACAGAGCTTAGCAATGTCTATAGAGATACAAATCAGAGTGAAAGTGGTAAGTGCCAGGAAATTCAAAGGTACAGTTTCATTAAGTCCTGCAGGTTCAAAATTAAATTAAGCCAAAATCAAAAGCCAACAGAACAGTTTAAAAATTAAGACAGCCTCTCAATCTTTACACTTTTGGCTTTATGCCATTCATTCAGCTCTATAATATTTGTAGTTGGTTGGCTTCTTTAAACAGAAAAAAAAAGAGGAAAAGTAAAATAATGGAGCCAAGTACTGACTACTCTGTGCTGTAAATATGGTGTAGCTTCACAAATAACGAAAAGTGTACATTGGAGAGCAAAATTTCACCCCAAGTATCTTTTGTGGAACCTGGCAAGAGAATGATGTTGTCTGTCTGGTAACCAGGGCTCTAATCCTCTGGGGGTGCCCTGGTGGGTATAGAACTTACCTATTCAGTTCTTCTGAATTAATCAGAGCCTTGCTTGCCCAGCAGTTCTGATGTTTTATGCTTTATACCTGCAGGATAAGAATATATGAGGAAGGCAGACTGTATCGGCCTCATGGAGGGTCTACTCAAGAGTTACCAAACTGACATCAATCTGCAAGAGAGCTTAAAAAGTAATATGGTTTCAGTTTCTGTATTGAAAAGCTAAGAGAAATTTTCTGCTAAACTGAAACAAGCTTTCTCTGATGTACCTGAAAACATGGACATTTGTAAAGGATGTTGATTCCACACTGTCCTGAAAATATTCTCAGTAAAACCAATATTTTAAACCATAGGATTAATCAGTGACATGCGATGAGTACAAGTGAGCCAGAAGAGCCAAACCTATGCCTCGGAATGCACTAACTTGCCCCCAAGTCACATGCAGTGAGCATGAAGGGGTAGTTTGGAGTATGTGTATGAAAAATTGACTTGCAGCTGTAAAGACATAGCAATTTCAGAGTATATCAGCAGAGTAAAAAACCCAAATACAAACCAACTTGCTTTATTTAATGATTGCTGGCTAACTGGACACCAGTTTCAAAAGGAATTGCCAAATTTGCTATTGTCACAGTATCCAAAGGTCTTTGTTTACATGTTAATACTCACACTTGTTTTCTAGCCTCTGGAGAACAGGTCTTTTGGCACTATTATTTTTGCCACAGTAAATATTTCATAAAATGTGGTTATTTATTTCTTAAGACAATATCCCAGAGTTCTTTACCCAATCCTATAATCAAGGCCTAATATTTGTTCATATTCCACACCCCACTCCCTTTTTCTGAGAGACCTTTCCTCTATCCATATGCTTCTTGTAGGTGTTCAGTGAATGATGACTGTGTATAAATCATTGTGTTCCTTCACATGGAAAACTCTTATTTGCTGAGCTCATGAGATTTTCTGTATGTAGTGGTGGGAGCAAGCTGCTGTTGAGGACTGTATACAAAGGGCACATAAATTGTTGGGTGTCACAAAAAAATGTATGCATAGGCTACATGTTTTTCCATGCAAGTTTCTAAGTGTTTTTTTAGGGATGCAGGAAACAAGAAAGTGTTTGTACAGGTCTTCACCTCAGTCATTGCTCATCTTGAAGTAGCTACAGGGATGAAGACCTGGGCTTTGTACATCTTTCCAGTTTTCCAGGATGGGTTTATAACGTGCTTGAGAAAAAAATCTCTCTCTGTTTCTAGAGTTTTACATCTTAAACATAATTTAAAATTGTATTATCTGAAAATTAATATAATTTGAAATAAAAATAACCCTTAAAAAATCAAACAAAACCTCCAACATTATAATAACATAAAGAATAGGACAATTGCACCATGACGTTGTGCAAAACAATTCAGGGTACAAAATACAGTTGGAGTCCTATGAATCCCAGCAGCTCTGTCTTCACTGAGAAATTTGCAGATTTTCCTTACATGACCAGACTTCACTTTCTATTTTCATAGTAAATTTGCCATTTGTGCAACCTTTATTTTTGTACCTTTGCTACTCAATGTAATAAATGATCTTATTCTCTTTAGGCTCTGTTCTCGGTTGTAACTTCTCACAAACTCTTTTTTCTTCACAGGAAGTGCCAGAGTTAAGAATTGTCCAGGAATAAAATAGCCTTTTGATGAAACACAAGTGGATCCAATGTCTTATTTATGTTGAGTTCTTAAGTAGTGGTGTTTGACTGCATGGATTCCAACATGCAGCGTGATTGCCAGCAAAACCAGTACAAGCAACACCACAGTGTTTGTACTTCACCACATTCAGCTTCTTTACTGATTCAGCCAGCTGGTGTGTTCCAAAAAGATGTAATGCTGTTCCCTTGGGGTAGGTGAGGAGGTCATATTGTGGGCAAGGACATTGCCCAAGTAAGTAATACAGCTGTATCAAAGTTTAAAGAAAGTCATATGATTTGAACAAGTCCAGTAATCAAATGGAGGAGATTTTACTATGAGCCAGGATAGCCAAGTTACATGCAACATTCTCTGAGCATCGATTATAAACCTTAATTCAGCCCTAATCTTGTCATCATACAAAAATCTTTCCCTTGAGGTAACCTTAGCATTTAATTAGAAAGGAAAATAAATAAAAAGTTATTAATTTTTTTCCATCTCTCTATGCATGCATTCATGCATCTGTGTATATATTCTCATAAAAGGTATCGTATAAAAGTTAGCCTCAGAGTATTTGTCGATACAGGATGTGAGTAAAGATAATTCTGTCACTTCAAAGATTTCTTGAAATGATCAAGTCAAGATTAAAAAACCCATCAACTTTAACCTTCATCTTGCTTTAGTCTTGCTTTTGAAAGTACCTAATATTTTCTGGCCATACCCCCTATGTTATTTAAATGCTGGTAATCTTGTTCATGGCAATTTCAATAAGCCACAGCAGACATATAATGCTTCCTCTTTTAATAGGTGCAAAGTGAGTTATTGTCACAAAGCATATATATGAAAAAAGGATGTGAAAAGAGAATCCCGCCTAATCTCTGTAATAAGGGCTTGTGAGGGTGCTAACATGGTCACCTGAATTATGCATGTCTATTGTGTTCAAATATCATAAATCGATGCATGAATACCCTCCAAATCATTTTCAGTTCATGAACATTTATATACAGAGCTCTTGAGCACTGCAAAGACAATTAGTCATATTTGTATGCCGGAATTAATTGAGAGTGAGATGCGGGAGGCAGAAAGAGAGAACAAAGAATGCTTTTTGTCAGTTCTTCCAACTGACAGGGATAATTAGATATATGAAATTGAAATTCCTCAGCAGGGGGTTTCTGTTGACAATGAATTTTCTTTTGATTCCATTCTGTTATTCTTTTATGCTGTCATCTGTGGCAATTTGTTATTCAGCTTGAAGCTTAAAAAAGCAAAGCATTCCGCTTTTATGAGTAGATGATGTCAGTTTGTACACTGCTGGGAAATAGATATTAAATGTAATCTTTAAACGAAAAAAAAGAGAGAGGAAAATAAAATCAGTTAAAGAGACAGTACTCTGTTTACACAGCCCTTAGAGTAAAACTTTTGTGAGAGAACTCGCTTTGATGGTTTTTAAAGTTGCTCAGGCTGCATTACTGTTTCAGCTGCAGTGCAAGTCTGAGCCATGATGTGTGGCGGAGTAAGGACACATGGCTGGAAATGCCCCCTTAATACTATTTTCAAAATGCTGGACTATGTACTGGCAGACATCCATGGAGTATATTAAGTTCAATACTTTACTCTGGATACAGGCAGTATCTGTTCACATCCCCAAATCCAACTTCTGACCAAAAGAAAGTGACAAATAAGAAATATTTTTTCTCACCAGCACATGCAAATCTTAGTGCTTCTGGTCCTGAATTGGTATCTGGGACCTTTTTATGCACAGCGACAGCTACTAGAGCAGATGCAGCGACAGCTACTAGGGCTTTAAAACAAACATGGCAATAGGGAATCATGTTTTCCCCTGCTTGAGGCAGCAACTCATCCTATCACCTCCTTCAGTTCACCATCAACATGAGCATCATGAAAGCTTTAAAAAAATGGTTATCTAAAGTATCTGTCCACAAAATGTTGGTCTTTATGGTCAGAAATTTGCACCTTTACTTATTGTCTCCTCTCTGTGATTTTGGAAGCACACATTCATGCAAGAAACTTATCACATGGGCACACTCTCTATATAAGCCTAGTACCTACATATAGCCTTAATAGTCAGAAACATATATAAAACATTGCCTAGTTTTTTGGCAAGGTTTGCTACAAACATTGCATGGAATCTAGAATATGAAAAGCCCATACTGTTCTGCTTTCACTCTCCTCTTTTCACTGGAGCTCTCCTGGCTTTCTTTTGCCTCTTTGCCTCCTCCAAAACCCAATGTTATTTGGCACTTGTTATATTTCAGACTGCAATTTCTCCTTCAACAGGCATCTTGGTGACTGTGGCTTTATTATATTTTATTCCTTTTTTTTTTTGTTACTAAAGCAAAAAAGCACAGAGAGTGTTATGATGTAGTATATATTTCCAGTGAACCACTGTGAGTCTAACTATACCATACGGCATATCATTAAACATAGCAATATTTAACACATATGTATTATCGCCTCTGCACCCTCAGAGCAATTTTTGCAGATGCATTTTTATCTCACACTTTATGGAAGTAGGCCCTGTTTAAGAAGTTGCACAATCTTACTAGTGAAAGTAGCTGAGAATATGATTTGAGGGACTTTTTCTCACAGAGGCATGTCCCCACAGTATCCCAGCAGTGACCTAGAAGATGCACCCCGTATAAAAATATTAGGCTCTATTCAGTCTTTTGCTCTCTCTGTTGAGACTCATTAAGGATGCTGTTTGTGATGGCAGTTTCTGTAACCTGGCACATTTCCACTGGGAAATGCATTGATGCCATCAAGTGACTTCATGAAGATAAATTTATTTAGTCACTACTGACCTTTGATGAATTTGAACTGGTTACTCAGACTGTAAAGGCTCTATTCTTTTGCTGTCTTCCTACTATCTAAATAGCAGTACAAGCACTGTATTTGCAAGTTTTTTAGCCCATTGTTCATCTCAGCCTCAGCTATGTTTAGTATATCCTCTACTTTCATACAGGTTTAAAAAAGACAGAGTTATCTACAATATTTTACAGGAAAGTTTGTGTTCACTTTAGTAAACCATAAGGAAGCAATTATCTACCACATAGAGCACACCACCTACCTCAGCCTTGCTGTTCAGGTTTGTTCACTAAGGACATATTTATTATGCAGTGAAGTACTGTTTGATGCCTCTGAGGCCTGCCCCATGCCAGCCCAGGATCTTTTGGGATTCAGCAAGACTCTGTGAGGGTGGACTGCTAGAGGCAAGAACCATACCTCCAGAGTGTCATGGGGCAAACAGGTGAGAGCCAGAGGCTGCAACCAATATTTACATCCTTTACTGGTCTAAGCTCAAAATTATTATTCTTTTTATTTTTTCTTGAGCAAGAAATTTAAGTAGAGCAGAAAATCAGGCCTCAGGTGTACCTTTAAGCATTGACAGAAGACATTCACAATGAGCATTTCTTAAAATCAAACATGTTTTCTGGGCATGACCAATATCCAGATATGTTAATATTTATTGATGTTCAAAGAACATCAGTGACCATCAAATCATCACACCTCCATTACACTCCAAGGAGATACACATAAAACATACTTATTTAATAACCAGTGGTTTATGATTTTCTTATTTTTTAGTAATTTAATCAGTGTATGAAGCGGTAAGTAAAATTTTCAAAGAATACATAAAGAAACTAATTCTACAACCCAAAATAGTATATATGGCTTATTCTGAAAAACATCTACACATTGCCTGCTCTGAAAGACTGTAAATTTGTAAAACATATTGTGTAGCATTGGTGAAAATGCTGATTTCAGAATTTTTGCTGGTATCTTGTATCACATTTTATTTTCCAAAAATATTAGCCCTTTGTAATATAAAGATTTGGTAGGGATACTAACATGGTTTAATTTCTTGTGTTTTAAAGGATTTCCCTCCTCTGTGTTAACTGGAGAGAGTCAATGCAGAAGAATGGCCAAGATTTCAGTTATGAGCACGTTTGTAATTACTGATAGACATATTTGTTTTACCTGTGTATAATGTAATTCACTCCATAACTCTTTTGATAACTGTGGCCAGTGCTTAGGATCACTGATTTAATAAAACCCTTTCTTGTTCAGCAAAGATTCAGTCTATCAGGACTGCACTCTTTCATCTGTGTTTTGCTTTTTAAAATGAACTACACAGCTAGAATAGATGTTCATATGATCTTTCTCAAGAGCAAATTAAATTACTATTGCATGGCTACTCTGCCACAAAAGAAGGGAAGTTATTATTTGAGGCTTTCCTTCTCACAACCAAATATCACTTTATAAGTCAGTTGGTAAAGTACACAGCATTATATGATACTCTAGCTTATCAAAAGAAAAGGGTCACACAGATTTTCCATCTACATTTACTAAAAGCTACATGTCTATGACTAAAAAGAAACTGATCAATCTTACTCCTAAAGTTGTTTTATAGGAAAAAAGAGCACCATATGAAAAATTAAATCAGTGTCTCCCCTTTTCTCTTTTACTGTGGATGCAGTGAGAAACCCTGATCGCAGCTGCAAATACTGAATTACTTTAAGTTCAGGAAAGTGATTGCCTCTATGCCTTTTGCCAGATAAATAATCCCATCTCTTTTAGATGGCCAGCTTCATTCCTGAACTGCTTTCCTCTCTTTCTCATTCTTGTCGCAGCATGTTTCTCTGGCTGGGAAGAGAAACAGTGCCTGACTGGGCACTGGCAAGAGTTCAAGAACTGAAGCTCGTCCCCTTCAGAAATTTTCTCACACTGCATTGGCCCAAAACTGTAGCAAGTGGTTTGGGGTGCAAAATCAAAGGGTTTTTAACCTCTTCAGCTTTTCGGCAGGTGCTGGGGTGATTGTTTTCCTAAGGATTAAGGGATGCCCTCTTCTGATGTTCTTCTTGTCAGCCTGAGTGCAGTTAGGATGTTGTCATCATTACCAGGATTCCTCATTCCCTGTTTGGACTATTTGGGGAGAGGGATGTCAGCTACTTTAGCTTTTCTCATTGAGTCCTGTACCCACCTTGCCTCCAGCATGAGGTGATGACAATGATTCGTGTCTTCCTCCCAGAGAAACTGAGGAGACTTCAGAGGAATGAGCACTGGCTCTTAGTGAAGCTCTAGGACAGCACCAAACTGTGTTGACCACCCAGGCAGAATTACAATATCACTGTACCTGCATGACCTGTTTGTGAGAGAAAAGGTTTCATTTATCATTGTATCAAACCCTTTAGATTTCATTAAAAATGCACCTATTGCAACTAGTTCTGGGATTATTTATATCGTTTCACCTTAAAGTTTGTGTTTCTTTGTGTGAGTACTGATAGATAACGTTCATCTGAATTCTCTGTTTAGCTTCATTATTGCAACCATTTTCACAGTTTTGAATTTAGTCCTTAGCTGGGCAGATAGGTCCAGGTTCACTCTCTTCCCATGCCTCTTTTAGTTAAATTCTAACTGCTTGCCCTTTTTCTATATGATCTACCAATCCTCATTAGGACAGTCTTTTCAGCATGAACTGTGAAACACACCGAACAATTCTTTTAATAAAAGGGGTAAAAGAAAAAGGTGCAGGGGCCTTATTTTCCTCTCATCCTGATGAGATTTGTGCCAGATGCTGTGTTTCATAAAGTAAACACCCAGGCATGTCTTCTAACTTCATAATTATGTGCATATATTCTCCACATAATAAAACTAGAATAAAATCACTACTCACCCACAAGTAGTAAATCAAGTAAATGGTGAATTAAGTTTGTTTGATGAATGTTGCTCTTTATAAAATTAAGCTGTTTACAATGCGTGGTTCATCTTCCTTTATATGTTTAATGATTTTATTGCTTAGTATTTGTTCTATTATTCCATTATTGTTCTATTATTGTGGTAAGAAGAAAGAAATTATGTTTCTGTGCTGTGGCTGTTAAAATAATTCTTCTTTCTGTTTCTTTTAACCATAGGCATTTGCTTGTTTTCCCTCAATTATAAGTGCAAAATTTATGAACTATCACTCTTATATGTCCATCATACTTTTTTCATCTAAAGCGAGTGTAAATGGATGAGTTCTGATACAATGCTTTTTGCTCTTTGAAGAAAACTGTGTTATGGAAAATGTGGTGTTTCACATGAACCAGGAAATTTTTCTTTGTTTTCAGTTGTTTTTTTTTTAAATAACAACCAGTTAAAGTATTTGCAGATAAGAACTTTGGTATTTTTCCATTGTAAACTTTTCTTCTTTGAAACACCTAAATTACACCTTCAGGAATAGCTGAGAAATATTGCCTCAAATTTAAAACAGACAATTTCAATTATACTTTTCCCACTTCTCCTTGGCTCAGAGCCTTGCCCAGTCAGTGGACCATGTCTGCAGAGAGGAACGTGCATGAAGCACCCTACACTTATTAGGAGCATCTGGAACCAGCAGAGTGAAAGGAGAGGTTAACACCTTGTGGGATGAGCAAAATTTCAGCTGGACAAGGAATTGGCACTCATAAATCAGAGGAAAGAAAAGCAATTAATGGAGGCTAACAACATATGCGGTGACTTCTGCTTGTGGAAAGAGGAAAGGAAGTCTCTTGTGAGAGCTGGGATGAACACACTGGTATTGCTGAAAATCCCAGGTGGAAAAGTGGCGCAGTTGGACAATTCATGGAAAGGGGTCTGAGCCTGGGAGAAAACAGGAAAGTAGTTCAGGCAAGACAGAGAATCCAGAATTGCTAGGATGTGAACCCCACAACACAAAAGGTGCTGCCACTTGGATGAACAAGAGGACCCACGGGATGAGAAGATGACAGAACAACGGTAGACACAAACTCCTGTGGGATTGCCTGCTGGAGCTGGAAGGGCAGCCTCTCCCTACCACTCTTTTTATTCTGGCTATAGTCTGGCTACAGTGGGTTGACAATGACTTTCAGATAGATGAAAGCAAGATTGTGACAGCTGGCAATTTTTTGCAGTTCAGTTTGAGGTGTCTGTGAATAACTCACCCTTAGGCCTCTTTTTTTTTTCACTGCACCCAGTGGAATTATACATAGAGCATCCAACGTAGTCCTGTGAAAAAGACAGGGTAGAGCACAAGTTTCTAATCTTTTGAAGTTGTACCTGTGCCACCCCTACATTTTGGCATTTCAGCCCATCAGAAAGGAGAGGTTTTAAAAGTTGAAGAGAATCAGAACTGAAATCTATTGCAGAAGTTCCTAAGTTTCTTCTGTGACCAAAACCTATTATATTTCCTAAAAAAGCACAGTGTTAATGTATTAGTGAGCAATTTTGTTGCTTTTAAAAATGCCTGGAAAGACTTTTAGAAACAGAAAATATGCAAGTTATGGTAGCCTACGGCTGGCATTAACTTGCACAATGTTGATTTATATGTTATGCATGTTTTGTTTTTATACACCTGCTTTTCTTTGCAATTCATAAAGAAACCATATTGATATCAAAGGAAATGCCCTGTCACAGAATTTATAGTCCTAACTGAGAGGTTCACATCAGTGCCTTTAATCTTTTAATCTTTTGTGATGTCAAAGTTAATTTCAAGGGGGAGGGAAAGATAAAAATTAAAGTTTTATGATGGGACAGCAGTAGGCTAGCAAACCTGAAAAACAGCTGAATAACAGCCATGATATGGCAGTGCCTGGGGTTTTCCCTGCTTTGGTTCTTTGCTTGTGTTGTCTGAGGTTTGAGAAGGGGCTCTCAATAAGGTGAACCTGTTTCTCTCTATGTTCTTGCTAGAGGCTGGTTCTTGCTATGGTCTCTGTCCCTCTGGGCATGTTTGATTTTTCTCTGTGTAATCCCTCATCCAACTTGGAGGTGCAATTTTGGGGAAGCCCTTTGCAGCTCTCCTTACCACCCTGAAGACAGTCAGTGGTGCATGCCAGGGGTACAGAGGGAGATGGGAATCAAGAGTCAGCTGGGGAACCTCTGACTTGCTTCATTTCTGTAAGGCAGCGGAGCCTGTTCCCTGTTTACACAGGGGGTTTACATAGTGCCTGAGCTCTGGTTTCACGCACCCTTTGGCCCACCTGTGGGTCCCTGCCCTATTGGAGTCTGTACAGCAGGGCAGGGTTGGGGACACAAGTGCGCTCCCAGACACTGCTCCAGGGTTATCTGGTGGGGCAAATGCCAGCAGATGTTATTTTTCAGATGCCCTGTCATGGCTGTGTCACCTCTGAGGCCCCGCTTCCCAAGACAGCAGAGCTGTGCTCTCAGTTCCCTCATGTGTGACCCAGCAGCCTGTATCATCTTACAGGGAGTGAATAGGAGACTGAAGGGCAGACTGTGTGGTCACTGTTTTCAATATCCCTCCTGCTAGCCATTACATCATCCAGCTACTCTCTTAAGAGGATTTTCAGCAGGCTTGGCTTCGTTATTAAAATAGTAATTAATTTTTTCCTCTTCACAAAACCCGAGGACCTTCAAATGGAGGCCTCAGGAGAGAGGGCAGCTTCCTTTTGAAAGTGGCCTTTCTGGAAGCCATAATCGGCTCTCCAACTTTACAGTACACATGTTCCCCAGTAAATGTGATTAAAGAGCCACACAAAAAAAACCCTTGCAGAAAATTAATTCAGTTTCCAGAATAAAAAGTTTGATAAAGTTGTGCAATGCTCCAATGACAACACATAATAGAAGTGCAGAGTTTTATCCTCTTGAAGGATAAATGAGCGGCCAGAAAGGTCTGGTAGTTCCCAGAGTAAAAACATCTGCTACAGCTAATTCACTTTAGCTTTTGATTGTAAAATTCATTAGCCATATCAGGCAGCTGTAGTTTCAAACATGTTGCTAGGAAGTACAATTTTATAGGCTGGGATGCCGTTTGTTCTCCCCAGCAGTGGCGAGCTAACCTGAGTGCCTGGTGAAATGCAACCTCCTGCCACCCAAAAATAAGGGCTTGAGTGGTGGGGGAGAGGGGGAGGGAGGCTGGGCAGAAAGTGCAGGGCTGAGCGCAAAGAGTTGCCAAGAGCTGTCAGGGCCATGGTGGCTGCTCCTCCAAGTCACCAGAGCAGCAACAGCTGAAGGCTCCATCCCTCCTGCAGCACTGGGAGGGAGATGGCTTTGTGAGCTAGGAGTGAACAGGCATTTCACTGCTGCCTTCGATGGCACGTTTTAGCAGACCTTATGGAGCATACATCTGGGGATGCATGTTATGGAAAAGTGTTTCAACATGCTTAGATGAAGAGATAAATCCGAAGGGGATTTAAAAATACACACAGACGCATGCATACATATGTGTGCATGTGTCTGTGTTTTTCTGAATTTTAAAGTACATCTTTAGTCTCATTTCTACAATGATTAATTTATATTGTTTATACTTTTATTACTTATATTTATATAAAGTAAGCAGGGAAAAAACAAGATAAAAGTGCATTTTCTTGGTGTTTTACTCTTTCAAGTAAATTCTGGTAGAAGATTACTTTAAACTGCTCTCTAAATCTGCAAATAAAGCAGATATAAAAATATTAAGTATTCAGCTCAGGCTTCTGACCAGCATCCTGTGAGGCTTTTTGGTGCACACTGATCATAATTGTTGTAACTCATACAGAATATCCCCTGTTACTTTGGTTCAGTTTAAGAATGCAGCAAAAATGAAGTGGGAGTCAGGGACAGAGAAATTGTGCTTCTATGTCCATCCAAAAAAAATATTTTAAACTGATGAACTTTGCAATTCCTTGAGGGATGGAAAAAAAAGAGATTATTATTCCCTCCAAGGCTAGTGATGGCCAACAAGTGTTGGTTTTTGATGGGCAGAAATGTTTCCCAAACACCTGTGAAACCATGCCTGATGTTATTTCTGCAAAAATACTGTCTCTCAAGTAAGATGAACAAACTGACACATGTGTACCCACTGGTCCATTTTCACAGGCCACAAGGAATTATGCAGGCCTGTCACCTTAGACACATAAAGGTGCAGGCACAGTTAGTTTGGTGATGATAAATTCACTTTGATTAAAGTTGATTCCAGCACAACAATTTTTGTTAACAGAGAAGGATAGATATTGATACTTTTCTCCATTGTAACACGAATATAGGGAAATCTTTCTCTAAGGTTCCCTTCTCATGAAGTTGTAGTATTTTCTCCTTATTGGAAACATTCAAAACTTCACTGATGAACAGGGGTCCAACAAGGTCTAATATTTTCTATGGGAAGATGCTGATGCTGGTGTCAATACACCATCCAGGAGCCCACCTTATAGAGGACAAGCCTAACACTTTAATGCTGCCTCTTTCTTCCTGTCATATTGTACCTTTGAGTTCTAGATCATAATAGAAAGGTTTCAAAGATGTCTAGATGACAAATAGCTGCTCCCTCTAAGTTTGTTTTACTCATGTGATTGGCAATGTGTGCTCAAATGAACTGACAACACCATCATCTCTCTCAAAAACTGCAGGATGAATTAAAATTGAGCCAGAGAGGCACATTTATAAATAATCCACATTGACATTTCTTTGCTGATATCAATGAAACCACAGCAATTAATACATACTGAGTGTATGCCCTGAGGTTTACGAAACCCAAATCTCTTTTTTGGTTAATTTTGAAGCAAATAATTAAAAATGCGGAGTTATTTTTCCTGAAGTCTTCTATTAAAATATTAGTTCTAAACAAGGACATCGGTGGCTTTAATATAAATATAGGTTTCTTTTTCTACTTCATCTGTCCAACCCGGTCCTCCAAGACAAAGAAAGCAGAGCAATGCATACATTGGGATAGGTTGGTGTGACATACTTTTATTGCAGTCTGCATTCTCAGATCTGTCCTGTGCATCACTCAAGCCACTCTTGGTGACTCTTGACAAAATCATGAAGCAGATTGTCTGAGAAGATTTGCTATGGTACATAAAAGACAAATGGCTGATGCCAGCGTAACATCACTAAGAGCAAATCGTTCCTGATCAGTCCAGTGGCCTTCTGAAACAGAGTGAAAGCTATGATCCCAGAAATGAGCAGAAACTGGGAGATGTATTTCAGAGCAGCCCTGTAGACAAAGACCTGGGGGTCTTGAGGATGAGAAGCTGATCATGAGCTACCAGTGTGCTTTTGCAGCCTAGAAATCCATCTCCATTCTGGATTACATCCAAAGCCATGTAGACAGGAGAGCAAGGGAGGGGGTTCTGTTCCTCTGTTCTTCCCTGGTGAGACCCCACCTGGAGTACTGTATTAAGGAACTTTGTACACAAGCAGCTAAAGACAGGGTAAGGGGCAGCAATGGTTTAAGCTGAAGGTAGGCAGTTTTGGATTTGATGTTACAAAGAAATTCTTTACTGTGAGAGTGGTGAGACGATGGAACAGGTTTCCCAGAGAATGGAACAGGTTTCCAGGTGGCTGCCCCATCACTGGAATTGTATAAGGACGGGCTGGATGGGACCCTGAGCAACCTGGTCTGCTGAGTGACATCGAAGACAGGTGGGCTGGATGCAGATGGTCTTTAAATTCCCTTCAACCACAAACCATTCAATGGTTCTGTGATTCTACAATCAGGTGGCATGGGCATCCACAAAAGTTTCGTAGTCGCATGGGAATTACAGCATGAAAATGAACAGATGTTGCAAGGCACTTCTTATGACTTATTATACATATTGCAGCAATTCCAAGAGACCATATTCCAATGGGGCTGGATGGAGTACATCCAGTCACTAAATACTTCCCTAGAGTGCAATGGAAGAGCAGTAAGTGTCTATGTAAAATGAAGTCTGCTGTATTCAGCACACCTTGAGAGTGTTTATGTATTCTGGAACACATCTCTGCCGTTGCAAGTATCAGTAAGAGAGACACTAACTCTAGTCCTATTTTCTGTGAATCATTCTTTTAAAAAGCTGCACTGGAAAGTGCTCTTGTGATGAGTCTACCAAAGCTGATTTTTTTTTTTTTTTTCTGGGCAAGTGGCAACCCCTACCCTTACCTGGCCAGGGTAGAAGGGTGCACTTCACTCATTCCTACAGAATTATATCAACTTTGACTCCTGATCCTATAGCTCAGAAAATCCACTGAATGTTCAAGTAAGAAGAGATTCTTTTAGGAATAGTACCAGAACAAAAGCAAATAAATGAACGTGATCCTTTCACAAGCTTCTGAATTTAAAGAAACACCAAAACAAACACTAATTCTTGTTTTATCAACTGAGCAAGTTTGGAAGTTCTTTTGGGCACAAAGTGTATTCATTTTAGAAAAAAAAATAAAAATAAAGCTTTAAGTAAGGTTCAGAGTGTTGACTGAAATTCCTTTATTTTAGGCCAGTTCTCCCCTGTTCACAGGGAACAAATATTTTGAATGGGACCAGGTTGTGCTCTCAAAACTGAGGGTCAGCATAATGTAATTGAACAGTGAGATAGTGCTGATGACAGAAGGAGTTTGTTGCTGAATTCTTTTAGTCAGCTAGGTGCCTTAAAATAATGCATATATCTCCTCCCTGCAATTAACTGTGCACTGTTATTGATGACGATTCTTCTTTTTCCCCTGACAATGTGAGAAAATATACACTATGATGAGGATCAGAAAAATGTCAAGCAGAACAATAACCTGCACAGAGCAAAACCAAACTTTCAGACCACGGGATTACAAAATGAATAACCCATCTAAACCTTCTGATACTTTTGCCTAAAAATACTCAGACATTGAAATGAAAAACAAAGTAAGTTTGTGATATTATAACTGAAAAGCAGTGGAAACTGTGATTTATAACATGAATCTGCATTCATTTTTGTTATCTATTTTGAAATTAGAACCCCAAATTTGAATGACTTGTATGACACCATACAAATAAAATTTTCAATTTCAGATTTATGTAGGTTTACCAATAAGAAGCTACAAAGACTTTACAACTAAATTGCAATGAAAAATAATTTAACAAGAATATATCTTTAATAGTAAATATCAATATCTGGGCTCTGAAGAGAGCTGAGGGGTGGTAATATCAATGACCCACTACACATTTCTCTGTAACTTAAACACTTACACACTCCTGCAATTTCTTTGGAAGGCATATTGCATCATGCCTATGACAAAACATCTCTTGCTAAGTAAAAACAAGATCATCTCTGAAAATAAATACATGTTCAAAAATAACATTACACTTGAGTATAATCATTAGAAGGGTAACATAAGTTTTTCCTACAGTATCTAACTGTAAATATCAATTTTCTTTTTTAAAGCTTTTTCCATAGGGTACCATAGCATTATGGCCCAAATCCCTTAGTTTAATTTTACTTGCTGAGAGTAAACAGAAAATCTTCCCCAGCCTGACTCTTTTTTTCCCCTGGTGATTTTAAAGAGCTCCCTTTTTCTTCTTAAATACGATATAAAGTCTGTATTATTTACTGTGGAAGTTTCCACTATTGAAATAATGATTGCTAATATAATTGAGTGAGAACATTCTGTTTCCTAGTAGACAGAGGTCCTGTGCAACCTTGCACATTTAAACAAAATGATTACCAGCAATCACCTACTTGAAATTCCTCCAAGGGTTTTTGTGTAGAGCGTATGAATACACGGGAACAAAGACAAAATACACATTTTGTTCTGTTTTAGTAGTTCTACTTAGATTTTAACTGGAAGCTGCAGAACTGGGAACGATCATTTTGTTCCATTTTTCTGAGTTTGACTAAATAAGTTAATTGCCCTAAGATGGAGATCTTGGGACTTACTTGCATGAACTGTGGAAACACAGTACGTGAGTTGCACACAGAAGTAACTACAGAATCTGTTGCAAGACACACAGACAAAATGAAATAACAGTTGGGAATGATTATACAGGAATATCTCAGTGTTTTAAATGTCTCTTTTTTTATCTGAGGGGCTAACGCATGCCCAGGTGGCTAGAATGGGCTCCATCCAAATACTCTAGGACTTCAAAATTGTTGCCTGGGCAGGGACTGCAGGGCTTGCTATGATGTATTTGGGTGACCAGAAATGAAATAAGGAATTATGCAGAGTATGCTGAAAGCAAATATGCATTCCTTTGAGAAGACACATCAAATTCTAAGGGGTTAGGGCAGTTTAGGAATGCTCTCAGAAGCACATGTGCTAGCTGGAAGTCAAATTTTTAGGAATAATAGCAGTGTCTTTAGTTAATATTATTGTATCATTCCTTTGTTTCCAACCATACATTTCCAGCTTCAATACATTTAAGGAAAGCTTTAACTTTGGTTGATGTTGCTGGAATCTGAGCATGTGCTTAAGCCATAAACTCATGTTAAATCAAAGTAAATTTTCCCTTTATTACAAGACTGCCAAATCCTGTTCTTTCTGCATGCCCTCTCCCAAAAGCTGATAGCATCTCTGTTCCCTGCTACTTTAGCCTAAGAGAGATAAATGTCCTCCTGAAAGTTGTACCTATGTTGAACATTTTGAGGCATGTTTTTTTTTGCATTTAGGTTGGTTTTTTTTTTCTTTTAATTTATTAATGATACATTTTATTTTCCACATCTGGGAAAGTTACCCCTAGCTGCATTGTATCCTTTATCCCTGCATGTGCTTATCCCTTTGGTTCTCCCATAAGTAGCTAGTATTCAGCCTGTCACAGGTACATGAGGCTAATAGTTCAATCACTGGGGAGAAGGGGGGGAGGAAGATGAAAGGGCAGGAAATGGCTGTCATGGCCCCAAAGGAAATATTTGTAGGAAAAGGAGCACAGCAGCAAATAAAGTGCTAATTAATGTCCAATTCCAGCACTGATATACGGACCACAGCAGTAGGCAAAACCCAGCCTTCTGTTCCACTGCCTGCTGAAAATCTTTTTGTTGTAGCTCTATGCAAGCATGCATCTGCAAGTTTTGAATTTATAAAATTTTCCAATCCCCTCCTCTCTATACTTCTTGTGTTTAACTGCATTTCATTTTCGCTTTTTTAATGGATTTTTTTTTTTAATCTCATTTATCTGTGCTGGTACTGACTTGTTCTGTACATCCTGAATTTATAGCAGCAAACACTAACTGGAAACATTTTGGGAGGTGGAACAAGGTCTTATCTGATAAGCTGAATAACAGAAATAAAATAAAGGTTACACTCTCCCAGGCTTCACGAGGATTTCATGGGAAAAACTGGACCTCACTCTTGAATTTGGGGATCTGAAAAATATAGTGGCACTTACGGTACTAATTTACTGGCTTTGTCCAGCAGAAGGCATTGAGAGTGAACCTTCTGTCAGAGAACATATAGCAAAAGCAGCACTGCTTTAATGAAACACAGCAACCGGTACTTGGAACTAGCTAAATCTGTTGTTAAAAGAACAAACATGAACGATGAAATTCACAAAGGAATGACATGATGATCAATTATTTCTGGTGTTTAATATCTGAGAATCACATCTTAAGGTAAAATGTTACTTGCTGATGACTGAATGCCAGAAATAATAATCTGACATTAAGCTTTTGTGAATATGACCAAATGAAAGCCTAAAAAAGGGAATTTATAGAGCAGAATACATCTGTTTCAATGGTGCACAGCTTCTAGAATATAAATGACTGAAATATTATTCATTATCCCATAATCATAAAAAGACTACTTTATAAAAAAACCCCAAAACAACAGCCTTAAAACAACCCCACAGTGAAATACAGTTAAAGATATTTGAGACAAAACAAGAAACTTAAGAACCAGAATGGAAAGAAGAGTTTAGCTTTCCAGTGTTTCCGACTGCAGCTTTACATGGACACAGAGTGGGGACATTACTTACAGCACAGCACATATTGTAATTCCTAGGCAATTGGAATATCAGCTGACCCCTTTGGCTCATGACAGGGAGAGAAGGGAGAGGCTCTCAGTGTGAGATGCTTTCTGTGGAGGAGTAATTTTCACAATTATAAATCTCAGCAACAGTCAAAAGACAGCTATGGAAATAATTTTCATTCCACAAGTCTTTTGGAGGCGTTATGTGTCCCTGATCCACACTATCAGATTGGGCTGAGATCAAATTGTTTGATGTGAGCCAAAACCTGTGTGTTGTTCTGTCATGCCATGCCAGTGTCTGACGGCAGCGGCTGTGTCTCTCCCTTCATTGTTGGCCTTGCCAAGTGCAGCGTTGGCATGGTTGGAGGTCCCTGCTCTCACTGGGACAATCCCTCTGTTCCCTGCACTTGTGATCCTGTTGGAAAGTGCCTGCCTGGGAGCCAGCTATGATCCATGGCTCTTGCCTGTGCTATATTGGCAGAAAATAAAGCCACTGCAGGATGCAACTGCTGGAGTCTTAATGGAGTTCTGTGATAAGGCTTTGCTATGTTGTTTCTTTCTCAAGAAAGTGTCTACAGCAGAATGGTACCAACAACCTTCTCCCCAGTTTTTGCTGTGCATGATGAAAATGGCAACTTTTAAATCTAGATCTAGATTTAAATCTAGATCTTCTGTAGTTTCACAGCTATAAAAATATTTTTCATGCATATGAAAACAATATGTTTATAATCCTGCTCTCAGTAAATTCTTGCAGATCTGATTTTTCCCAGTCTTACATACTAAGTCACAATTTGTTCCTGTGTGTATGATGCAGTTATTTTTAACCCTTTTTTTCAGACATGAAGGGCTGCACAGCTTCAAGTCTCTTGGGACCAATTATGTTTAATGCTGTAAACATTACCTATCCAAAATCACACTATCAGATTCTGGCCTTTGAATAATGTTTATCAGGTTGTTTTGTGTAAACACCTTCCAGTTCCCACAGCTCTGGAAAATTAAAATTTTTCATTTATTCTCTTACTATTTCCTGAAGTCAATATTCAGTTCCTTCAAGCAAGTGACACTTAGATGTAACCAATAGGAGAAATTGGACGTTTGTATTTGTAACAAGATAAAAATATGCAAACTTTAATGCATAGCTTTCTACACCTCCCCCTTCCCTCCAAAGAAAAGGGTACTATCTTTAGGTCAGGAGTATAAAGAATATTTGATCCTTTCCCTCTTTTGAAGAGATGAGCTACTTTCTTTTCTTTCTGTTTTAATCTTGCCAGTTTTAAAAAAAAATATCTGCATAGCACTTCGGTAAAGTAGATGAGGATTTCCACCTTAGAAGAATGACTGCAGTTCTAGTGAGGGACCTTTTGAAATTGTCTCCATTTGAGTTATTGCTTTGACACTGGGAGGGGCATTTCAAAGGATAAATACAGAGGTTCAATAAACTTCATTTCCCAGTGTCAAATGTATTGATGAAATTGAATTGAAAGGCATGGGAGATATGAAATTGCTTTCCCAGAGTATGGTCATGCCTCTGAATGTTATGATGGTTCCTCCGTGTACAAGAATTCCCACAAGCTGGACAAACACATATATGTTCAGCTTAGCTGGGTTGATAAAAACAGGGCTCATGTGAAGGCTCCTATATTGCACCAGGCACTGGCAAAGTATTTGGACAAACACACCGCTACACAAGATAGCTGCAATGGAGAAGAGCACATTTTCTTTTAGAGCAGCAAGCAAAATTTACAGGCTTCAAAGGATTTCCACCAATTACAAAACAAAGATTGTTTATTTCTGCAAGTGGAATTTGCTCAATTGTACATGAAATGTTTCTTACTTGAAGAGACCCTAAAGAAGTAGGACAATAGGTGTATATTTGTTGTAACATATCACTGAAGCTGGTCTTTGTCCAGAGCCTGAGTGGACCTTGGCAAGCCACATTTCTTCAGTGACTCACAATATTCAGGACAGGCATAAGAAACAAGAGATTTCCTGTTTTCCCAATGAGCCTTGATTGTTTCTTTGCTTGTGCTGAATTCACTTTTACTTTGGAAATTTTTACACAAGAGCTGAGATTTGTCTATTTTCACAAGAATTTTGACAAGGCTTGATTTGGCCACACTGTAAATACTGATGATTTGGCAGAAAAAGATGCAATGTGATAGTTTAGAATAATTCAGCCAAATAATTTTTTGCATTTAGTTTTTTTGCACTTAAAAATGCAAAAGCAAAGTAGAAAATGTCTTCATATTTAAGGATTTTTTTCCACAGGTATGATTGATTTTTTTTTTGCATTATTATAATTTTGCCTCATTATTAAATTATTTCTACTTAGTGAATTGTTATGAAATTTAATCTTTACACTGTTATTCATTATAGCACTCAGAGGCTTCAATTAGGTTCAGGGTACCATGTGGCTTAATGGCTCAGCAAGCCTTCATGCTCCCAGTATTGGACCTTTTTGTCAACATTGGCAATAAAAGGTAATTTAAAGAAAAGGGGTTACAAAAGCCTTTCAAGCATAGAGACAAAGCAAGAGATATTGGATCTGAATATTTTGTCCAGGTTTACTTTATTTTTAAATTATGTTCGAAAGAATTCTCTTATAACAACAGATGATCGTCAAGGATAGATACCTGCCCAAAGACTGGAATAGCATTACTCCAGCATTCAAAACACCAGAAAAGCCAGGAGGTGACAATACCTCATCCCCAAAGGGCTGTGGAAACATAGACACAGAGAGAGAGAGAGAGAGAGAGAGAGAAGACTGAATAGCAGATACAAAAGAGAATTAGGGCAGATTCCAAGTCCCCTTGTCCCAGGCTGTGCCCATTTTGCCCCTCTCCTCACTGTGTGTAGAGGGAACATGACAGGAACAGTCGTTAGTGTGAGATGTAATCAAACAAGTTATTGCAGGAGAGTGAAATTATGCTGCTTTTAGTATGGAAGTACCATGTAAGGGATTATGTCTTATGTGGCAAAAGAGGAATCATGTCATACAATGGAATATTTCTTATGCCTTAAACAAACAAAATCTTTTACACCTACAGTTTTCTTTTTTATCATCATTATAAAGTATGAATTATCCATTGATATTCATGCTATTGTTAGAATATAAATTCACCATGGAAAAGAATGTTTTTACACAGCTTTACTTTGAGATGTGTCTTCATCAGCATAATTTGGCATTTTTATGTGCTGTATCTGAACTATACTGTCGTGTAGTCTTGTGAAGGAACAGAGACTCATTTACTTGGTTTTATTTCCTGAGGGTCATGTTTTTGAAATTGTGTGTTACTCTCAAGGCATACATCCTCACTGGAGGTGAAGACTTGATGTGGACTTCTGCGGAATCATGCTCCATCACCTACCTACAACTTGCTCCAGCAAACTGCCTAACCCAAGGTTGCATTCCAGCAGATCAGGCTATTTCCTTGGACCAAGCCTAATTTCCTGGCTCTCTGAAAAGTAGTGGTGTGATTATTCCTGCTGCCTCTGGAAAAAATAGTGTACTCGACCATTTAATACCTTTCTTAGGTTAGGAAGTATTATCGATAATGTCACAGAAGAGAAAAAACAAAGCACAGGGCATAGAATCTTAACTCCATGACAATTTAAACATTTACAACTCTCTTAAGTCATGTCAATATTGACTAAATAACTCAGTTTGTTTTTGGTACCCCACTGTATCAGCAAATAGGAACGTATGTGTGTGGATCCATCCTGTTTAATAATTGCTGAGCCAGCAGTTCTCAAGGTACTGCCTAATACTTCACACATCCTCATACACCTTTGAGTAGCAGTAAAGTTCCCTTCTTCCCCAACAGATGTACCTCTTCCATAAGATTTTAGATGTTATTAAACTTACTGAATGAACTTTTTTTCCTTACTCTCAGCTGGTACAAACAGATGAAGCATCACTTGCTTTATATGTGTTAGGAAGCTGGTCCAATGCTTAAATCCATTTTTCCATTAAGTTCTACTTGCAGTTGAACCTGCTTCTTTTTTCCATGAAATGTTCTATTTCAACAACTGTTTGTTAAGGCAACAGTGTGGTGCAGGGTAAATAATTTAAAGAGCAAATATGAAATGTATGTTCAATCACTTGATTCTGAGAATATGGGAGCAAATTGGAGGTTGTTCCTTTACAAATCAAAATTAATTATGCCATGAATTATCTACAATTAAAATTTTGTTTCTTGTGGTGGGAAAAATAAATTGGTAAACACTCAAGATGTATTTCACATTAAAAAAAGCTTTAGAATAGTGTGGCCGTTACTGTGCTTTTTAATTACACAGAAAAAATGGCATTATAAAGGAGAATTATAACAGTAAGTTTGAGCATTGCAAAGTTAAAAGTGATATGATAATGGCTACTATTTTGTTTTAGTCCACCTAAATGATGTAGTCCTTTAAACAAATGAACACCACACCACCACAGGTTCTTTGCCTCAGAACAGTGCAGAGACCCAAAGGGGTCAGACTGGGTGGTTAAGTGGTTGTTAAAAACTGGATCTCTGCACCACTGATTGCAGAACTTGGAAGGCTTGCATGTATTAGAGGGTTTTGTGAAGTGACTCTTTGGGTGCAGCTAAGGTAAGAAATTCAGTCTTTTATTTATGATGGTGAGGAAGGGAACTGGAAGAAGAAGGTGTCTGAAGGCTGCCTTGAGATCTAGACTTTTTCCTGCCTCTCTTCCAGAGTTTCTAAGGGTTCAAGCAGTTTCAGTGGTCACTACAAATAAGGTTTTTGTGTAGGACTTAGGAGGTTTGGGATCCTAGTGGGTGTCACACCATGCTATACGTAGAAATATCACGTTGCACACCTGCAGCTGAGATCAGTGGCACTGCCAGCCCATGAAGAGCCTTTGGAGGGCTAAATGTATGCTTTCAAAATGCAACATTACATGAAAGTGTAATAATCCACCTGTCAGTGACAGACCCACCACAGCTGCTATGGGTTATAACATATCTTAGTAACTGTCTGATGACACTGGATGGTATTCCAGAGGAAAGTAAGTAATACACAACAAAGATTTCTAGACAAAGAGATGGGGAACTAATAATCTCATCCAAAACAGGAAACCTACCTGAATAGTAACCGGAAAAGGTTAAGTAAAGGAACGTACCTCTTCATGAGAGAAAGGAAAGCTACTAAATGGAAGTAAAATGAGAGAAAAAGAATTTTTGGTAAAGGAAGGCCCCAGACTGGATAACCAAAAAAATTGTGTGGGAAAAGCAAACAAGTCATTTAACAAAACAAATAAATGTCTAATTTTTTTGCACATTTATTGCACTATTGTGTGTTTAGATAAATAAAACATTTGAATGCCATCAATCTACTAGGAGAAATTCCTAAATAGTGTATGAAATACTTTAGACTGGTAAGTTAGATGCACAGTTTTTGAAGATCAAAGACCCAGAACTCAAAAGTCACACAGAAGGACCTTGTTTGAACTATGGTAAGTTTAAAACATTTTTAAAGATGAAGAGCATGACTTAGAGGAGGTTTGAAGTTTTGGAAAAGAAACAAGACTGGCAGAAAGAAATCAGCAAACCATAGGAGCAAACACAGAGAAATATGTAGAAGATTCTTAATAACAGAACTACAAACAAAGAGTTAATGTTAGCCAGGGCCTCAGGAATGCCTTTGTTTTGGATACTTATGTATAAGGGGCAAAACCATCCTACAAATAATTTCAGAAAACCCCATACATTGCTAAAAAGAAACCAGATACATACACCTGCATGTTGAAGAAATAAAAATCACAGAAAACTTTTAAATGAGAGAAACCTGGAAACGAGAGATAGAGAGATGAGTGTTGCTTTCCCCTTGCCAGAAAACCAATGTTGGAGAAGCTGATGTTTCAGGCAATGCTGTTGACACTTCATAGAGTTACAAGACAGTAGAGATGATTTAAGAAGTTGCTGCTGTCTTTTTATTTATAAGTTGTTTCTTCTTATTTTAGTTCATGTACTTGTAGCTCTTAACCCAGAGCTTTCCTTAATCACCAACCAAGCAGTGAAAAGATGATAATATTTACCCTCTTTCATTGGATTAACTATTGCACATACATCTTTGGACCTATAATCAGTAGGATTATTTTCCTCCCCTGTTCTACAAGAAAGCCACCGCAGATTCTCGCTCATCTGCTTAGAAACTTACTTTTAATTTTCTGCTAATGCTTTTTCTCTACAATCACATTAGTCTGTGTACTTTTATGCCAACAATGTTTCTTTGCATACAATGTTCTTCCCTCTACCTTCAGTCTTTACCTTTGATTGGTTTATAAATATGTTTTGATTTGTTAAATTATATTTATTGTTGTAAACACACTACTAAATGAATAATCTAGCATCTGAACATCTATTCCAAAAAAACCCAGGTCCTTCCCAAATCCATGCCATAAAATTCCAGCTCCAGCACTGGAGTGACAGGAACAATTCAATTACAGTGAAATTTTTATGCAACTGCTGTTTTTTCCCCTATTTGCTAAAACTGAAAAAATGAATCTTTTTCTTGAGTAACCTGTATGGGAATAGAAGTAGTCACAGCACCAAGCCTGCCTCCCTTGGGGGAACGCATTAAAGACCTTACAGAAGTCTAGATACATGATATCTATAGCCCTCCCCTTGTCCACTGATGCAGTCACTCCATCATGGAAAACCTCAAAGGTCAGGCAGGACTTGCCCTTTGTAAGTTGTGCTGGCTGCCCCAAATCAGCTTCCTGTGCCCCACAGGCATAACTTCTAGGAGGATCTGTTTCATACTGTACCACTGACATGGCCATGAGATTTGAGCCTCCAAAATCACAGCTGACCAATAGCCTGGAAGTGAACTTTCTGACAGTAGCTGTCTGTGGGTAAGGGAATTGCAAAATACAGAAGGAACAGCTTAGGGACAGCCATTTTAATCTCTGCTCCCAAAATGTCACTGCTAACTTATTAAAATGAGATCTCCAAGCATACCTTTCTTGGTCCCACTACTGTCCAGTATGATGATTTTCGACAAAACACATTTCTCATTAAGCTTTGTTTACTGCTGTAAAGCTCTGTACATTGGTGTCTGGAATGCTAGTCACAGAAAAAAATTTACTACCGGGATTGCAGGACAGAGTTTTTTTCTCATCATGTGGCTATAAATACTAGTTAGACTTTGGCAATTCAGAACCTTCATTGTGGCTTTTCCTCATCTACATGCAAATTATCTTCTTAAATATAATGTTCCTCTAATTTCCTCTCTGGACCTCTTAAGGGAAGCTTGTTATGACGCTTTTAATGCAAGTGTTATCAAGTGCTGGTTTCTCAGAAAATCCATCCTCTATTCTTGTCCTCATCTTTCTGCCACTCCCCAAGATGAACTCATCCATAAAAGCGTAGATTGTGGTTTAAAAGATAAATGGAAAGCTGTGGGTGTCCAGGGAAGCCAACTTCATCTATAGGAATGTGATTAGACTCAGCCAGTGGAAAGTGCAACTACTTAATGCTTCCTAACCTATGAAAGGATAGTGAGCTCCTAGGAGACGTCAATCATGTTTGGAGGAGGTTAAAAAAAAGAAAGAAAGAAAAAGAGTACAATTCAAAGGGTTAAAACAGAGTTGACTTCTGAATCCTTCTTTCTTCCTTTTTCTTGGGTTAGTGACAGCAGGGACTGTATAAGTTATGACTTATGGCATCATTTCAGCTTGTTTTCACAGTCTGCCAGTGGCCAGGAAAGTATGGAGCAATAATATTGCAGTATTTATTCGAAGACAATAAGCAGTCATTGCTGAGCTAGGGAAGCTGGGCCATGTTTATCTTCATGGATTTAGTCAGCTGGGAGATGAATAAGAGCCACACTTGAACAAGCAAACATTTGCCTTCTTCTCCACAATGCAGCTATTTCACTTTACATGGCTGAAGACATAAATCTTTCTTCAGTGGCAAGCAAACAGCTTCAGATACATGGCTCTAGCTAGGCATCACAGGACATCAACTGAGTACTTGTGACCCTGAGTGTTTATGATAACAACTACAATCCATCTTAAAACAAAAAATGGCAATAATCTTATAGCGCTTCAGCAGCAAACAATAAAAAGCTGTAATTCCTTCTGTGAACTTGGTCTCTGACTAAGTATCAGTGGTAAAAATGACTTCCTATCTATTGTTCTGCTCACAAAAGGAATTATAGGAAATTATTGATTGTTGCAACCAATTGTTGCAGTGCAAATACAGAAATAAGTGTTTCAAGCAGGTATAAAGCAATTTAACTTCTATTGATGCCTTTGTGGGGTGACGGGGTGTTTCAAAAAACAACAACCATACAGACTGAAGACATAATGATTTAATTGATATTTTCTTGGTGCAAGAATTAAAAATTCTTTGCCTCCTTTTATGGCCAGCCAGTCTCATGTCATAAAGGATGGTGATGGGTGATAATCTGTAACCTTTATCTTTTAGGTTGTTGTGCACTGTGATGCAGGGAGTGTAAAGATGTTGCATTTCCACATGCAGTTCCTTGCTCCTGGAGCCATAGGAAGATGTTATGCTATTCATTTTTTTTAAATCCTACTATCTCCTAAGAGTCTTTCACACAAAGCCCTAGGTGCAGCTGCACAGAGATGCCTCCTTCTGTCTGCTCACTGCATGAATCAACAGTTTGGGAGAGCTGAGGCAGACTTCCACCTCTCACCTGTTGCCTCTTCTTACTGCATACATGGGTACTTAGGTATCATTTGCCCAACACAAACTGCACACTTACCTATGTGACTCACTTCACAAATTCCATGGGAAAGAAAACAGGGTGTATGAGCCAGAAATAAAACTATGCCCCATTAGAGGGTCCCCAGATGAAGATTACATATGTACCAACCAATCAGTCCATTTATCAAGGGATTATGCAATGCTCATGCAACTGTCTCATGCAATGCTTTATGACTGGAGTTGAATGAAAAGGGAAGGGGTTAAAGCAGACCTCCTAATTGTGTTACTGTTACAAAACTTGGTGGTGAGATGCACCTATATCTGGGTAATCAGGTCCTGTGCTCCCTTAAGTATTATTTTCCTCAACAGGAGGGGATGTGAATGGCAGGAGGTAGTTTATGAATGTTGACGCTGTGGAGAAGGTGAGTGGTGCCACGACACAAACATAAGAGCTTTACAGGGGGATAACAACATCAAGCTGCTCTGATAAACTCTGAAAACACATAGAGATATGTACTTGACTTGAGGAGCTCAAAACACCCAGAGGGGTCTCTCACTGAACTGACAATCCAGATGTTGTTTGTCTCACTGAATGGACATTTTAAGCCCTTTGCTATTGACTCCTTATTGTCAATGGCAGTGGGTGAGTGGGGAAGCAGGGTTGAGGGCTGAGGGCACATTCCTGTGTGCAGGAATGAGGGCTTTGGCTGTGAGCAGATTGAAGAATAAATGGCATTGCCACTGTATTCCTTGTGACATTTAGCTACATGCCTTTCCACCTCTCCCAGTACTAGGAAGAGAAAAATTGAGGTGAAGTTATAAAACTAGATACATCCAGAACACACTGAAAATTACATTACATCTTATTGTTTTTTAAGTCAAAACAAGAGTCATTTGGTAACCATGCAGAAGTGTTTTAACTAGAGCAGGATGGTTTCTGCTGCTTGCTCCTTTTAACTTTCACTCATTTACAAGACACTCGTTGCGAAGGATCTGCCTTAAGCAGCCAGACCCTCTGTCGCTGTAAACAGTTGGTTGCAAAAATGTCCAGGAGGAGAAGGCAGATGGTACGTCCAGGAGTATAACACAATATACACTGTGATCTGCCTACTGTGCCTTCCCAAACTGTAGGTGAGATATTGTGTGAGCAGCTGTTAGAGATGTGGGAGGGGAGACAGCATGAAATGAAATGGATTAATAAAAACACAGAGAAAAGTACACAGAAATGCTTTCTAGTAATGAGAGTATAAAAACCTCAGCAGCTACCCTGCACCAAACATAATGCTTCCCCTCATATGCACAGTACATAAAATAGCTTTCCCCAGCCTGTGGGGCTTCCTGCTGCCAGAGACACAAGCTAAAGTGCTGTGCTTTCACATCAGGAAAGAACAAGTGGCCCAAAGCCATTACTGGGCTGTTGAATCCAGGCCTGGCGTATATATTAGGCCTTATACTCCTCCTGTATTTTCAAAGTGTTTGTATTTGGAGTTGTTAACTGCTGGAAAAAGGAAGTTGTTCCCAGATAAAATTAAAAAGTTCTTCTCATGCTGTATATTAACAGAACTGAAGAAGAGTTTAATTCTTCCACCTCCTCTGCAGAGAAAAGTCTCCTTCTTCACTATTTCATCAACAGGTCAAAAGACTGGACCTGCCACAGAGATATGTCTGGTTTTCACGGCCAAACCTTATGGAAAGGTGCCTGATGGTGTCCAAAAGAGCCCCAATCCAGCTGTTTGGCCTCTGAAATATTTGCTCTGCAAGACAAGTGAGGCTGGGAAGGTAGACGGTATAAAAATATGTCTGCTCATGTGATGAGTAAATGTATCTTATAGGTGAGAGAAGTGAAGGAAGTAATGTTATGCTAATTATTTTTGACATTGATTTGCCCTTCAAGACAAACAGAAGTAAGCAGACAGATTGAAGGAAAGACCAAAGTTTCAGGAGTGTGTAAAACCTTCACCTGGCTGCTCACAGTCAATAACTTATGGCTCACAATTTGATTATGTTATTTCTTAGTATTTCCCACTGTACCCAGAGTGAAGTCAAATAAATAGGCCCTAATAATCTATAGTCAAATTATGTACTGCTTAATCACCATTCTCTTATAATTGGTCAAGAAATGGGGAATAATATGTTGAAAGTTAACAGTCAGTGCACATTAGAACATTCAGTAGGAAAAATTAGACATAAGGTTAAAAAAAATCCAAGTAATTTATAGTGTATTTGCATGCCTAACTTTTATTAATTCATCATTAAAAAATAAGTAGATCTCAGAATAAATGTTGCACATTTCAAAATAGGTTTTGGGTGTTGAAGTTTTTAGCTGATGTGATTTTCGAAAAATAAATTCTGTCCAAGGACAGAAATGAACTCAGAGTTAAGTATAAAAATTCATTTTGTTACTATCTTGTTACAGGTAAAGGAAACCAGCTTTTATCATACACAGCTGATTATTTTTTGACATACCAACTAAACAAACACACAGTTAACAGAAACCAGATGTTCAGTCTACTCCACCTCAGTGTGTTGAAGCAAAAATGTCAGATACAGTGGGCGGGATGAGATCTGTGAAGAGCAATATAGATTCATTACACATTGGCATAGACTCACTCAAGACACACCAATTAGGACACAGTGAAGTGAGGTTCTTATTCAATATATTTATTTATTTCATCACTACTATTGAGTAGTTATAGGGGAGAAAATTAATGGAAATAGTTTTTAAGAAAACTACTCTCGCTCTGACTAGAGAGCCATTCAATAGTTCCCAGGCCATCCAGGCTCTATGGGGAGTGATGTAGGGCTAATTAATATAGGCTCATTGGTTATGCCAGGGTGCCAATTGCATCAACACCTAAAAAGTGCTCAGGTGGAAGGGAGTAAACTTCTCCCTTAATACTGTGAGGAATGATGGTAAAGATGAATGAATACAAGTGGAAGTGGATGAGATTTCAGCAGGTTGCTCACCATCAAGTAAAATAATGAAACAAATAATCTAATGGAAGGTAAGATTAGGAATAAGGAATGTAATGGTTGGAAAGTAAATGTGTATCTTTACCTGCAGGAGTAGTAAGAACAATTAAATCAATTGAATAATTCTATTAATGAAGATAGGCATATGCATGTTTGCATGAGTGAGGTGCAATTATGTAATTGCTATATCCAATGCTATATCACTGCATACCTCAGGATCAGATTACGTGTATTTTGTCTGTTCGAATGATCAAAGCTTGTGCAATTTAACTCCTAATGTGGGTAAAATCCTCAGCTACAACAGTTACACAAATGCCTTTTAACAACTTCCTTGGCCTTCTGTTTTCCCAGGAAGATTTCTGCTGTGCCATAGGAAACATGTGAGATATTTCAAATGTAGGATTTCTGCCAGCTAGTGATTTATCCCATTGATTACGTTGTCATGTAACAGGAAGAGGCAAACCATTTTAACTGCTCACATAAACTGCAGTGGCATGCTGGATTCTTATTTAATACAATAAATTTGGTTGCAGCTTTGTGCAAGTTGCCTGATGCACTCCAAGCATTCCTGTTACGGTACATAATATTCATTTTGGTCCCATATCCCATACAGTAGGTTTGTACAAGAGTGGTGCCCATTAACTTGTGTCTGTCCAAATAGTTGAGGGGGAGGGAAGCACATACAATTTGCTGCTGAGTGGTTTTGTTTATCTATAACAATTCAATGAAATTTAGATTCTTGCATATTTAAAACAAAACTAAACCTAATTTTTCAATCTTGTGTTACACAAGCTGTGATTTTTGATGGTTGCTTTTTCAATTTACCAGTCACCTAGGTTTTGTTACTTATTTTATTTACTTTATTTTAAAATAAATCTTTTATTAAAATATTATTTAGTAAGTAGTTCTATGCTGATTCTACAGTATAATAATATCATATATTTCTTACATTGTGCAGATGTCAAAGAACTTGTGTCAAGGCTTCTTTGTACATCCAAGCACAGACTGTCAGAAGGATGCCTCTGGAAGGTCCATTAGGATTGGAAGTGTGAAAATAACAAAACAACTCCAGAATATTTAATTTTATTCTTCTGAAAGTCAAGATTCTAAGAGACCAGGATAAGTCACCAAGACCTCTGATCAACATGAGCTAACACAGATTGGGAAATTACAAGCTATCAAAATACAAAACGGTCAATTTCACTCTTCCATCAATGCTTCTACTCTGTTGCTTTTGGCAAAGTAAAATGGTTTAACTGAGGAATGGTCACTCACTTTCTCAATTCAAGCCTGTAACTTTTTCAGAGTGAAAGCCCCAAAATAGACCAGGAAGGTGTGTAACCCAAAACTTTAAAACTTAAGTAGTCTTGGTAGTCTGAGCTCTCATTTGTAACAACAATCTTGGTTCAGTTGGTTCAGTTTATTCTACAGTAGGGCTTCTGAGTTATTGTCAACTACTGCAGTGCTGGGAGATTGAACTGTGAAATCTTGAACCTGTTCTCTAAGTTACCCACAGATTTTCTGAAGCTCTAAGAATGCTTGGACCCAGAGCTTTAGATCAAATTTTTTTCCAAGAAAAGCTCTTGTCTATGAGAGGGTCAAGAAAGAAGAAAATAGGAGGCACTGTGCTTTTTGTATTTTTCTGTATTTTCTGTATATTCTTAGTTCAATCCCTTTTTATTGATACAGAGTAAGGTCCCTAGTGAATCTGTAGAACACACATTGTATAAAGAAAAAAGAGAAAAAAAAAAAAAAAAAAAAAAGGAAAAGGAAAGGAAACAAGTAAGATGGAAAAGAAAAAAAAAGAAAAGAAAGAAAGAAAAAAAAGGAATAAAAACTTGGACTATTCTCTATTCCTGGGCAGCATTCCCCTCATAAGTATTGACCCTATGAAAAGCTGGGGCTCTGGAGTCAGACACCAGCCAACCTTGCAAATGCTTGTCTTCTAATGCCTTTTTTTTTTTCTTTTTAATCTAAACAAGGCGATTTCCCTCCTCCTCCCCTTTGTCTGATACTTTACTGCACATTACATTATTTAGAAAAATGTCACTGGAGGAACACTCTGTGTGGTCTCATAAAATATTAACGACTCCTGAAAGAAAACTTGAAATCAAGATGCTCTTTCATGCTGGGGTATGTACTCTCTTTTGTTGGCTTTTTTTTTCTTTCTTTTTCCTTCATAGAATCGGAATTGCTTGTCTGTCTTTCCCTTGATATGAGCTACTCCTTACATTTTTCATATTCCTCTGAAAGAGGGATACAAACAGTGTAATGTTGATGCTGATGATAACCAGGAAGTGATCTGTCTGTGCAGCAACAGCTTCTGCAGATACTAAACTAAAATCCTTTGCATTTTAAGTTAATGTCAATGAACAAGAAAAGTGTAGGAGTGAAATGAAATAAAAAAGCCAGAACAAGGTGATTTCTCAACCAAACATAGATTTCTGGCAATAACTGATATACTGCTTTAAAACATATCTGAAGAGACAACTGTTTGCAACTCTTTTAAGGAATAGGAAAAAAAAAGAAAAAAGTACTCACCAAGAAAACCTCTATGTAAATTGAAAAGCAGTCTACATGGGGGAAAAATAATCTTACCAAAAACTAAAGGAAAGTAAATCTTCCCATAGTAAAGGCCTGTGAATTCAGAGGCGGACAGCAGTCCTGAGTAAAGAATACCGACATTTTAAGTGAAACATTTGCTGGCAAAGTGGCCGTCGAAAGTGGTTATTGAACGTCTTGTGAGAGAGCAAATTGCAGACTAGAGGTCTTTCTTATATTTTGTAGCAAAGCCAACTTCCATTGATACCACCTCGATGTCAGCCCCTTTCTGCAGCCATTTGTAAAAAGGCTTGTGATGTGAGATTGACGACTTAAATACTTCATCAATCAATGCTTTAGCCAATGTGTTGTTCAGTGATTGGTGGAAAATTCAAGTAATCCATCTTACCCCATCACCCTTGTTCTTTATTCTCTTCAGGTATTTTTATTTTTTCCCCCCTCTCTTTATTTGTTCACTTTCACTATAATCTGAAAGAGAAGCTGGGTTGGGAGGAAAGGGCCTGCTGCTATCTTTGAAAACCTAATCATTGCACTGAAACTCTCCAGTGCAAAGTGCTACTGAATTAACTGAACTTTAATGATCCTAGAGGTGGTCCTGCTGCATATGGACTAGAAAGCGCAGGGTCAGGCTGCAATTTGTGCCATTCTGTCAAATTGAATATGTCAAACATCCTGAATCATTTATATAATCAACAATAAGGCGCTTATTTCTGCTGAATTAATCTGCTAAGTAGCTTTAAGGAAAGAAATAGGTATGACACAAAGCTAAACAGCGAGTGTAAAGAAACAAAAAAGGGTTTAGGTTATTCATTTTGGCATAATAGAAGGACATCCTTTGCTCAGAGAGAGAATATCCTTTGCTTGTGAGTGAATATTTATGTTGATATCTGGTACTCCTAATTTTAATCTCAATAAAGATTTAAAATCTTAACTGCCTACTTGAAATTTTAGTATAGATTATACAACCACAGCAGAGCCTTTATAGCAATCTAGATGAATAGGCTTTGTTCACCTACAGTTTGCTTTTGCATCTAAGAAAAAATATTCTAACATGAATGAACAGCTTATTTTTTTATATACATATGTAATGTTTTTCTTAATGCATTATTATTATATGGATGTTTACAAAATTGCAAATAAATACTGGTCCAGACACATATGTTTTTAAAGACCTGAGGTACCAAAACATTTATGTACCCACTTAGCTTAGGCAGGTGTGCAGATTATTTCTGTTTGTTGGATCTAGTAAGAGTGTTGGCTTTTTGTGTTCACTTTTGCAAGAGATAGAAATTAAGTTAAGATAAAATTTTTGATTTGTAGTGAAAAGCATTTATAAATATTTTGTAAAACATATCTGCAAATATATGAAAAGTGGCAGACACCTTAAAACCTGCTATTCCAGTGGGAAATTTTAGCACACATTTTTAAAGTTTTCACTGTACATTTATTCAGATACTACTGAGCAATACGAAAGAAGAGAGTCATAAGCTTCTAAAATTGATGTCTTATTTATTTTGAGATTCATGCTTATTTTTTGGTTGAGCCCTATCTTGAGCACATCTGTTTGAATCAGGGCTGTAGTGGAAAAGGAGAGAGCAAGAACAAGAGTCTAAACTACAGTGGCTACTGCAGAGGTAACCCACTCTTTCCTCATTATGCATTTTCTCAAATCAACATGAGAAAATCTCCAGAGAGTAAAGTGAATTTTATTATATTATTCTTTCATTTCTATTTGTTTACTTATTTTTCACTTCTAGGAATTTGTGTCTCCAAGACATTTGGGTTTATCGGTTTGGGATATTCTTGGTCTGCAATATCCCAGATAGAGGCCCAAAAAAAAAAAAAAAAGTGAGAAGATAACTTAGGCCTAGATTATGACCATGATTTTGTTCATTTTTCACTAGACAGACCAAAGTCTGCAAAACAGATTCAAGATAGTTCTGCCCACAGTGTACATAAAAGAATTACAAAAAATAATACACACAGGGAGAGAGAGAACTAATAAAGAACTAAGAACTACAAAACCAAAAGATTGTGAGAACTAACTGAAAAATCTGTTATCCAGATCCACATTAAAATGTTGTACAGACTCTGTATTCAGCAAGACATTATTTCATTATTAAGCAACCCCATTTGAAAAAGATATTTGCTTTGGAATGTCAATTTAATCAAAAAAAGTTCAAAACAAAATAATCAAAATAAGAATTTTCAGTACTTGCCTCAACCCATTATCAGGACAGTAACAAAATTTGGGCCAGTGGCTACAGGAGGGCAGTGGCTACTCTTCCATAAATTTTACCTTTTATTTCAAAGCTCCTGATGCAGTGTATTGCTAAATTGATATTTAAAGGACATCTGAATAAAAGCAGATTTCTTTGTGTGCATTTGTGTGTTCATAAATGAGCTGCTCGGTGAATCATTCCTGTCATTAGAAGGTAGATAAACTGCAGGGAGGGAACAAAGTCATCATTTCTACCTCTGTGAAAATGATGGGGGTTTTTTAATTATTAAAATGCAATTATTTCCATTATTGATGAGCGTGATACCCAGGACAGCATCAATACAAACTGTCCAGGACACACACTCACTTGGATCTCAGGCTGGTCTGGCTGCAATAGAGTATTGATGCCAGTGTTTGTTTCACTTCTAATTCACATAATGGATGAGGACTTAAATACAATCCATGGCAAATTAGTACCTAGGAGATTGGGTTTATTTATTTATTTATTTAATGTGTTTATTTTTGTTACATGTGAGCCTTCAATGATACCAAAGTAGTAGACTTTCTGTATTAAGGCAATTGAAGAGCACTAGTATTTGAAACATAAAAGCTGATTAATATTTGGGGTGTCTTATCCAGGCTGTAAGAAACTAGCCACCAGTAAAGGTGTCAAGTTGCTTTCTAGCCCCTGCACACTACATATTGCTTTAATTTTTCTCTATAATACATGTATGCATGCATATTTGCATGCATTACCTTCATTCATATCAACATTTTAATAAAAAAGAAAAAGACAATTATTTTCATTTTCCAAAAGTCACTTGCTGTTTGTTTCATATAACCACTGGGAGACTGACATTCCTTATATTTTGGCTTTGGGAATGCAGATGCCACTCCATTCTTTTGGACATGGACCGTGAAGAGAGGTGGTTCTTAAAATGATCAAGGCTGTAGAAGTTGGAGCTTTCTGTATGGTCGAAGGTGGGGGCAGAAGGGATGATGGTGTCCTTTGCTGTCCCCCTCCCCTCAGTCAGTACCTTTTCAGAGCCTGCTCCTTCCCTGCCACTCCCTGCTTAAACATTAACTGTTTGAAATTAAATGCCCATAAATGTGATTTATTCCTCAGGCCAACACAGTTCGTGGATATGGAAGTACCTCCTATGTTTGGATGTCCTTCTGAAACCATCTGTGCCCTGTTCAGCAGCGATCCAGGTGAAATGCATGCAGGAACCCTGACCTGAGAGCTCATGAGCCTGCCCTGGAATGGGGGAGAGCTGAGGGTACCACGGTTTCCAGGCTCCATTGCTTCATTTCCATGGCAATCAAACATGGGCTTTTAGAACAACAGAAGGACTGATCCAAAGTCCCCATTCCAAAGTCACTGTGAGCCAAGGACCCCCTCATTTTGTGACAAAACTTAGCCCTTCTGCTTATAATTTTTAAAAACAGCAACACCCTCCACAAAATGCTAGGTAGCGACTCACATAAGACTTCAGTACAGCCATACCAACTCTAACCAAAAGGGAACTAAAGATGCATCTTCCAGTAAAACAAAGTCCATTTTTCCTCTATTTATACAGAAGTCTAACATAGGTCCTCCTTTTCCTGATTTCTGTTAAAGGTTGAAAGCACTACCTGTACAACAGCAATGACAAAGGCTGTGTTTGACCAAAACCCTGAGCTAGGCAGGTTTTCTTATAGACAGGGAATTTGGTTAAATGCACAAAAGCAACTGTGCAAAACAACCAACACAATACTGTATATCAAGAGTAATTACAAACTTTCATTAAAAATGTGACAACCAAATCATTTTATATTAGACAGAGAAACCACTATCGACATTTGAAAATAATGAATAAACAGAATGTCAATTCACTAACATTTGCTATTTAGACTTTGATGCATACTCTTAGCTCTAAAATCTGCTCCTGGATACACACAGGAAACTCCTATTGAAGTCAGTTGGAGTTGTTTATGTGTAGTTGGCAGCGAATTTTGGCCCTCGGACATTTTTTTGTGTTCATTTAAGAGAGTACGGGCTAGCATAACCTTCAGTTTAACCCTCTGTTTGAAGGCACTGCTCTCACCACATCCAAATGTCAGGCTATGGACATTCCCTTAGCACAGATCAGACTAGGTCCTATGCAGCTTTGGCAAAAGTGACAATGCTGGATTTTCTCACCTAGGAACTGACCACTGATAGACACATAAGCTAGAATGGGTTGAATATTTCCTCTGTCATTGCAAAATCTGATCTCTAGCACTGAGCAATAAATGGTGTAACTGTTATGGCAGCTCTTCAGGCCTCCTGTCCATGATGTCTGGCATTGCAATGAACATAGCAGAGACATGCCACCTCACTTAGGACATCTGGCTGACAGATAGCTCACAAGCAGTGGTAGAGCATGCAGATTAGAGCGACCCTGTTATTAGTGTAAATAATCAAAATAATGCAGTGTGTAGAAGCAGAGTTGCAGTCCCACATTTACATGGGAGCAAAGAAGACAGCAGGTTGTATTTAGTTCTGCCTTTTCTCTGTGCTCATCTCACTTCAAATGGTGCTTTTTTCCACCTTCAGTCAGGAAGCACTTAAGTATATTTAGTGCCACAGGTTTTCCTTTACACCTCTCCCTGACACATTTCCAACAAACACTGGCGCGCTGTGCTTGGCAGAGTGAGAGGCTCAGGATCTCGCCAGACAGTTTTGTGCACAATCAGCAATCATCACTTTTCCTTATGAAGCAACAGGGATTTTCCCAGCCAGAAAACCCACAGGCATTTTTGTTTTTCAGTGCTTGGAAGCTTTAGTTTACATAAGACTCCCAAGTCTGATATTTGATGTTGAAGAGCCAGAAATGGTGTAAGCATATGTGCATGGCTCACGGTTTGCCTGAAAATCACTGCAGTACAAAGTGATACAGGATTTGCAGCACTGTTGGATATAAGAGGTCTTAAGAGAAAGTGAGGGCTGCTTTGTGTTTACTTCTCTAGCAGCCTCCTGAGTGCTTTTCTTTCTTCAGTTACAGTTCAAGATTTTACACATGCAAGCAAATAATGAATTATTCACCAAAATCAGTGTTACAATTGTAGTGGTAGGGGTTAATACCATTTTTTAAAAATGCTTTACTTTAAGCATACTTTTAGACAAAAGAAGGAACTCTATTTCTCTCTCTGTGGGATCTTAAATATTAAGATTTTCTTTTAAATAATTTGTTATGTTAAATTGTATTATTTTCATGGCAATACTACCATTGGTGTTAATTGCCATACACTTAAGGCAACTCCCAAAATGCAATTAAAATGTTATTTTTTTTAATTTCATCATCTAATTTTTCATTCTTCTTTCATTCCACAAAAAATCCCCCAAACCCAGCTAACAAATACTAGCCAATAATAACTTTGCTATTAGATTTGACAGTTAGATTTACAGATTTAAATGTTTTTTTATGACATTCAGCTGTACCAAGGTGACAAGCCTACTGGTAAAACAACAATTTAAGCACTGTATTTACAGTCAAAACCATTTTTTGTCACTCTTCAATTGACAAATTTTGACTGCTCTGTGTTGTTAAAAACAATTTCTAAAATTACACAGTGAGAACATAACAGTCTCTGTCACTGTGTAATTAAGTCACTAGAACAGTTTGCTATATATAGAAATACTATATTATAAAGTGTTAGTTACTGTTAAAAAAATACCAATTACATTTATAGTGAAAACCATTAAACTGATTTATCGCAAAACAGTTAATTCACTGTGTTTGTGCATAAAACTGCTAGTAATGTGACACAAAATGTAGTTTCCATTTTGAACTCTGCAAACTTGGGGAAATTATGAGCAGGAAGATACAATAAAGCTAATGAACATCTGAAAAGCTTATATTCAATAAATTGCTTTACACTTAGAAAATACTTCTGCTGTAGCGACAGTTCACTGGTTTCCATCACAGTGCAATTCTTTGGTGTAATGAGAAATTTTGAAAAGAATTAAGAAGGGTCCAACTCTTCCTGCAAGGGTCCAGCTCAATTATGGGCTGAAATAAATCTTTATTTCCAACTTCGTTTCAAGTGTGTTCCAGTGCTTTGCTAATCTTGGAACATAGGTGATGTGTATCAGTGTTAGATACATTCACCTTCGGCATGTTTTGATTTTTGATCTGTCTTCTTTCATAGAAAATAATTAATAATAATTTCTTGATTCACATTTATTCTGAAGTTTAAATGTCACTATTAAGTATATAGATGTCATTTCAATGTTCAGTTGAAATGTAAAAGAATTATTTTCCATTTTATCTATTGTCAATACACTTTAATAACCAAATAGATATTTACCAGCTTGTTTACACTGCATGCACAGAAACAATGCAATCTGACATATAAATTTTGCTCATGGTACAATGAACCTAAGTAGAGTCAAAATAATACTATTGCATAGCAAACTAAATCCATACATTCCTTAATTTTAAGTATTTTGTCTTCTTTTAACGGCTTTTTGGAAATTTTTTACTTAGAGGGATTGCTAAACCTTGTTGCAATCAAGCCCTCATTACATTCAAGGGGAAAGATGACTTTATTTTAGAGTGATTTGAAATCATTAGGTTCCTGAAATGCATAATTTTGTAGCTTTTCCTGTAACAATATTTTAAACATCAGGAGACATATTAGAAAAAAAGATATGGGAATTGCTGACTAAATATACTTTTTTTTAGTAATAGATATTTTTCCCATTGCTTACAATGATGACTTCTTGCTTCCTTACAAGTAGGAAAAAGAATCTCCCCCTTCTCTAATATGAATATAGTAGGACATCAATATTTGCAGACACTACATTATGATATTTAGATGATAGAATAATGTTCAATAAGTAAATACTTTCCTGCCTTTATACATATATTGAGAAAAAATAATGAGGTATTACCACTATGCTTTCTTTCTAATTTAAAAGAACACTTTAGTTTTTGAAGCATTAGCTTTATAAACTTGAACTTGCAGAAGACAATCAAAAAGCTTGCTGAATAAAGCTCATCCCACTAGTCCAAATAATTCACCAGAACAAGAAAAAACCTCAATGATTTACCTGTTTCCCTTTTAATTTCTGATCTGGCATTACTTTTCCTTCATAAGTAATAAAAAACAATTAAAGATCAGCCCATAAGTGCAACTTCTGAATCATTGGCATAAACACCATGAAGGAAGAAAATTAAAAAAAAAAAAGGTAGTGATTTTGTTCTACACTTGCAATGTACTTCATAAACTGTTGAGTGCAGACCACAGACGTGCTGAGAGTTATCATCTCTTTCTCAAACAGCAAAGGCATAGACCCCCACTTCTCTGGGGTGCTGCTGTCCCACAGGCGATTTGAGACTAAGGTGAATGATTAATTTGGAATCCAGATATTTCTCAACAAAACCTTCAATACTCTGGGACAGAAAGGGTAATTACAACGAGGGTGATAGGGGCTAACAAGGCCAATACTACAGCTCATTTCCTTTGGCAGTCTCCAGTTTTCAAAATTATTGCCCTAGGGAAAAAACAGATCATGGTTGACTTTTTGTTATCATCCATTTTCTTTTAAATATGAGATAGGTTATATATACTATGTTTTGTGTATCAGGATCATTAATTCAACCAAGCTGGTTGAAAGTGGCTGTACTAACATGGAAATAAAACCATCAAGCTTAGAAGGAGATTAAAACCCAAAGACAATGCAAATTATTACTTTCAGTCAAAATTTGGAATGAATTTTACTAGCTCTGGAATGGTGTAGCATTGTGATTTTTAATTAAAATGAAATAAAGGAAATTCACTTACTTTAAAACTGAGACTAGCAGTAATATAACAAGAGTGTTTATGTTTGCCTTGGCTTAAATCATGCCTGTTTTAAAATGATGCTTGAGACATGATCAATTGGCTGAATTGGTGTAATTCAACTGTTGCAGGCATCAAATTTCAGCTCAATGAACACCACACAATCACCTGTTTCTCCTACATTTTCTAGGTACAAACAATAATTTCACAAACTACTTTTATTTTTAGTAAAAGAGGAACCAGCCTCTGATATTTTACTGTATTGGAAATACATTTTTCATGTAGTCTTGTCTTTAAGGTATGATGTGGGTTGGTTTCTGGCTTAAATGATGCACACAAGTCCCAACAATATACCTAAAAATCAGTGTCTCTAGCTATATAACGTATGGAAAGGCTTACATTTCAGCAAGCCTTATCATATCAATTAATGAGCCTTTTCATGCCTTCTTAACTCTTATTTTACGATAAAGTTTTAAACTAGAAATCACTGTGACAAGTTAATGACCTCGAGTTTAATGTTTAAACCAGGACGTTACTTAGGTCACAGTGTGAGTGAAAACAAAAACCTTTTTATGAAGTTGCTCCCTTTCGGTGCATGCAGCCTTTCCCATTCTGTGCCTCCATGGGTGCCAGCTGGTCCTTGGCAGGAGAAGACATGTTCTTGCATTCTTGGACTCCATGGCCATCACCTATAGCGAGCAGCTCATACAGCACAGCAGCACCAAGCTCCTAACTGGTTACCCAGATTTGTTGATGTGCTGCCCCGATGGGCTTGTGATTTCACTCATCAGTTTTATGGTAAAAAATATGGAATTCTTTCTGTCACTATAAATGCCAGCTCTAACAGAAGCACAAGAGCTTCAAAGTGGATCAAAGCTAACTTTGGTTCCTGGTCTCACTCACAAAATTCCTGATTTGTGAATGTATGAATGAGCAAAAAACTGGAAGACACAAGATTGAATGAAAAATTTCAACCTTTTAGTTTCAGTGAGGGGAAAAAAGTAGGTGGCTGAAAAGCTAAGGTCTGTCCTATGAAGGCAAATACTTCATCATCCCAGAGTTCAGAGATTTTTACCCACATGTATAATTTTTTTTGATTTTTTTAAAGGTAATTTAGATTAAATGGGGAGATTTTCCTCTTCTCAATATCTGAATTCTCCAAGAACACTGTGGGTTCAAACCAAGACTGTTCACCAGTAATTTTCTTTTTTTGGAGTTATGATCAAGTTGGAGCATTAGTGATACAGTGTCCTCTTCGAATACTGGTGTGTTTATTAGCTTTGGCTCATGCTGCTGTGCCTTGGATGGTATCTCCCTGTGCTCTCTGAACTGTAGCTATTAGCTGCTGACCCTTGGGAGAGAAAGCCTGGTAGTCCATGAGGCAGCTCTGAAGCCCTGCACATCTCTCACTGAATCCGTGTGAATGGAGGATGTAGTGAAAGGGGTCTGCACAGCATCACTTCCGAGAAATTACCTCCTCCTATGCTTTCCGTGCCTGAGTCAAATGAGGGGGATGCTCCAATCACACTGATTTCTACACCCATGCTGACTTGTTCCTTTTTGATCTTCCTGCATTTTACTTGCGGTCTAATGTCACATAATATTAACAGACTTAATTAACTGAGAAGGTGAACTTGTTCTCATTCTAGTCAAGAGGAATTTGGCTTTGAGTGAAAAAAGAGGGGATAAGATGAGGTAGGGTCAGAGGTCACCCAGTTTAAGGAAATTTATCTAGGTTCACTTTAAAACCCATATAAATCTTTCTGTCTTCACTTTGGGAATAGACAACTAGAGGAAGTATAAAACATGGCAAAAGATTTGCAGACAGCTTGTCATTTGGAGGCAAAGGTAAAAGGAGTGGAAGGCCCCCCATTGTGATATTTTTCCCATTTCCATCACTTTCTGTTTTTCTATTCCCCAGAAAGGTGTAGAAAGGGAGAAAAAGCAGGTTGTCTTCACATTATAATTAATGCAAACTTGCAAAGTTGAGAAATGTCCGACAGTAAGGACCCTCTTGACAAGTATATCATAGTTACACCTTGGGACACTCACTCATCACACAGCAAAGAGCCAAGTGGCTGCAGTTCATGTGCTAGGGGCCCATCACAAGGGCACGCCTGCATTTCAGACAGGTTATCATGGCACACATGTCCCTACTGCTTTTGCCCCGGGGGATCTGGTATCTGTACCTCCACTCCCATCATGTGGATGGAAGCACAGCTGCCTTGCAATGGGGAAAGCCACCAACTTTATCTGATGTGACAGATTGCACATCGCCCAAAGGTGGGGGAAGACCACACATTCTAAAGGATACAGTACAGAACGGTCTTCTGAAAATGATGTCTAACACAGAACCCATTCTATCACCATGCCTGGGAGACTTTTGAAGAAACACAGGAGGAAAACATGGAGCATGCTGTACCTCCAGCAATCTGCATCCAGATTGCAGAGCAGCACATGAACACTCTTGGAGTAGTTTGATCAGATACAATGCAAGGAGGGAAAGAACCCAAACAACTAAGAATTTATATCCTGTAACAGAAAGGATGAAAGACCAATGAAAAACTTATCTGTTTTAAACAAATCTACTACCACAGCTCAGGATTGTCTAGCTTATACCCAAAGACAGAAATGTCATAGAAAAGGGGGATATTTCTCGCAGTCCCTGCACCTTCCAAAGTATGCAGTTTATGGAGGGCAAAGCTTATAATTCATATAATAATACATTGTTTAATATTCACATAATAATATTATTTTCATGTTAAGAACATTACTATCCCATTCCTCAAAACATCCATCATATTTTGTTCTCACAACTATCAGCTTTCCAATGATAGAAAGCCAAAAACTGCAGCAGGAAAGATAAAGTCTATGGTGTATGAGGCACTTTGTCTATTGAGCATTTATGAGTATATAGTATTTGGCAATTGAAGAATTCTTTGGCGTATTATTCACAGAAAATCTCCAGAAATTTGAGAGATGAAAGTTAAAAATTATGTGAAAAATAATTGTCACTCCAGGCTGGTTTCTGAATGCTGTTCAATTTACAACTACTTAGTGATATATTTAATAGCTATGGCTAAAATAATAACATGGAAAAATTACAGAAGATTAAAGTAATTTTTTCTTGTAGATATCCATGGATAACCTCATTATGAAACAGCAAGAGCATGCCATTTACTATGAAAATAATACTATGGTGATAAGACTACAGTAACTTTTTTGCTTTGATTTTGGCTTTAGAACTCGACTAGAGATGCAATCCCTTTTCTGAAATACACTCCTATTTGCACCAAGTGTATTTATGTCCATGAGCATCTGGCAGTGCTAGTGGTCAAGGAGCTGTGGAAACTGCTGCTGTCTGTGAAATTTTTCATCAGAATTTCTTGTTGCTTAAAAAGGTTTCAGCCTTGTCACATGTTTTTAAGGCCACTGCAGGACAGCATCAGTACATACTTCTGAAGCCTGCCAGGGGAAGATGCTGATTACTGTAAAAGGGAAATGTTTTCTTGGTATGGGAGTGATGTGGAGAGGATAGGGAGATAAGGGTCATGGCTTAGCACTAAAATGGCTGCTAGGCTTACAGTGGCAAGTACTGTGGAGCTCCTGGGTTTGATGACACAGGTATTTCTTTTTCTGACAGGATGTCTATGATATAATTACACTCTCTTTGACACTAGGTCTTTTATTGGAACTGGAATTTTTTCCTCCTTATGATTTAATTAATAAACTTGTTGTTAACAATCACTTACTTTTTTAAAAGGAAAGAATAAATAATCTAAAGATATCTTTTACCAGGGAGAGTGAGTTGTTCATGCACTGTTTCTCCATTTTCTGCTACTACAAGAAAAGACTTTTGTCCAACACAAACAGAAGAAGGAAATGTTTATTCCTGGCATCCACATTTAAATCATACAATCCTTTTTTACTGTGGAAAGAAAATACTGTATTTTGTCAATAAGCAGTTATGAAGGAAAATAAGAACTTACATTATTTATATTTATTGTGGTAGATTCAGCTCTGAGCCAGAAGCAATAAATTCCAAAATATTAACTACTGCACCAATGTAGGTCTAGCGGCATGCAAAATGCTAAGAAAAAGCAACACATCAAAATTTGGGCCTTCAGTCTTACAGACTGTCTTGGGTTGCAATGTAAGGTGGAACCAAAAGTACATATTCTAGTACCATCTGTTAAAATGGGTGGAACAGTGTTCTTTGTCTCCTCCATAACTCAACCCTGATAACTCTCTCAGGGGAAGCAGCAGCCCCCTGGGAGGACCAGCTCTGCTTATGGGTCATCAAGGTCTCCCAGCATCGCTCATACAAATAGATCATCCCACTGTGAGATGCCCTGCCCTGGGGGAGGAACCAAACATGCCTACCTGTATATAATCTGAGGCTTGTAACACCATGAGAAGACCACCACTGGATTCCCACAGGACAGGAGCTCTCAGTAACTACCTCTGGACCTCCAGAGAAGGACACAATCCTTCTCTACAGAATCACTGCTTCAACAGAACCACATCTATCACTCCAACAGGATTGCAGCCACCATTTAATTAGACCACCATCCAGACAGACTGGGTGCCAGATTGTATTCTGACTTTGTCAGTTCTAGCCAGCGTTTCTGTACTATTGCCTTTATTCTAATTTTCCTATTAAATAGTAGCTTTGGAATCTCTTGCAAAATATTTGTGTGTAGTTAATTCCTCATGCTGGTTTGCCTTCAAACCAGTACACAGACATATCAAATGGAGTTGAAATTAGGAAAAACAATCCTTTTGCAGACCTTAAAGGAGGAAAGAATCAGCAGTGCAAAGGTAGCACCATAGGACTGACTGGAAATCCTCAAGGCTGGCAACTTCACTTTTTTACTTCTTTGAGAAACTTGTATTATACATTTAGAACTTTCCTACTTGCTGATGCAGGGCCCACTGCTATCACAGAAATACAAGAAAAATTACTCTAAAACTGGCAGGAAGGTACTTTGGAGATAACTGCCATTTTTTCATAGAAGTGTTCCTGTTTCTCCTCAGCTGAGACTGAATTCCTAACCCATACATACATGGTAGGAGTATATGCCAGAAAGTTTTCAGGTAAAGTGGGACAGAACCATAAATGTTGAACAGAAAAGGGAAAGACTGTCTCTCTCACCTTGCATGAACAATGGCACTTTTGTCATTTTCCCCATGCCCTAAATAGACTGGATTCAGTAGTTTTGAATTCATGACATTCCTGCTCACACTGATCTTCAGCTCATAAGAAGCTAGTAGCTTTTTCCCTTTTCCTTTTTTTTTCTTTTTTTTTTTTTTTTTAAATTGGCTAGGAAGGCAGGCAAGCTTTACAACCAAAACAATCAATTTCAAGCTGCCGAACCCAATCAGGCTGATTTGAGAGTGACCCTTTAAATTGAGTGTGAAATTGGGAGATGGAGCTCCCCTTTCCTACTCCAGAGCTGGTGGAGAAACCATCACTTCCTTTCGTAAGTGGGCACATTAATAGTTGTGCTGTTCCTGCAGACATTATGTGCTAACAAAACTATGTGTGCCTGGTTCTGTAGCAGGTTACAGGGGAAAAACAAAGAGAAGGCCATCTGGCTCCGCCAGTTTGTATGTATAATGTCCAGATACTAATGCTTAATGCACTTGTAAACTTAAGTTGTCTCTCTCTCTCAGGGTCTGATTTTAATTTGGGTAATATTCCCGTTAATAATAACATCTAATTACAACATCCATTAAAAGTTAGTAACATTAATTTAACAGGGAGAAAATCTAATAGAGTTCTTAGAGTGGTATTGGCATTTTTCCATTAAATTAATGTTACAAACTTTTAAAAGGATGTCTTAAATAGGCATCGTTAGTGGTGGGAATATTAAACAAATTAAACTCAGGCCTTTAATATGAAGTGGGAGCCTATTTATGAATCCAAGCAAAGGTGTCTGCTATGCCTTTCAACCCATTTAAAATGTTCAACAGGAAGCATAAGGCTGTGCAAAATTTGCAGTGCCTAAGTTTCTTTCTAGTAAAGGCTCAAATGAATGACTTTTTTTTTTTTTTTACAGTATCTCTTTGGCTGGCCGTGTGTTCCACACATTCCTTGCTTGGCTGCTGCTGTTCTTTCTTTCCAACAATGATTTTTCTGGCCTATTAATTTCCGTCCTTCTGGTTATCTTGGTTTGTTTGTTTGGTTTGCTCCTTTGTTCAAAGAAGGTGATCATGAAACCAAAGGATGACCAGTTCTCCTGGTAGTTTTTAAAAAGACTCACATATTTGTCTAAAGAGGGAAAAATTGTATCAGAGATGTATAGGGTTTAAAAGGCATGTTTTTTGTCTAAATCCAGACCTCAATCTGCAGTAGGCAGCATCTACAGTTTAAACATGAGCCTGCTCAGATGGTCGAACTGAACTGTTAAGGGATTAATTTTTTAAAGATGATTCTTAGTTTACAGGCTGACTAGGGACAAAACTTTTTATAAGGCAAACATTGGATTAGACAGATTATATTCCCCTTGGGGTAAGGACAAAAGGAAGAGCTACGTCTGAGAGAAGTTAGTCAGATGCTTAATGTAATACTGGAAGAGGATCAGCAAGGCACTGGCCTCATTGTACCCCATGTATAGCACAAGCTTCTAGCACAGTCTATCGTTAATGCTTCAATAATACAACAAAATTTAATAGAGCAGCAGTGACAGCAAAACCAGCAGAGCAGTGCAGTGCGGTCAGACTCAGCAGGCTTTAATAATGCATGGCTTCAAATTTTCAGCCAGCACTTTGCTGCTTCAAGACTTTCCAAGCAAACATCAGCAAACACACTGTATTCAAAGTACCTGGAATACATACCACGATGGGATCTAGATATGAGCAGTTTATGTTTGACATCTGTGGACTTGTGCAGTCTTTCTGACTACACACTGTTAAAACTTATTAAATCTCCTTTTAGAAGAGTCTCATCTAATATAAACACTGAAATAGGAATGCATTCAAGCTTACAAATCCCGACAATTCATGGTATCATTCATTAGGCAAAATGCTAAAATTGTGAAATTTTTTTGTTTACCTTACTATATGGACACCCTTCTCCTACTTGTATGTTTGTCTGCCTCACCAGCTTTCAGCCTGTGATGGCCAGCTGCTGGGCAAACCCCATGGGCTCCTTCCTGTCTCCTATTTGGGTACCAGAATCATTTTCCCACAGTACAATGTACAACTAATGAAGTAGTGAAAGAACCATAGGTTAACTTATAGGTTATAATCTTGCCAAAAAATGCATGCTGGGTGGCCCCATGATAAAAAACTACCTTCACTAGGTATTAGGCCTCTCTAATTTGGTGTGGGCAGTACAGTAGGATCCTTTCCCAGAGTTGGACTGTGCAGACCCCAGAGACAGGATGTGAGCATTCTTGCATAGATAGCAGTTTTAAGGACTCATTATCACTACTATACTGAACCATATATCTGAATTTTGGGCTTTTTCAGTCCCAGGCTGATCTCCTGCACACACATAGGGCTGGTAGACAGAGCTTTCCAGCCCACAAGTAATTCTAGCCTGGAAACTCAGTCCTTATGAAGCAGAGGTAGCTTTTCATTATCACTCTGAGTGCATTTAGCTTGTGAATTCCACCCATAAAACATGAAAAATCCCCAAGCCAACAACAGCCTCCAAAACCTCTTGACTTCAGGGTTTATTGCAATAAATAATGGTGATGGGAGAGTGGACTTCTATTTGAATATCCATTTCTGTGAGTCAAGTTCTTTGTGTCTCAGACACTAACAGCATTTTGACTAGTTATAAATAAAAATAATTATAAAAAAGGATAGGAAAAGACAGTATTATTATTGCTTTATTATTGATTATTAGCTATCTTTTATGTTTATACTATTATTTCAGGGGTACTAAACCACTATTTTCATGCTGGAATATGGCAGGCAGAAATATGTGGGGAAAAACAAATAGAAATAAAATTATGTTTTCATTCTGGGTGGTAAATTGAATGACAAATTATAACAAACAAACTTGATGGTTTTTGTTTGGTTTGCTTTCTTGGTTGTTTTTGTTGTTTTGTTTTTTGGAGTTTTTTTTTAATCCTTGGGTATCTACTTAGCTACTTCTGAGCTCAGATAAGAAAAGAGGTTTTACATTAGCCGGATACTAAAATACTCCAGCATCCAAGTAGTTTATTGTTTGAAAGAAGAAAAAAGTCTAGTATGGCATTAAGCAGATTGGTTTTTCTCTTTTGTTCCACAGTAAGCTGCTAGTTGGGAAAATATACAACTATTTGTATCATCCTACAGCCAGTAGTGTAAGATGCAACAGTATAGTGTAAATTTATAACCAATGTAGACTTACAAGCAGACTATAGAGATGTATGTTTCCTAAAGGAATTAGATTATTATTATAGTGGTATTAGAATAAATTCAATTAAAATGTTAAGGTTGGTATTTTAAACAAGAATATTTTGCTTTCTCCTAATATTTTACAATATATTTTAGTTAGAATATATTAGTTAAACAAAATCATTAGGGTTTTATGCTAACAATTCTAACTATTCAAGACTAAAAAAAAGCATGTAGAGCCATTGTAAGGGCTGTTTTTCACTTTCATACTTTCCTCTATTACATCCAGACACTGACTAAAAATTATTCAGCAAAGGACAGGTCTTTGTGCATGTTTACATACCTTCACATATAGCTTCAACAGGCTCAAAAGACATAAAAAATAGAGGATAAAATCCTTAAGAGCAATCAGTAAACAACCAACTATACTCTCCTCTCTAACTGAGGTTTTTCACAACGAAGTAGAGGCATTCTTAAGGCACCTCCACAACAGGGATTGGTTCAATCAATAGGGATAAGGTACTGTTAATTAGTCTGATCTACTTTAATAACTTTATTCAGAAGGAAGGATGGGGGGAGGCTAGGGGAAACTTCCCTGCTGTCAGTACTATGCCCCGTACAGGGGCCTTATATCAGCAATTCAGTGGGAGAAAGTCATGTGGAAGCATTTCTGTATTGTTCTCATGAGCATTCATCTCCTAATTTGCATTAAATCAGTCGGCAGTCTACACTGGTGTGGGTCCATACCTGTAAATCTTCTATTATGAGATGAAAGTATTAAAGTATGGCTCTCAAACTTGCTTCCTCCTCAGGCTGAACAAAAGCAGTGATCTATCTGTAGTGTTTGGGAGGGGGAGGGGAGATGCTCTTGGTGTGTTTTTGTTTTTAAACTGGAAATTTGTTTTGTGCAAAATTCTCTATACACCTTCGGCGTTCACGTAAACATTTCAGTCCCCCTATCCCCTTTACCAAAAGAAGCCCCAAAACCACTGAATCCCCCTCCACTGCACACACACCCACCCAGCAACCCACACACCCAAACCACTACTACACACACACCCTGACCCTGCAGCAAAGCAGCATTTCCACAAGCATTTCCACAGTAGGGGCAAATTTTCCATTTGTGTAACTTAGTGCCTAACTGATTTCTGGAGGATTACTCTTACTTACTTGATGTGCAGTGCTGGTCCTAAGTTCCCCTGTTAGGAAAGTGCTTAGTTTTCACAGCCAGGTTTATACCTGTATATTCCTCACAAAGGAATCAGTCTGACCAAATCAATTATCTTGTTCTCTCTGTTTCTTGTGGTGCTATTTCCATATGTGTTTATGGATTTTCTATCTCTCCATCTATCTATAATTATACAACTAGAGCTTGGCTTGGAGGGCAATAGCAGTAAACTATTGTTCAAAAGAGATTGCAAATTGCTTGAAGCAGGGAACTGTCTTCTTAATTAGTCTGGAAAACATCACGCACACTTATGGCACTATAGGAATAATAAATAATAATAAAAATAGTTCCTGAATGTGGGTTCATATTGCCCAAAGGCAAAGGCTGGGCAGCTGTTGGAAAGATGATGGTTCCTAGCAATAAATATGGGTGGATTAAGCATCAGCTCCAGGAAGGATCTTGTCAAGCTGCAGACTCCTTCCCAACCTGATACCTGACACTGCATCTACTTCAGGTATATTCACTGGAGAAATTTTCTCTGATAGGGTATAAAGTTCACTCTGCTTTTAAATGACAAGGTAAAAAGAGAGAAGTAATAAGGTAACTTCCCAGGGTGAGCTGAGCAGCCTGCTGCAGAAGTGTCCTTGCTCTGACCTTTATAGGCTTTTTTTTTTTTTCAAGGTAGAAAGTGTGTAAAGACAACCCAGCAAGACTGCTCTTCAAGCCCAGCAATATAGTGACAGTCTTTGGAAGGAGCTGTGCAAGGAGACTGACAGATTCATCAGGTACAGTGTGGCCCTGCTGCAGGTCTGCCTCATTGAAATGGTTTAAGCTTTTTTTACAGCTGCTTAACCTAGGGGAGAAAGGGAGGGGACAGAGAGAGGCTGGGAGTTTTGCTATCAGGGGCTGCAATACTCTGCTCTGCTCTCCCATGAGACTGCTGCTGGAGTCTGATCCGTTTAGAAATGCAAGAGATAGAATGGCTCTTAAGGGCAAACAAAGACTATAGAAAAAAATATAGCCTACCTGAATACAGCTTAATTGGTGGAATCTACACTTTTCTGTAAATGAATTAAATTGCTAGATAGTGACAAGACCCATTCATAGGAAACCAGCAACAAACATAAACTTAAGAGTCAGATCCTGCAGATCATATTTAGAGATTACATAGGCAAAGCTCCCGACAACTTAAATGGAAGTTTTGCCTGAGGAAATACTGTTAGATTTGATACCTCATGAGATGGTAAAGGCCACATTTAAATCCTTACCGTTTCCTCGCTTTTTGTTTGTATCTGAAAATATTCCACATGTGTTAAAAAAAAAAAAAAAAAAAGAAAGGAAAAGAAAGAGAAGAAAAGAAAAGTTTAATTTTTCAGTTGAGGTAAATTCATGTAGGATACCTTAGACATTTGATCCATCCCTGACAACCTGTGTAGTATAGGTGAAGCTTAGAGCCTATGAGCTGAGATAGTCAATCTACCTTTACCTTTAGCAAAGATCTGTATTTTATCCCTATATCTGAAGTAGATTTCAGAAATGGCTGTATGTCTGCCTGTCTGCCTGAATCCACAACTGATCACCTGATTCCCCCAGTGTGCTGCTGCAATTCCCCATGGTCCAGGGAAGCTGACAAGACACTCTTCTTGTTTGACCTTTGCAAGGTACAATGACCAATAACAGTAGCCAAAATACTGGCAGGCACACTGCTGCCAGGAGGAGTCAGAGCTGGGACCATACTTGTCTTTAATCTTCTCAGGACATAACACTTTTTTTTTTTTTAAATTTCTCTTGGANGAGCTGTGATTTTTCGACCAGGTTTATTTTTCAGAATGTGGTCCTTTTTTTTTTTTTTTTTTTCCCTAATATTATGGGAAGTACAGTGCCTTTATGGCAGCCAAAGCTTACCTTTTGGGTACAAATGCAAGTTCCTTTTGTATAGATCACAGATAGTAAGATTTAGATCATGGTATTTTTCCTGGTATTATTGACCTACCATAATGTCTTCCAAGAACATGTGATCAAATTTACCAGTATCCTTTTTTCTCCCATCTATATCTTAATTACTGTGTGCTTGCTATAGAAGCCTCTATGAGTTAAAAGAACTGAAGACTGAAGGATGGAAGAAAATTTCAGAACTAACGTAAAGAAAATATATTCTTTCAAAAGTCCACAGTTATTCTCCTGGAAGGTGTTAGCTTAGATCCTAATCAAAAAGGGAAAAGGAGAAATTATTACAGCAGCCAAGATCTGGAGAATACAAAGTTCACTCAAAGAAACAAGAGGCAATTTCAGCTCACAATGCTTCTCACAAACAGTATGATTATCCTTACTGCAAAAAGTTTTTAAATGTTTTACAAGAAGAAGAACAAGTGACTGAAGATGGAGATCTGTGAGACAAGAGTTTCTTAAACTCTGGCTTTCTCAATGGGGTAAAAAATCTTCCATGTGAGATTAACCTTTGCTGAAGAGCACTTTACCTTCACATAAGTAATTTGTATATATTTGATAGCAAAGTTGCAAAGCTGAAGAATCCCATCACTTCTATGCAGCATTCTAGAAATGGAAAACAAGCACAAAATGTGATGTAAAAATTACAGAGCCTCTGTGAGACATTATTTTTTCAAGCCACTGTAGACTGTTAAAGACTGAATTCTAATACTGAAGTCTGGATCAACAGTAGATGTACTAACATACAGCTAAACCAGTAATTATTACAGTCATCATGCTTATTATTTTGACTGCAGCCTTTCCTGTACAGAAAACACTAATTTTTTTATCTGTGCTTATATTAAGGCAGCAAAAATCCTGTCAATTTTACTGCTATTACTAAGGAATAATTTCTTACAGCAGTTTCTGTATGGTGTTTTGGGAGGTAAATAAACAATGAAAGAATAAATTGAATATTAATACTAATAATAACAACAATAATAATAAAACTCAAGAATAACAATAATAAATATTATGATAATGATCATCATCATCATCTATTAAATATACCAATTAAAGTCATAATAGCAATAAATATAACATATTGGTAAAAAGAAGAAACCAGCAGCCTGACTGAAGACTAAGAGTGAGGTATGGACTTGCATTTATAAAGTAAGCACTCTGTTTGAATGAAGGATGGATACAGGGATACACAGGTATCTGTGGACCTGTGGATACACAAGTCTTGTTGTAACCAAGACAAGACCAAACAAGATCTACAAAAGCTCAGCAAGGTACATCTAGACAAACCTAAAAGTTTTGTGACTGCATTGTAAAATTCAGTATATTCAGAGCTCCTTTTCTGAAAAATAACTCCTTTGTCTGGAAAGTGAAGAAGAAAACAGAGCATCAAAACAGATTTCTCAATCAGTATTGGAAATCAGTGCTATGAGTATGATAAAGAGCTAAAATGCTAGTTTCTTGCTATCAATATCTTATACTCAGTGGTGTTTAATTTTTATTTTCTGAACAGTCAGATTATTGTCAGCTTATTTGTTGAAAAATCAAGATCAGGTGATCAGTCCTTTTCAGTCATAGTGGAGACAATGACACCCTTCCTTGCCACCTTGCTTCAAATATTATGTGTTTTACATGACATAAACTAATCACTATATTTTCATGCTTTTCCTTTCAAAAGAAAGGGAATACAGGTCACATAAGTCAGATAAACATTTCTTGTCCTTTATATTGGAAAATAGGTATATATATTACATATTTGCATTATTTAGCCTTTTCAAAGCAAAATTCTTCAAACCTGACATTTTTTAAATTTAGATATAGGCTTCACAGTCAATTTCAGTTAACTGAGACTTATTTTTGCAAGAAAAAACAGCGAATGTGGCCAACTTTACAACAGTCATTAGTAGTGTCCTTCTACATAAATGCATAAAAGCAAGTGCTTCTCTGAGCGGTCACAGAAAGGTCATTGAGGGCAAAGGATGATATAAACAGTACCTAAAAGCATGGCAAATCAATCATAATGAACTCTTGGAGGTACTTCCTGCACACAAAGACCCTGGAGGGAAAGATCACAGGGAGGGATCACAAGACAATATGCAGATATAGGAGCAAACAGGTTTCCTCACTCCAGGCTTCCTTTTTGGTTGATGACTTTGTGCTCTCCCTGCAGTGAGAGGGATATGCGAAATCCCACCTTGCACACAGAAAAGGTTTCAGGTCTGAGGCAGAGCTGAGGTGGTACAGTGGATAGACAAACCTTCAGAAAAAGTTTTCAAGCACTTAATTTTGCAGATAAGCAATAAATACCACTTGAGTAGCTACGTCCCTTGTCAAGGCCCTGGTCACCACTCTTGATATTGCACAGGCAGTTATCATTATAAAAACCACCCCGCACCTAACTGGAACGTTTAAGGAAAAAGCTGTGTCTTAGAGACAATTTCTAAAGTATTTAGGCACAGAAGGGAAAGGTGTAGCTATTTACTGACAACAAAATCTATGGTTTTGAAACACTTGCAGACGGCACCTAAGCCAGTCTTTAATTTACATATCAGTATTTTTACCTGAAACAGAAAGAATTGCAGGTTAAGGAACTGAATTTCCCTCTCCTGTACACTGTGCAGTGAGAGTTATTTAATGGGAGAAGAAAAAGTTGACATCCTTTCATTTTTCTCTCTTTTCTAGTCCAGCAAGAATGTCTTCTGGACTAAGCCCTGTGGTACAATGCCCATCTTGTGCATCCTCCTCAGTCTCATAGAGAAACATGCACATATCTAAAGCTGTCAACAGCTGTCTATGCCCAGAAACAGACCCTTCATGACATGTGTTTCTGGCATCACCAAGGTCACATGGCAGTCAGACTGGGTGTAAGGGAAGACTTAATTTGAATTAAACATTTGCTTACACAAAGAATGCAACATGAATGCCTGAAATCCAAACGTTTGTGTGCATGAAGGTCCTTCATTCCAGATCATCAATGAAGATTTATTGCAGGCCCAAAACCACAGGCTTGATTTGTTAGACAAAGATTAGACCAGAGAGGAAAGCATAGCCAAAGCTACAGAGCTAGTTTTAAATTTGTGGTCTCTACAGGTCAACTATTTCAAACTTCTTTTACCAAAAAATTTAATTTGTGTCTGATATTAAACATTCAAATGCAGAACATGTGATACATGGTGTGCTATTATTGCTAGGGGCAGAAGTCCAGGGCCCAATTGCAGTGGGCACAGCAGACTTGAAACTTAGTGACAATTAGTCTGTGTCTACTTCATTCTACTGTCCTGAGTGTTGAAATGATCGCGACCAGTTTGGTAATACAGAACTTGAGGTAGTGTACACCACTGGTATATCCTTTAAACTTCACCCTGCACCACTGAAATCCACAATCTGTAATGAAGTTGTTGACAGAATCTGCATCCCTGCCTGTACATCAGGACTTTCATTAGTGAAAAAGTAGTGAGGCAAATAGCTAGAGTATCTCTGTTGCAGAAGAAAACAATAGCTGTGCCAGTGGATAGCTAGACTTCCTTCTTCACCAGACAGAGACCTGCTGTGATGACGGCAGACATTACTTCAAAACTGGATTTCCATGGACTTTTTCAGTCCGCTCAGTACCATCATGGACAGAAGCAAAGATTTTGTTTAATCACTAATGTGATTATTTTTCAATAGCTACAGCAATAATGCATAATAGCAAACAAACAAATGAACGAACAAACAAACAGAGTGTTTGGCACAATAGAATTAACATTCCTCAGTATAGCAGTTGCCATACTATATACTCATGATTCTGGTGGCACTTTTTTCTATGAGCTCCACTTTGAACACAATGATGGCACTGAGTGTATCTCACAAATGAGGTCTTGCTCCCCTTAGATTCTGAACAAGAATGTGTTTACTATGTGACAAACCCAATGCATGCATAACCAATTTAAATGCAATTTAAATACTATTATGGGGGTGAAGCACAATTAATTTTAAAATCATATTTAAGTGTTTTTTAGTTTGTGATCTCCTGCCTCATTTAGCGTGAAGAGAATACCACTAAATTATTTACTTTGTTGATATGGGAAGCTTACTTTCTGCTCAAGTGTTTAGCATTTTTACTCATTTTTGTTCTCTTTTTTAAACTAGAATATTTTTTTGCTATTGCCGCAATTACTTTGTAAACTGTTTAAAAGCTTCTGTTCACAAAAGAATCATGCAGGAATGCCGAAGCTTCCCCTCACTTCAATTTAGCAGATTTGTCAAATTTTTCTAGTTTGAAACATGATGAGACAAAGAAACTTCACATTCAGTGTTCTACTCTTGTAATGCCTGTAAACAGTTTGGTTTGTACACATAGCAGCAGATCTCAGGCAACTGAAATAATCCAGCGGTGAGTTTGAAGGAGATTTTCCAGTCATGAATGGTAACAGGTCATGGTGCTTGGTGGTCCCAAGTATGTGATGATGTATCATTACAACACAGACACATAAATGGAATTAGTGGCTGTAAACAAGCATGAGTTGAAAGGTTACAATTACACAGAAGAAGCCTTAACATTCATTTGCACGAGTGTGTAGCATAGCACCACCCAGTACTTAAGACTTGATAAAATGCACAGAAGAATACATATAACTTGTCATCTAAGCGAGTGTTGAACTACGAAGAAATTCAAGCACAAACATGATTTTCTTAGAACAAGATAAGGTCTTTTCTGGTTTGAGTCCTCTGGTGTTTTCCTGAGGTTAAAAAGCATGAGACAGATGAAAAGATACCGTACATGATGAGCAGTTGCTAGTTTTTGTTGCATCGTAGTTCACATATCTCTTAAAAATTTATCACACATGATTTTTTTTGGTGAAAACATCTGAACTTACAATCAGACACAGAAAATATTGTAGGACTTTCTCATACTTGGAGGACGTGCTGGGATGAGGGCCACATAGGGCATAGACTGACTATTAAGGTTCCTATGGATGGTTCAACATAGTCTTAGAGAGGGATGCTTGTGCCAGCTCTGAACAAAGAATTTCTCAGGTGGATGAACTAAAGCAGAAAAAAAAGTGCCATTCAAATACAATTACCTCCAAACTGGGTTTGATATCTCACATTGCAGTGAACAATGCAGCAGATAGCCTTCAATACATGCTTTTAGAGTGGTTAGCACAAAAAAATCATAGCAAGCTTCAGTTGTAGTGATCTTGCAAATGAGAACAGAATCTCAGTATTGCAATTTTCTCACATGATACATACTCAGAGTAGTGCCTCAAAAACCAGTGCCACTACCTGAGAACATCTCATTCACTTGAAGTAACCTGGACTATCCACAGTAATAAATCTGTATTTTTTCCCAGCACAATTCTGCCTAACAGAACACAGATCCCATGGTCAGACTCTGCTTGAGTATATCCCTCTCTATGCCTTAGTCATGTGAGGAGTGAGAGTGGTAAGACGGGTCCTAGCACTATTGGTCCTGCCTGACAAGAGTATTGGCCTGTACTCATATGTATCTCTAAAAGTGTGAGCATATGTTTCTCAATAAAGGCACCATTGTATGTAAAATAAAATTTATCACCGCTCCCCAAACTCAACACAAAACCTGCTCCAATCAAACAGACAAATACTCCCACTTATTCTTTCCAGAGGATTTCTGCACAACAGCACAGAAGACAAGATCTATCCCCTGAAAAAACTGGAGGCAGATTGCTTCCTTTTGTCTGTAGCACACAGCTCACTGGGATTATTAAGGGCATTTCAAAGCTATTGTCTTGAATTGGTGTTAAAAAATGGGACATTCAAGATCCTCATGTACAAGCACAAATGTCTGCAGATAACAGCAATCCACTTTATGCTTGCATATATTGCTTTGCACGACATACATTCACAGCATTGAGGAAACCTCTTTGAAAATTAAGTCATCAACCTTGCTTGATCCTGCTCCAGTTCAGTCTTTCTACTAGATTCAGGTGAACTAGCAGTCCTTCCATGGTATTTCTCAAGTTCATTTGCTATGGCTTAGTGAATTGTCTTATTCATCCTTTCTCTAAATGGTTACATACAATTTAGATATGATGTGGAGTATTTTAACTGTATTTTACATTGCCTCAGCCTATGTCCCTACTATTTCATTCACTAAGTATGTACTCATACATACATACATACATACATACATATATAGACACCTGTGCTCAGTACTATGGTTAAAACAGCCAAGGAAATCCTTGCAGCTGCAGGAAGCAGAGATGATGATCCATGAGGTGGCTCTCTTTGCTCTGCACAGGTCTGAGTGACAGACTTCCAGAAGTTTGCTTTGTTACAGATGAAATCCAAGTTTAAAGAGGATTCATTCATTAATTCCCAAGGCCCTTGAAGCATGCTTCAGAGTGTTGATCTCCAAACTCTGGCCGGGGTGGTTACACTGTGCCTGTTGAAATTCTCTCTGTAGTCTCGATTGGATATGTCACTCTTCCGGCTCCTAAAAACTGCCGAGCAATGTTACCAATTAATTTCAGTGGGTGTGGTACATTTCATTATTGCTTAAAATATCTTCAGTATTCCTCACAGAAAGAGGAGAAATTTCAGAATGTGATTTTAAGCAGGATATGTAGTATCTTTTCCATGGGCCTCCATATTTACTAAGGCTGAGGCTTCTTGCTTGGTTCTAACAATGCTTAATCCTATTTAAAAAGCCTGCAGTCTCCAGCAATACCGGATCCTTATTTCTGCCCACTGGTTCCAGTGGCCACAGTGCTCTGTCACATGGTGAAGTAGTTAAGGGAATGTGTCTATCCAAAAAAGAGATTATTTCCTCTTCTGTAGATTATTAGTGAAGCAAGGACTGAGCCAACTGTTGTGCTGACTCAACATATAGGCAATTATGGGGTTCATTACAGAGAGAATGTTTAAATCATCCTTACCAAAGAGAAATGCCATATAACATAGCCCTAAGCATGCTAGTGCAAGAAAAATGAAAGACTCCAATGAGGACATCTGTGAGAAGTCTTGTAGAAACAATGGATTTTGATCCTCTAACTGAGTAATTTAATAAAATATTCACCATCTGAATATCTCTAGCTATAGCTCTCTGCATGTATATTTTAAGGACAAAATACATTGACTAAAACTGTCAGAGTCCAGGACATCCCTCTGGTTGCCCTGGAGGGTTTGGAGACCAGACAGGGAGTCTGGGATCTGTACAAGGGGATCAGCCAACCTCACACAGAGCCCAGGAGGACACTGCCTCTGATCCCTGTCCACGGGAGTGAATGCCCACATTGTATGAAGAATCACAGGCTGAAAGAATTCAAAATAAGCAGTGGTTAGTTTATCACAGAGTGTAAATGTAGAACTTAGGATTGTTAGTATATGGGCTTGAAGAGGCAAGATGGAGGAATTGGGGAGTGGTCCTGTCCTCCTTGTTCGTGTTCTTGTCCCCCATTTTCTGCTGAGTTGGATCACAAGGATTGGTTTAGAGTAGAAATGACATGTTTACATAGGTAGTAAGTACTGGTATGATTTTGTCAATAAAAAGTACATTTTGGATGATGGCTGGACCAGGGAAACCATACATAAGGTCCGGGACCCTCTGATCCGCCCAGTCCGCCGCGTGTCCTGCTCTGCTGGGGACACCTTGCAGAGCTGAGAAAGAACTGAGAGATAATGAAAGAATAAACAACCTTGGAAACACAGACTGGCAGACTTAGCTTGTCTTCTCTGCCTCCAGCGTGAGACCTTTTGGGCAAGAGAAGCTCAAAAGCCTTGTTACCTCAGGAACAGCAACCCCGAGGAAAGTCTCAGGGAACAGCAGCCCTGAGAGAAAACCTTATTACCTCGGGGAACAGCAACCCTGAGGAGAATCTCGGGGAACAGCAACCCTGAGAACAACAGGTCAAGTTAGAATCTATCCTTGGAGCAGTGACAATGTGAATGTGTTTCCTCCTTCATCTAGGTGTGACACATCTCCTTCTAGAAACGATAACTAACTTAGCAAAACTCATAGCTAAACTGATGATAGCACAGATGCTTACAATAGTCAACACTTGTTGTCACTACAGGCGTGTACTGCACTCATACCATGGAAATGAGAAAAGCCATGTGAACATCTGGGCGCTCTGTACTGAGTCAGTGGTTTGCTTAAAAATTATTGTATGGTTTGGGCGATTAGGCCATGACTGCATAAAGGACAAGTGATCTTTTTAACTTCAGAGGTTCACAAATATAAGGTCTAATTCAAACACAATCTGCTATACTGGACTTCATGACAGGCATAATAACTTGCCACCCATCTCAGTAACTACATGCAGAATTTCATAGCAGCCAAAGTTACCTGCTCTGCAACATTGCAGGTTTTGGGACACTTATATGTGAATTTGTTGCATATTGCACCCAGTAATACTTTGACTTGGAGGATTGAATGTTGCAGGAAATTTGCTTAATTTAAAATTATCCCATCAAACAAAGTAAGAAAAAGTAACATAAAAATATACTAGAAATTGGGAGAGTGGCAGGAAAGAATGAGGTAAAGTGAACCAGCAATAACAGCAAAGTATTTTGATGTTATATAGGATACAACAGTGGAATATACTATTATAGAAAGTGATAGGAAGTTTTTGCAATCTGAGTGCACAAAAAGCAGAATCCTACATTGTAAATGTATATGCTTTTTTTTTTTTTTAAGGAAAAAGTAGTGATATCATAGTATTCCATAAAATAAGCCAATAATTTCTGTTTTCCTTTTTATAAGTGCATTAAAAGCTTCTAACTAAATGCAAATGTTTTAAAATTTGAGGCTCTGCACAAATTTCACCTAAAAGCCTTATAAGAATTGGCTAAGGGAACACAAGAATTAGCAATACAGACTTACTGAATTTTGGCACACTGGGGAGCAAGATAATCCTATCAGGTTTTTAAATAAAGAGTAAATCTGAAAGAAGAAAAAATCAAAATGCTGAAAAAGATCTGGAGATAATATTAGAGAATTGCTGGCTGTAATAGAGATATTGTCTGTTCAGCTGCATGAATCCCATGGTAAATGTAAATCCTCAGTTTAAAACATTGAGCAAAAGAGAGTGAAACAGATAAGCTTTAATCACAAGAGGGCAAGGTATATTACTTTTATTTTGGCAGGCTATTACCAGCATATACTGCTAAATACACTTCAAAAGTATTCTGATCAATTTGAAAGAGTTCAGAAAAGTGTCAGAAAATGACATAAGGCCTGGAAAACAAATTCAGACTATTCCACACTGATTTTAAACAAGAAGGATGGCTAATTAATAAAATATCCATAATCTCTGTGATGCAAGTGGGCTTTTGAATCTTCCATCATCTCAAATTGCAAGCAGTTCCCTAAATTAGTATCAGGTTAATTTTTGGCACAGAAGTTACTTCTGTGATGTGCTGAATACAGATGGATCACCCTTCTCAGCCAGCTGGCACACCCAGACAGGAGAGATACAGTGCTGAAGTCAAAATAGCCAGGGATGAAATTCAGCCACACAGTTATTTCCGTGAGTAACCAATGACATTAGCTTTCTTCCTGCACAAGGCCTTCCAAGAGTGACTCTGTCTTGCTGAGGGCCTGGTTTGGTTGTGTTTTTTTTTTTTTTTTTTTTGTGGTGATGGAGTGGAGGGAGGGGAATGAGGGGCAGGAGGGAACTTACAGAGGCAACATTTGTGCTTTTTATCTCATGCCTATGTGTGCGAGTTAAACATTTACCTACTCACAGTCCCTAAGAGAGTCAACTGGTTTTGCATTTATGCACATCATATTAAAATGCATATGAAACTGCAGATAAGATGCCTTATGTGCCAATCTGTTTTACTCTCACTCCTAAGATACAATCACTCAGAAGAAAAGCCTCCACAGAATTAAAGTGAGATGTATGCTGCTACTGAAAAGTTTTTATAAACCCATGTTTTCACTCACTGGGATTTGAGATCATCTTCGACCATTAAGCTTTGAAAAATAAACCTCTATCAATTTAGGGATTTTCTTGACTAGATTTAATTTGTGAGCATAAGTGTATTTATGTGGATAATCATTCAGTAATTTCAGGTTATATGAATTACATCAGTGTTTTGAAATTTGCAGGTGAGATATTCATATCACAAGGAATGTGATATCAACATATGAAGATTTTTATTACCTTTGTATTGTTTTCTATATCTGAACAATTATTTGAGAAGGATTTGTTTTGGAGAAAAGTGTCAATTACATAAGAACTGCTTTAACATGCCCCAATTTCATCCCATAATTTTTTTTCCAGGCTTGAGGGAACCAAGAGGCTTCTTTTATTTAATCTGTTGTGTGTGAAGTTGCAGAAAATGAAACTTTTGCCCTGTTCTGAGTAATTATTGGGCACCTTGGAGTCCTGTTGAGTCAGTTTACAGTGTGGAATAACTATTTCTCAGGAACCCCCCCATTCTTCCCTCAAAAGGGGCCACTCATGGAAAATCCCTTCACAGTCTGCTACAAAAGCTTTTCTGCTATTCTTCTTCACAATAATATATATTTTACCCTTTTGAGATGAAAAGACGAAGGGGCTCAAGCTAAGAAAAGTTGACCAGGAGGCTGGTGACAGCAGTCACTTGAGATCCTTTCAGAGATGCTCTCAAGCATAAATATTTAATCTCCTTCGTTCCCCCTAGTGTGAATAATTTTTTTCCCCTTCAAGTATCAAAACAAAGTTATTGAAATGCATATAACCCTGATATTTGATCCATGGCCTCTAAGGGTCAAATACATACTGACCAAGCTCTTAAAGCCTGCAGGACTTTCAGGTGGTCACTTTGCACAGACCAGCTCATCAATCAAGCAATAATCAGCAGGACAAATGGGGGAAGATGCTGGTACAGACTACTTAAAAGGCCTGGACAGCTGGTCCACTTCAGAAGTCTCCTTTATATAGTTTCAGCCTTTAGCCCTCCGTATTCTAAGGGAATTAAATACACTTGTTACTTTCAAGAGTTTATCCTCACATCTGTTTGCATTAACAAACAAAACTGTTGTTGCTTTAGCATCCCTTTTCAAAAATTAGGATCACTTCTTCCAAATTAAGAAGTGGCTTGAAAACACTTCAGCAATTTCAGTTTTCATTTAGACCATGTAACGCATCCAAACCTCTGCCCCATCTTTTCTTTGTAATAACAGGTTTGGTAGAAGATGAACACAAAAAAAAAAGATATTTGTGCTGAACAATGTGCCATCACATGAAGAGATTATAATAAATCTCACTGAGCTTATTCCCCCAAATAAAACATTGATGTATACATATCTTGAACTTGGCTAGTACTTATTTTCAAGGGCTATTGGTTGGTAATGTTGATGACAAATTAGTAAAGATCCTGAAATGCTGATCACATCTCTTTATCAAGTAATATGCAGTAATTATTCTTTGCTTTACAATAGATGAGGATGGATTGGTTGGCAGCACAAACTATGAAATCATTCTGTCTCTCACTGAGGAACAAGCAAAACTGACAACCTCCTCCACTCCCAGTATGTCATAATTAGAAATTAGAGCTGCATTACACTGTTTGCTACAGCTGTAAACTCTGGCAAAAGAAAAAGCCCTCCAAAACTATCTGTCATTTACTTAATAGGTTTCCTATTTAGTGAGAGCATGCTGAAACTGGAGATTGGGCTTTGGGAGCAGTCAGAGAGCATATTTTCAGGACTTTCTGGAGGTTAAAGAGCTTCTTTAAAGCTGTTCTTTCTTTCTTTATCTTTTTATATTTTGGAGTAAAAATCAAAACCAGCATTTGAATTCACAGAATTTAGAAATGAAATTGGTGGATTCTCCTACAATTGAAAGCAAACAATGTGGAACTGAAAACAACAGTCTAGGAAAAAAAATAAAGCATTAATAGAATGGAAAGGTTGAAACACAAAATTTAGGAGAAAATTTGGAAACAACAAAGTCCATCTGAAATGAAGTAATTATATTAATATACCATATTATAGTTATATGCTGTGTGAGTATTTTATCTTTGTGTTTTCTTAAGGAAAGCAGAAGGAAAGAAAAAAATTATCCGAGTATTCACCTTCAAAATGCCATTATCATAAAAAACAGAATAAAGCAGATACCCCAGTAAATAAATATTAGCAATAGTCCTGTGAAAATGGAAAACCACATGGCCATAAAGCCACAGAGCTACCACCCCAGCTTCCTTAATTGCCACAGGGATGAACTTAGAAATAAATTTGCCCATCTGTTTTGTGGGTTTTTTTAAGTTCTTGAGTTTGGGCCTAGATTTTTCTTTATTGTTATTGTATAGACATTGTTATTACAGTGAAAAAAACAGAATTGCAGAACACAGAATTTATCAGTGAACTGTATTAACCTGTGTCTGCATTTTCACTGAAGTAATCTGAAACCTGGCATCAAGTAAAAACAACGTTTTTTGGCTGGGCTCTGTTTTACCTTGTGGAATAAAATGGCTGAGCCTTCTTTGAGCCAGACTGGCTGGACCCATTACCAAGTGATGCCTTACAAGTTGAATAAGCTAACGGATAAATATTCCATCATAACTGCTAGAGGTAACAGGTGACCTTCCAGGCACAGGATGAGCTATGAGGCATATGAAATTAGTGTCACTGTCAAGCTGTTTGTAATCCAAGCCCTCTGCCTGGGGGGCCCAGCTTTGCAAATGGGCACATAACCAAATAGAAAGAGGCAAAGGCAGGGGGTAGGAAAAAAGGATAAACAGCCCTCTTTTCCTGTCACTTCTGCATGGGTCCTCAGCAGCTTCTCTGCTGCTGACTAAGTGGAGAATTAGGAATTCAGCATCTGTGCAACTTGCGTTAGAGCTGTACCTGTGCCACTGCTGTGCAAGGCACTGAGATGCCAAGAACCCAGCTGCTCTTCTTCAGGTGAGCCAGGAGAAGCCTGGAAAAGAGATGATCCAAAACATGGTAAGACAGGGCATGTGCAGGGACATGTACAGGATTGCCGGGCATTTGCCATGCTGCATGACATGTCATTATGTTGTCTGGTCTCTGTTGCTGGGAGAAATCTTTCAGGAAACCAGGACTGTCCACCAGGCTGATTTTTTCACTTCATTACTCTGCTCAAAGCTGAAAAGTACTCAAACACTTATCATTGTCCAAGTCATGCAATCCAAACTGCACAGCCTCTAGTGACAACAAAGCAAAGTGAAAGGGCAGGTTCACTTATGATATAGCCAAATGCTATTTGTTAAAGCACAAAATACATTGGGCTCCTGAGCAAAGTTTTGAAAAAAATTAAAAGTCAGTAGAATGTAGTTTTCCTCAAGTTTAAAGAAACATCAAGTGTTTTAATATCAGATTCTGTAAATCATCACTATTTCAGGATTTGTATGTATGTTGTTTTAGCTAAGGAAATGAAACATGGTTTTTATCTGTAAATATACAGAATATACTGTTGTGCCAATTTATAACAAGGAAAGCATCAAATTAAATGTAAGAACGGATGAAATCCTTATTTTTCATGTTACAAGCCATGCATTTACAGTCCTTTCTCCCCCCTGCACTATTAACTCACACTTGCACACAATTTAGCAATATTTTTCTCATCCTCAACTTCAAATCAATGACCTATATATTTTTTAAGTTGTCTCTGGAATGTCTAATCTTGAGACATTTACTGAAGCAAGAGAAGTTTGTGGATTTACAAGATTCAAGCACTAATCCTGTTGCTGGTGTCCAGGATTTGTTTTTCAAATGGCTTTCCAGAAATGTGTGTGTTTTTGTCCTTGTACAATTTACTACTCCTATTTCCTAAGGATAGAGACACTTGCTCTGGTGTCAAAAATACCATTGGGACTACACTTCCTATCGGGCTTTGTNAGACTCCAGTGAAATACAGTTCAGTGTTTGGGATTTCCCATTCATCCCGATTAAAACAAAGCCAGCAAAGTTTCCCCCACCAAACTGGGTGCCTGTTTTGAAGAGGCGGCAGCCACCAGCTTTGGTTTTGTCAGGGATGAAAAGAGGGTAACGCAGCTGTAAGGCAGCACAGACGTGTGAAATGGGTTTCACACGCTGCTCAGCTACCAGTGGGGTGGCCATGTATGGTTCAGCCTGCGCTGAGTCAAGAAAAGGAAAAGCCTTCAAAGCCGCGCCAGCCATCACCTCTTACAAACCCCAAACAGCCCTTTTGACTGCCTTTGCTTTGCTGAAAATAACACACTTAGTCATTTGTCATAATTATAAGAGTGCTAGTGACAGGGAATGCGGGCACACCTCTCAGCCCTGCCAGAATGGGGATAATGCCAACAGCGGGGGATGGCTGCTGCCCACCGACCGTGGCAGGGCCACTCCTGCCCAGGGGTCATGCCTGGCCTCGGCCAGAAGCTTGGCCCGCATGATTGATTGGTTCATGGCAAAACTAATAATTTCACAGACCTTCATTTCCATTCATCTTCCTAACATGAATTTTATCTCAGTGTGAAGGATCCTGGTCATGCAGCAGTAAATTGGTAAGCCAGAAATCTATTACAGACTCAGAGGTGCCACTCAAACCTTCCAGGCCCCATCCCCTGGCCCAGCCCTCTTTATCTTGCTTTCTGCAAGTATTTCCCAAAGACAAATGAAGAACATATTCTTTTGTGTCCATATATCATAACTTTAAACACTGTCTGCAAAACTCAACCAACCTTATCCTATTTTCCCTCTCAGCCACTCAGTGTGCACATCAGTGTTAGCATGTGTTTCTGAGACTCACAAATCTCTAACATCATTAGAAATATCCTTTTAACCACCTTTTGAATAAGGACATAAATACATTTTTTTCTTTCCCCTGCCAGATACCTAAGCTCCTCAAGTTTTTGGTGACAAATACTGCGTTCTTGCACAGGGAAGACTTTCCCAATCAAATTCAGAGTCCTTCAGCAGTGTGAGTGAAGATTCCTGTAGGGATTACTGTACTTTCCAGAAAACCTCAGCAGGAAAACATACTCTGCACGTGTGCATCAAGTAAATATGGGGAGAGGCAAGTCAAGGCACTAGGATGTGAAACTTTCTGCTAAGGGAATGAGTGTGTGAAGAGTACCTGTAGCTTGAAGTTATCTCTAGATACTCATGGAAGTAGTGAAAGAATGGAAGGAAAATAGCTTGAATTTCTACATTTCCCAGTAGCTGACACTCCAGTCAGCAAACAAACACTCATCAGCAAAAGCTTTGTTTGCAAATGAAGTATCACGGAACACTTGAGAGAGGTGACATGGGAAAAAAAATCACAGATGGACACACACACACACACACACACACACACACACACACAGAGAGAGAGAGAGAGAGAGAGAAACAGTAAATTCTAAACAAGGACTTCAGGACAAGATCACCACATGCTGAAATGCTTCAAGACTCACTTGCTTTAAGCTGATGTCCCTTGGTCTCTTAAGCCAACACAAAACTGGCTGCTAGGGTGCCCCTATTCTTTAGAGCCTACGGACCAAGATGTAGGAAACAAGTATATACAAAATAAGGAACAAAAGAGTTCTGTCTCTAGATAGAGAGAACCTTTTCCTTGTGCTTTTGGGATATGGCTTACATGTATCTTAGCTTGCCTGATGAGGATCCAAAAGTGTTTTGGACAGCTGCGTGACTCTGACAGCCTAACACTGATCAAACCACCTTTGAATTTCTATTTACTTGAATCATTAATTTTTGAATCTTTCTTATTTACCAAGTAAGGAGTAGGCTCTGCTGTTTGCTTTCTTGAAAGTGGAAAGTGGAAAACACTTGCAACTTTTTACAGACCTTCATTTAGTGAAATTTGGTCATTTATAATCTAGCACTGAGTAGCAACTTTTGAGAACCATTAGGAAAATAGGACACGTACTCATGAAACAAGGTCTTGGTTTGTACAAGTAAACATTGCAGACTTAAAACTGCACTATCAAAACCTTATGGCTTTACTTGCTACCTTATTTTTTTTCAGCTTATTTCTCTTTGTGCAAACTGCTGTTACACTCATGCGCAGCATCCCCAACATGTCTGAGATCTGTAGCCCATGATTTTGCCAAATGCAAAAAAATAGGATATCTCTAAAGATGTTACCACACAAAGCAGAATTATGTGAAAAGGCATGTGCAAAGACCAAAGAATGAACTCAGCCTTTTTTCACTATAGAAAAATGCTGTCTGCTCAGATGATCAAAAAATCCAGCTTTATCCTTCCAAGTTTGTTTCTGTTTTGCTGATTGCACTACTTTCCTGGAGCTCATCCACAATGAATAAACTTTCTTTTAATTTAGAAAGCAGTCTCATGCTCTATTTTTACTGTAGGGAAAACAACTGATTTCCCCTCCCCCCAGCAAAAGCCAGTGCAGAACCCAGTCCCTGGCAGCTGCTGCTGACTTTAAGCACCATATATAAGGTATTAAGCCACCCACTTTATGTTCTAATAACATTAACAGTCTCACATGAACCAGGACATTCAGGTTAAAGCTGAAATTCTCTCCTTAAGTCACCACATTGTGTCTAGGTACAGTATTGCAGCACTTAATCAGAGGGCCTCAGAACAGTGGGGGGTTCATACCATATGTGCTATAATACCTAAGCACAGCGGGGTGAGTTAAGGACAGAGTTTCAGACTTAACTGAATTTCTTACATTCTGTCAGGGTCCTGCTTAATGTTTTTGAAAAAATTGCATTATGTGCATCTGGAGAGTTACTTTTTTAAAGAAAAAAATGTGGAAAGAAAGATGTAGTGGGGTTGGGAGATGAGTGAGGATGATTTCTCAGGAAAATATAAAAGTAGGGGTATACAATGACAACTATCTAAATTATAAGTGTGGACATGTTGATATTCTACAAATATTTATACAGCTTTCAAATACATTAACCTAATGCAGATGTCTGTCATAAAAATATATAAAAATACCCTTTCAACACAAAATTCATAATTTTTAAGCCATTTGCTCAAATTATATCATGTTTCATTTTCTTAGGGTCTTCTTTGAGGCCCCAGCCTAGAGTTTGGTGAGCACTGCAGAATACACTCTCTTATGAGATGCTTATACTTTAGAGATAAATAAGATTTCTGCTAGATTTGTGCTTCTTCTCAGCAACTTTATTGCAAATATGTATTTCTATGTATTAACCACATTTCATAGTCAAAACTGATGCTCATATAAAAACCCTATAAAGCAATCGTCAAGAAGATGAGGGGACTAAACTTGACAATTAGCACTGAGTTTTCCTAGGGCAGCTTTATTTACTGGTAATATCACAGGAAGACCAAAAACCAAACCCTTCATTTCTTACTAATGCAACAGAAAATAAAAGATATTCAAACACACAGCACCTAGATATTCTCAAATCTAAAAAAGAGGAGTAAAATGAGTTGTACCAAAAGTGTACAGCCAGTATTAATTTCCAGAAAAAACTTTTCTTCAAGGTACATCTCATCGGTGGTTATGGTGAAGTTTTTTAAAGAATATTCAGTATCACCTAGACATCTACCATTCCTACAGAAAAGTGGTAAAGAAATATCCACAGTACACACTATTTTCACTGGCTCTTGACTTCAAATCACTTTTCACAAGTAGAGGGTAGGTACTGGAATTATTTATTATACTGCATCCACTTCAAGGGAAATCAATTGAACAGAATATGAGCACCATCCAAGGGTTGCACTCCTTCTGTCACTAACACAGGTCAGGTGTAAGATCTTATATGATATGTTGTACCTTAGTGAACAACCATCAACATGATTTTTAATGTGGGACACTAGCAAGGTCTAGAATGTCTGAGAAAGACATGTGAAACACACCCTCAAGAGCAATCCCCAATGAAAACACAAGCTCACCTCTTCCGAGAAAAGCTCATTATAAACTAGCAGATCTCAGTGGTTTTGTTGCAAACCAATCAACCTGAACCTGCAAAGGAGCCTGACCTCACCCAGATTCATGGATCTTCTATTTTTGACTTTACCTGCTAGTGATAAGTATTGATTTAAATGATTCTAAAACTATCACTGTACATCAAAGGATGGTTATAGCACATCTTGGCAGTGCTGCCGGTTCACACGTTTTGCTGTTCTCTGTCTGTGTGTGTGTTCTCTAATTGAAAAAGTGTAACACTTAAATGCAGGAATTGGTGACTGAGTTAACTTTTCTCCTGGAGGAGTGGCTGGAAATTGACTTCCTCATAAGTGAGGTTGTTACCCTGGGATGCAGGTGGAAACCAGAGGGTAGTTCTCATAAAGTTAACAAGATTCCTTTGCTGGGCTCAGGTCTCATGTAATTTAAGTCACCTATTGCCAGTGAAGGTACATAACATTCTTTGCCACTACAGATCAGCCATCTAAAAACAGAGCAATGATCTTTTGCAGTTCTAACCCAGCAAAAATGAATGGACTAAAAAATGTCCCAAATCACTAGAAACAGAAGGGATTAAAAAAACCTCAAACACAACAATAAAAACAAACCAAAACCAAACCAAACCAAAATCTAAATGTTTGTATGGTAGTGTAAGAAATCATTTTGTACTGGAAGATCTAAACACATGCATATAGATAGCATAAACACAGCCAGACAGTACCAAAACCACAGACATCACACTAAGTTACTAATCCAGAAAGAAGCCACCCCTATGTCTTGTTTTCATCTTTAACACCTTTTAGCTTCTTTTCCTCACATGTCTACCCTCCCTGATTTTAGGCTGGGAGAAACTGTGAAGTGGTAAAAGGACTTTGTGCTCATAAAGGTTTGATGACTCGACCATCTGGCTGGGAATGCTCATAAAGGAAGCCCTGCAGAGGTTAAGGAGGTCAGAGACTACACAAGGAGGGGCTGAGGTGGGTCCCAGCACTTCTCTGGCACCCGAATTCTGTCCAGCTTGTCCAGCTCATCAACCTCCATAGGGAAGAGTCTCCATTCGACTGGTGATAAACATCACTTCTTTCTCTTGCTCACTTTCATAATTCTGTGGAAACATAAAGGAAATCTCTCTGCCCATATCCTGGTGTAATCGCTTCTATCCTCTACCAGTGCTCAGCTCATTAACAAGTGACCTGAAGGCAGGGGGAAAAACTACAACTTTTGTATAATGGAGCCTTGCTGTGTAGAGACTATAAAAGTAAACAGGCCCAGTTCACTAAAAAAACAGAAAAGGAAGAAAAAACAGAAAAAAAACCAAACCCAAAACTGTTCTCTGAAACAATTAAATGTCTGATTTTAAAATCTAGCTGTCTGACAGGTATCTCAGTAAAAAGTGCTTGTATTTTCCATTATATATGCCTAAAAAGCATATATTTAAAACCTGTACACATAAAGTTGTAGACTTCTGCTGTACTGATTGCCCTGGCAGCAGATAAGTGCCCAGCATCAGGTTTATGAATTGCAGGCTTCATTACTCTTAAAATGGTAACAAAAGGAAGATGCGTCCTAAAAAGTGTCATCCTTCATCTGAGAGGGTAGTGCCTGACACATTAGGAATCTATATGCTTAATTAACCACTGGCAGGCTCATTTTTTCTGTGCCTCTCACTCAGCCTCTCCCCCCACTCTTTTTCCTCACCACTCCACCTGTCCTTCTCACCGAATCCTTCAGCCTTTGCGTAGATAGCCCCAACTACATGCAAACACTCAATTACAAAGTGGCTGGAGGGATTACTTTTGGCTGCTACTTGTTCTCTCTCTCTCTCTCCCAATTTCCTGTGAAAAGCCAAATAATTTCATTGCTGTCTTTTGCTTTTGATTACCAAAAGTGAATCAGATCCTTTGGTTTTAAAAGCTAGTCACAAATTCAAAATCTGTCTTGGAAATTAATATAGTTTGCTGATTAAACTGTAATAGCTCTTGAGATCTAGAATGCTTTCTGAGGAAGCAAAGTAATATATATCTTTTTTCCATAAAAATAATTATTTTACTGGTCTGAAATCAGTTTGTGAATTGAACATTTGAATCTGTCCCCTCCCTCCCCCATTATTTAAATGTATCCTTTCTTATCCAGCCAGCCTTATAGAAACACTTTTGGCAGCCACAGCTTTGGGTAGAATGAACAAACAGGTAAAAAAAAGCCCAAAGGAAAATAAGAGAGGGAAAGTTAACAGGTAGGAAACACAGCCAATCAGAACAGAAAGCCAGTGTCCTAAATGTTTAATCCTCCATAACTATTAGCATACACATGATTAACTGTATAGTAGACCTGATTAAGTGTGTCTGTACATTATGCTAATCCCTGCACACTGATTGGCTGACCTGATTAATGGCCCACCAGACTCTGTGCAGGGATGGAAGGATGATGTGCTGCTTTCACTGCCTCTCTGCAAAGAAAGCTGGGCAAAATAAGGGAGCAGCGTACAGCCAGTCACCCAACATGCAGCAAAGAAAGGGGACAAGAGTCAGAGGTCATACTCTTTGAGTCTGAACACTAAGCTAGAGACATAAAATTTGAGATCATGAAATTGCCTTTTTAGCTCTGTTTCCCAATATTTAAGCCTGACATTAATGTTATTTTTGTGTGCAGTTCAGATACTCATGTATTCTAGAGTTCACCCATGCTCCTCTCTGTATATCTCTCAGCACCCATATGCATGGGCACCTGCCACAGGAAAATTAAAGAACTAACTACCTTGAAAAACTTTCCAAAAGTCTACATGATCACCAGTCTTGCACTTCCAAATCTTCCTAAAGGCACAGAATATGCAATTTTGATCACACTTTTAAAGCAACTAATTTCAGCTTTAAAGGATTGATTCAAAGAATTTCTGAAGCCTTCAGAGGATATGAAGTTTCCTGGAGAGACTTCTGTGATTTTTTTGAATTGTGTGGTAAAGTGCTCTAAAGACAAGCACTTGAAAATGTATTGATGCCCCTGCCCTGTCTGTAAAAACAGATGATATATATTTAGCTTGCATTCCTGTTATTGAGTTATTGACACTGTTATTGACACTGAAAGTCAGCAGTCTTATTAAGCTGAAAGGACTTGCCAAATGTCCTCAATAGAAGCTTAATGTTTAGACAAAGAAGTTAAAACAGACCTGGTGTCTTTCTCCCTCAAACGTACACTGGTATGTATGGCACTTGGTAGGCATCTAACATCTAAAAAAGTAAAAATGCACATACACACCAGTGTAAAAAATACAAAGTGTCTAGAAAGTCTGTATAATATTGATACACACCATCTGTTCTAGGTCAGGTATGTAAACTTTTTTGGCTGTGTACATTTATCCAGAGCAACTTAAGGGGATTAAAATTCTGGCCTTTAAAGTATTGAATAGCTTTTCTTGAGTTACTTGAATGAGGTATTCACATGAGGTCAATCTAGTTATAATGGGTCAAATTTAACAGCTGCTGTTGGCACAAGTTTGGTCTGTGGCAATAAGTCTAGAATCTGTGCCCACAAAATGAAGTTCTCACAGGCACCCAAGGAGTCAGAGTGTGGCAGTGCCAAAAGTAGGGAGCTCAGCCTGGGGTGTCACTCCAGTTAGACTGGTAGAGAGTTGTGAGCCAGTGTGCAGAGACTAAAGAATACAGAAGAGTTGGGTTGTTGGTGCTGTGTTTTTTCTTCCTTGGATGAATTTCTTCATAGCCCATAACTCAAGACTTGTGGAAATCTGTGTTATGGAACACTGGCAGTACTGGTGAAGGAGACTGACTCAGCTCTTCTGTTTTGTCTCATGATGCAAATCACGGCATCATGTCTCTGAGCAGCTGGTTCACACAAAGACAACAAGAGAGAATCCAAAACAACAATTACATTTGTGACAATGGTAGTAGTGGGGTCATTTTAGTTTGCTAAAGGTGATTGAGTAGGCGAATCTGTTATTCTTAATTATTTATTTAGTTCTGGTAATTAATTGTTGTCTATGAAATGATTCAAGTGATATTTATTTTCACCATTATCAATTGATTTTTTGATGCCTAGGTTACCCAGGTAATACATCAGAATAAATTTATTGTATAGGTACATACCTGAGGAAATGTCTCAGACAAATTGTTTAAAAATCCATACATTGAGAAAAGAGTTGCCTGGAGCCAGCCTATATGGAATGTTGCAGAAGAACGTATATCTCAGACAGTCCTTCCTAACAAACAGAGATCTAATTTGTGTGGAAGTCCTTGTTCCTCTCCTGTGGTCACTAGGCCCAAACCTTTAATTAAAGGTAGTAGTCTGCTGCTTGCATAAAACAGGCTCATTCTTTTAAAGTGCGGTAGTGATGGATGAATGTGTAACTGATCCTTTAAAAAAGTTCAAATTAAATACAATATTCTTTACATTTTTCTATTTAAAACCATAACTGTTCACTAAGTGTTGGGTGACCAGCAGATGGGAAAGTTAAATATTTTGTAGTGGAGTAAAAAGGAATATCTTTTCTGTGAGAGAAAAGCCACAGTCAAGTGTTTTCTTCTCAGAAAGGGCTGCACATTTGGGACCACATTAGTGCAGTGTCAAGGGACTGGGTGGTCTTAAGGTGTGAGCCAGGTACAAACATGGAAAATGGAACCTGGAAATACACTGAGCACCAGGGAGGTGAGGAGCTCTCTAACTACCTTGTGAATCCAGATGTCTCCTGGATTGGTAGTGTCTGAGAATCTGGGACCTAGAAGTCCTACTTCACCCTACTTTGGCTGTTCAAGTCACTACTCCTTTCTAGCAACAAAAATGCATCCACATCACAAACCACAGCAAACAAAAATATATTCCCATACCTCAAAGGAATTTTCCTGACAATCCGGAAGAAATCAAAAATTAATTTGTCTTCATACTAGACCTTTATCAGCATACCAAGCCTATCAGGACATTCAGTCAGTAAAATTCCCAGTTTCTGTGAATTCCAGTTTTTACTAAGTGGACTAATTGCTAATGTCTTGCAAAAAAGGTTAGGCTGATTTGTAGCAATGTATAGCAACCACCGTCTGAATTTGAGGAAGCAGCATTAGGCTAACCTCCAGAGACATGCAAATGATCTTCCTCTTTCAGGTTCCTGCTAGAAAGGTGTAACAGTTTGTGACTCTGTTTTTTCAAAAAGAGGTGCAAAAGCAATATTTTGCAGTGTGATTTTTAAGGATAGAGTTGCTTTATGTCTAAAAAAGCCAGCAGATTACTCACTTAATGTGCTTCATACATGTCTCTGCTTCTGGTTAGAGAAGTTAAACCACAATTTCTCTGAGACGTATGGCACAGAACAGGCACAGCTTCATTTTAAACATGATACTCTGTTGATTAACCAGTGGACAAGTAGATGAAGAGGGAAATATGTTTATGAGCTACCTTTGCCAAAAGTTTCTACAAAGTGGTCAATACTTTTTCTGTGCAACTTGTAGGTGTATATGCTCAAGCAGAAGCACTGCTCTGAATGGACACAGCAAGTGTGGCAGATGTAGATATGAGCAAATGGTTCTTGGATAGTAATTTACTAGAAAAATCTGCCTATTTATTTAGAAGAGTCATGGGCAAGTTATTGTTTTGCAAAATATGTTTATTTACTGGTTGCAGTTTTTTAATTGGTGGCTTTTCAAAATCTTTACTCTTTGGTTTAATCACAATTATTCAAATATTGGCTGAGTCACTAGGCATCACTGTAAGTATTTTGACACTTTTTTCATTGTAGGAAGAGGCACCAACACAGTTCTGCTGCAAGCACCTCAAGGAACTGTACGTGTGTATTTAACAAATGGCCAGTCAATACTGCTAGCACTTTCTGGTAGTATATTTGCTTCTATAACAAAGCAATCTGGCTTTGCAGCTTTTTAACTGTGGTTTTATTTGTGTCCAAGAAGGAGATCTTTGAAGCTCAGAATCAAAATTTTATCTATAAGTAGTAAAACAGTTACTCGGTCATCTTACTGCATTTCCAAAACTTCACCAGTCTTCATGAAAAATAAGGTAATCCTACAGTCTTGGAGCCCTTCCCAAAGGAACTTTGCTGCTGTGTTTATGCCATGGTTTTATCACACTTCTTTACCCTTCTGAGGGAAGGAAAATTTATTTTAAAACACCTAGCTTTTGGTGAGGCAAGGAGAAGAAACCAAGGGGCTAAAACTCTGAAGCCAAGGAATTCTTTACAAGATATGCCTTCAGGCCTGTTGCCTGGTGTTTAACCCTGGGATTAATTTGTTTGCATATTTCAGGTGACTGAGTTGTTGAAGCATAACAAAAAAATTCAAGTGGGCTTTTAAAGAACTAAAATCTCAGTGGGTTCAAGGTTTGGAAAATATAAGGGAAAAGCATGACAGCATTCAGAGGAGATTAATCAGTCTTGTGTACATTTAAAAAAGTATTGTGATCATTTGAGAATGCATTATTTCAACAAAAAAACAGATTCTGCTGAAGAACACAGTACATATTGTAGGAGCGCAGAAGGGTGGATCAGGAATCCCTAAAATTGCAGTTATTTTCTCCTAATAATGTGAACTTATCCAGACTATGAGCAGATATTAAAATTTTGATCACAAGGAAGAACTTATGTGAAAAAAAGAATGGTTGCACTGACACTAAACCAGGATAATTCTGCTTCAGACAGTGGAGTGACTCTGGAAATGCCAGAAAAAGCTGAGATCTGAGCTTCTTGATAGTGGACTGTAAAAGGTGCCAGAACACAACTTTTGTGATAGACTCCAAGACTGAAATGTGTCATCACCTATAATCACAGATGTTTTCATCCGGAAAGGGCAAGGATAGGTATGCTCTTCACTTTGCAACTCACACACCTAAATGGCTGGCACAAAATCCTTCATTTCATCCCGTCAGTTCTTACCCTTCCTGTCCCATGTGGGCTATAGCAGCAGAACAGCTGTTCATCTCCTTTCATCTGGGATTCTGCTTTTGTTTAGCCTTGACGACCACAAATCACATCGTTACAATGGCCATTCTCATTGTACCAAAGGCCAACCAAAAAAGAGATCCACTTCAAGGCTCCCTTTCAGAAGCCCCAGAGATGGAGGTGGAAATGAACACTTCCTTAGTTCCTAGCTTGTAATCCTTTTCTAGCTTGTAATTAATTTTTTGCTCATACCTGACAAGGTGCTGTGTTGAGACTGAAGTCCATGTGCTGGCTGTTAGTCATGGCTAATGTGCTATGCAGGATAAAGGACAAAGGCAGGTAGTGCTGGAGGTGTAAAAGCAGAAGCTGCAGCCATTGAAATTCTCTCTGTCCTAATTGGCAGGAAAAGGGCACTGGATTGTCAAGATGGATTCTCTGACCCTTCTGCTTAATCCAAATGAGTAATTAATGAGTGTGTTATGATTAGCACTGCAGTAAACTCTTCACTAGACAAATACTTTAAAGCTCTCAGGCTTTAGCTCACCAGCTGATTGCCATTTGGCTAGCAGATTTGTTTCCCTCTAAGAGGCTGAACACAACCATTAGTTGTGCAAGGGGAGTTTATGGCTAAAAAATAAAAATTAGGAATTCTACCAAAATGACACCACTGTGAAAGTGGACATGCATGTTCCCTCAGCAGAGCTGACAAAACAAGTTAACCACATAGGGTGGTTGTGTATAAGGACCAGTTAGCATCTAATGAAGTGAAGGAGGACTTGTATACTGTATACATCAAGAAATGTAAAACCTATACTTTAAGGCTTCTCTTTCTCTGAAAGAAGCAGCAAAACAGGAGACAGAAACCACTGTCTCCCTTTTTCAAAAGCTTCCCTTTTTCAATGGAATGTACCGAATGATTTGTAATGGAAAAATGTTTTTATCCAATATATTATAGTGCCAGTTTTGTGAAAAAGTACTAGCAGCTTGAAGGCATATTTGTTTTGAAATCAGCAACACCTTATTTAATTAGGTAATCCCTGTTAACTTGTGGCTGCTGAGATTTTACAAGATGGACTGGTGCATTAGTGGTGGAGGGTTCAGGGAACAGGGTATTCTACTCTGCTTTGTCATTTTAATGTCAGCTGAGGGCAATGGGGCAGACAAGTTACAGGACAGTTTGTGCAGGAAGACTAGATGTTCCTGCATCAGACCTAGATACCTTTGGGATAAACAGTACTGGGCCAGCTAGCTCATGACAGAGGTGGAGAAGAGAAGATGCACAGAAATTCAAGAAGCAATCGCCAGAAAACTTAAGAAGAAATCTACCAGTGGGAAGAGCAGGAGAAGGAACTATATACTGCACATCTTATAGGCTGTCACTGTATGAAAGGGACAGCAAGGACAAATTTCTGTCTCCACACTTGCCAGTCAGTCACTTCTGGCCAACTTTGGATTTGTATAAGCAGCAAATGGAATAACATAACAAACATAACATAACATAACATAACATAACATAACATAGCATAGCATAGCATAACATAACATACATAACATAACATAAAAATAATAATAAAACAAAACAAAATAAAATAAAACCCACTTGCAAAGCACATTTCAGGCTTCTCCAGGCAAGCCTAGCTCTATTTCTCATGCTAATTACAGGGATTATAAAGAAGGGAGACATATGACTGCCACCTATCCCTGCCACTGTCCTTAAAACAAATGTAAAGGACAATTAACAACAGATTAGCTCCATGTCCTAGTTTGCCATGTGAGGATGATCGCTGACCTTCTCATTTCATCCTCATTAGTGTCTCAGGCCAGCAGACCCATTGCTCTTTAATCATCACCCATCATCCTTTGCTTCAACACATGGAAACAAATGACGTGCTGCCAAGAGGGTCAGAGGCCAAATATGAGTTTTGTTGTTGCTGGAGTGCAAACTGGAGGCAACGGGGTCAACTTTGGGGCAAATCTTTGTGGCAGTCTGTTTGAGAAGAGAAACTGTTTTGAATACATGAAGCATGACACCCACTGTGTTTTTGTTTTCTTCTTGCAGATGGAATTTATTCAAAGATTTTTTAATTTTTGTATTTTTTAGTGGCATGTGAAAAACACCCAGGCGGAAAGGGCTGGTGATTCTATTTCTTTCTGAAAACAAAAGGTTAAATTACAAAGGGATGGGATAAGAGCATCCAGGGTGTCACATGGATATTTTTTGCCTTTCAAAGCTGCATGTTGTTCATAAAGTTATGAATGCTGGGAGCTTTTCAGGCTGCATCTCTTCATGCTGCTGCTACTCCAGTGCTACTTTCCAATTTGCTATGGATAGCCTCTGAAGACTGACAGGGCTGAAGGCACCCAGTGCCAGTGTAAATGAGCCCCATTCATTTCTTGCCATGGGCATATGGCATGTCATTGTCCTCGGCCACCGAGGCAGAAGTGATGCAATTTGTTGGCATGTCCTGTCACAGCACAAACTATCTATCCCACTGAGCCCCTAGAAAACAACAGAAGCCAGAAAAGGGCAGCCAAAAACTTCACAGCTTTATCACAAGAACACACATGCACACACCACACTGGTTAAAAAAAAAAATATATATATATAGAAGAATCCCTGTCCTTTTTTGGTCCTCTGTGGGATTTATATTTTTTAATTTCTTCAGGGTCTAAAAAGTTGTCTAAGCTGGTACAAAGCCTGATCTTTTCTATATTTCTGCATTCAAGTGAATTAGGCTTTTAATTTCTTCTCATTTTAAAATCTAACTTTAGCATAAGACCACTGAACCTGCAGAAGTTCAGCATGTATTTGTTTAGTGCTTTTAATGGGAAGTTATGAGTTAAAAAGGTGGTCAAATACGATATCTTCAAATTGGAGAGATTATACTAGATACTCCTGATAAACTTTAAAAAAAAATCACATTCCCTGGCTGAGAAGAAACAAACTTGTTTGTCTCATTCTTGAATTAACTTAAAACTTGGAGTGGCTCAGAATTCATAGCAGAACTTCAGGATTACTTAATGTTCCAGTTAAGTGAAACTGAAGAGAAGGGGGGGGGGAATCCAGTCACAATACAAAGCAACAACAAAGAAAAGGCTGAGCACAGAGAAATTCAAATGTGGGAAAGAGAGAGGGGGAGAGAGGTAAGAAAAAAGGAGAGGGGTGGAACGATGACCAGAGAGTTTCTCAATATGAACAAACCAGTTAAAATTTACTGTAACTTACTCTTCTGTCCACATTTGCACCTGGCACACACAGTTTTCAAATGCTGCACTGAAAGCAAGGACACGAAAAAAAAAACCTGAACAAAGAAATTGCAGAAATTCTGCAATGTTGAGTAGACTGAGATGAAATTACAACAAACATTGGACCTATCGTCCTGCCCAAAAGCCAGCTAACTGTGCCTGTACATTTTCTGGAGACAGTTCCATGCTTGGTGTCTAATTCAGCATTTTCCACAGTGAGGAAAAAAACATTTCATTTAAGTCTGCCTTAGAGAAAATGTTGTTTTCAATTACTGAGGGGAAAAAAAAGGTTTTCACATTGAACAAGCTGTGTGAAACTCCAGACTAGTCTGAGAGTGTTCTAAAGCCCAAATTCTACCATATCTCTGAATGTTGCTGTATGTATTTTGCATTTGTAAGGTTTACAGCCTATTTTTGCCCTTCTCAATAAGCTGTACTGCAAATAAGTTGTGTGCAATAAGTACTTCTGCAAATCAGGTAATTAGAGGTGGCTATGATCAGATTTCCACTGTAAATTAAGTATGTGACAGAATGAGAGTGCAAGTTTTACAAGGGCAAATTTGTACCCATAAAATGAAGTCAGATATACTACAGTTTAGTGAGAGTTGGGTCCAAGGCTGAAAAGTTCAAACCCAGAACTAAACTTCTGCCAAATTTGCAGTATTGCAATATTAAATTCTATCATTTTGATTTGAGCCTATTTCTAATTATATTACTGGGTTCCTATAAACCAAATCATATGCAACATTTAAGCTGGGATGTTCAGGTTGGTTAGATTTAGAAAACAAACCCATGTTAAACATCAGAACTAATTTTTGTAGACACTAAAGTATCATACTCCATATGGTTCACATTTCTGAGCATAGAGTTTTTGCACTAACTAGGCCAAACATGAGCCTGTGTGACACACATAATTGCATGGGCTATAATTATTTCTGTTTAACTGAATATCTATGATACAGTGATTTCTCAGGTTTATTTGGCAGTGCAAAGACAGTTGTGGAACATGTTTTCAAATTCTTTCAGAAACAAAAGAACAAGTAGTTCTTCCCAACACTTCCCCTTTGAGATTTCAGTCTGAGCCAGTACCACCATCACAAAAATGACACATTTGACAGTTTATGTGTCTGCTCCAGCCAACACCACATTGGCTGGCATTCTCACCCTGAGTTTCCTTCTGAAAACACACGTTCCTGGTGGACTGAAAGCCCTTATATTCAAAAGTGATGCTTTTCATCAAGGGACACTGAAAATCCAAGAGGACTTTTGTTTAAAAAACCCAAACCATTTCTTGGATCAGAAAAATAGAAACTTCTTAATCTTTCAGCAGATACAAACACAGGTAGAAGGCTTCAGGCATAAAAAAGGCCATTGGACATGGAGTGGGTTCTCAGTCAGCAAAAGTCCACAGATCCCTCAGGACAGTAAATATAAAGGTATGAAAACTATCCCCAGTCTGAGCTAATTACCAATACACCTAAATCCAACTGACTGGCACTGGTACTGCTATGAGACTTTCTGAAAATGGACCTTTGGAGAATAAAATAAGCAAAGGCTTTTGCAAATTTGAGTTTTAATTTTTAAATGTTCAGACAAAGAAACATCTCTCTGTGCCTGACAGGGAATTGCAGTGGGCAAAACTACGAGTCACCACCCATCAACTGTGAATGAGTATGCTTTCTTTTAAACCAAACAATTAGTTCTAGTAAAAAAAAAAGATGTAGAAAGCTTCGTACTTCTTTGTAGGACAGAAAAAGATGACATTACTGGCCACATGACAAATCAACAAAGATCATTTCAAATAAGATGGATTCTGTCACTGCAGTAACAGAAGTGTTTAACTCAAAAACATATTAATAAAAAACCTGGCAGAAGTGGAGTGGCCCAACACATTTGGTCAACACATTGCCTATGATTACAAACTATTTTGAGCAAAGTCTCCAACATCACATGTGCAGAGTCATGAACAAGGATAAAAATCACCACCTCTAAAGTTACACTTGCAATATATTTTAAACTATTTATTCTAGTAATAATGAATTGCATTTTAGTATGGTAGTGAGAGGTTAACACATTGTATTGTGATGCATGGTAACTCTTCTAGAGCTAAACTGACATTTCCAAGAAAAAATGGGATTTGGAATATAAGTAGAAAAGTATGAACAAATTTTCAAGAACAGGTTTTATCAGAAGGCAAAAGATCTTTGAGATATCATGGTCATCAATAAAGGAGAAACCCACTTGATTTTAATGGCTGGCTGAATGCACCCATTTCAGCAGGACACTAAAAGTGCCAAAATAGAGGAAAAACATGAAAACCTCAATGTAAAATATTAGTAGAGAATAAGGATGCTGGGAGCTAAGGCTTGTATATAATGACGAACAAATGACAACCAGTGAGAAGGAATCCTTAAAAGTCCACCAGAACGAATCCTAGTGGAGAAGGGGTGTTATGAACTACTAATGACACAAATTTGAATTTAATAATGAATATTGATGCTGTTTATATAAATATCAAGATAGTGTTATAATAAATCATAATTGTTGTAATCAATAATGCATTAGGGAGTACTATGTTGGTAATTCAGGAGACAAAATAAAGAAGTTTCTGAGTTCATGGACTTAATGATATCTAAGAATTCAAAGAGACCTGATACTGAAATATTTTGGGAAACTGAAAGGTATCTAACATATCACTACTGGAAAAAGTATAGCTAGCAAAATTTACTGGTCCCACAAACTTAACTAAAGGAAGAAATGATATTTAGCTTTATGCTAGTTCTTGTATGAATCTAACTTCCTATTCTGAAAAACTCTAATGTAGCATTTGGTCAAAAAATTAATTAAAGTACAGCAGAGCATGAGAAAACAGCCAAGTGACTGGTCCTTGCAGTGCTTTGAAAAGTGGCAGACTTACGGAAATATTTTTATGGTTAAAATTTGGGGACAGCAAAAAGTCTGCTAAAACTGGAAGTGAGGAGGAGGCTGGCTGGCCTGTTGAATGAGTACTCTAAATCCACCGGAGTTCTGGGTCCAGTGTGCAATACAGCCAATTCAAAGTGAGGTATGTAGCAAAACAGAAAAGTGAGGTATGTAGCAAAACAGAAATGTGGGACATTGTTTTTCTTCAGGAGTTATTCTAAAAGGGGTACAGATAGCACAGTGAGCCCACAACTCAATGGCCTTCTGTTTTGATTTCATGGAAAAAAGTTAATCTAATTGTTGGGTAAATAAACAGAAGAGACATGAGGGCAACTAGGACCAGCTCTCTAGAGAACAAGACAGAGATATTGAATACAGCTTGTGCTCACTTTCTAAAAGCCATATTGAAGAATTGGAACAGTTGAGATATAAAGGCACAAAACTTATTTGAGGCCTGAAGGAACTGTTTTTTAGTGGAAGACTTACAGAGCACCATCCGTTTAGCTTATCAAAAAGAAAATTGATAGGTGGTTTGATTACAGTACATAAGTGCCTTCACAGGAAGAAAAGACAAGGTAGTAAAGGCCTCTTTAATCTAATACAGAAAGGAATAACAAGAACCAGTGGCTAAAAGCCAGAAAAATTCCAGTTGGAAATAAGCCACAGTGAGAATGATTAACTGTTGGAACAAACTACCAAAGGAAATGGTGGATTATCCATCTCCTGATTGCTTCAAATCAAGGCTGGATGCTGTGATAGTTATAACCAAACACAAGGTAGATTTTACTCTAAACAAGAGGTGAAACCAGACGAACAAGTTTCTCATGCTCGATTCTCCCCTTAAATATCTTTTTTGGTAAATAAATCTATTCACTGAATTTAAAAAATGCTTTTCCCAAAGTAACTTTTCTAACCAAAACTCACTGTGAAAATCCCCTTGCTGCCCCAAAGTTAAAAAAAAAGTAAAACTTTCATAGTTGTCTTCATCATAGGTGATCCTCCCCTCTTTATGCCTTGTTTTCATAACTGCATAGGGGTAACTCAAATATCTCCTTTCTGAAAGACCTGAAGTTGCATGGAGAGAAACAAACCAGTATTTCAACAATAATGCACAGTAAAATTACAAAAGCATGAGTCAAGGCAAGTCAGTGTCCATAATTTAAAATATTCTTCAGAAGCTGTTAGGGTTTTTTAAGTATGCCCTGGCACTGAGGATCAGCAGAATTGTCAAAAAGTAAGATTAGGCCTGGCATTTTCACTTCCTCCCTGAGGTGTGGGGAACGACTTTTCTTCTTCTTTCGCTTTGTATTTCTCTTCCATACTACCATGTCTAGACTATTTTTATTCCATTTTAGAGATGTTTATCATGTCTCCACGTACGCAGACACTCAGTGTTTTCTGCAAAGTGTACAGGCTATTTTGACTCCAGTGCATCCCATCTGAGGGAGAGGAATGGAAACAAACAGCTCAGATCAATACACTCCCCCCTTCTCTGTGCTCTTTGTCCCATGACACCGAGTCGCAGATCCTGAAAAATCTACATAGAGACACGAATTTTGAAGGCAAATTTCGCCTTCATTAAAATTATCTGTTTTGAGTAGATTTTTTGTTTGAGGGTGCCTCCTTTTTTTGAACACCAAATGTTCAAACTATGGAGCAGTCCATGAAATCCATTACTTTCTGTTCATTCCTGTTGTGCAAGAGACCAGAAAAGTCAACGTATATCAGTTGAAAATTATGAGTTCTATAAATCTAGTCTAAATATACTTAGTAGCCAATGCATCATATTGAAGTGTGTTCTTTGTTTCTCCTCTTTGGACCCCCATGTTCAGCTCCTTTGAAACAGAACTTGGAGAGGAAGAACTCCATACCACTGATTATACACAAATACAAACACCACGTTCTTTCAATCTTCTTTAGATACATAATGGGAATTACTGCATGTCTGTGTTAAGGCCTTTGTTAAGTAAATATTGTGGTGCTCCAAGAACAATTTTAGCATGTGCATTTTTTTTTCTATGGATGAACCTCACCTTGCCTGGATTAGTATAAGTTAAAACATTTTTAAAACTTTTCATAGGAAAGAAATATATATAAACAGACATCCCTCTTAAATGGAGAAAGATTTTTAAAAAATATATTGTAGATATGTTTACCCTCACAGTCTTGTACTGGTTAGAGTAAATTCAAAAGTCTCTAAACAACATAAAGCAAAACAAAACAAAGACATGGCTCAGAAGCAAAGTATTAACATGGTTTTGTATGAAAAAAAGGTCTTACCTTACCACTCAAAGCATACTGCATATATTCAACAGTTTGGAGATGTCACCAGTAAAGCAGACATTCGTTTGAAATACCAATACAGTCTGTGCACCTATGAAGATCTAGCAAAAAGGAATGGAGTGGAGAATAGGGAAAGAAAGGGCAAAGTTAATTGCCTGGTTAGTATCCCTTTTTTTTGTAAAGCACAGTGAAAATGATGGATCTTTAACTCCAGGTATTGGTACATGAGCCAAAACACTAATTCAGGAACTCTGGTCATTTGAGAGGCATCTCTTTGATCCAAGAAATAGTGACTTCAGAGTAGAGCAAGACTGAATGGGATGAGAACAACCTTGCTTGTTCCAGTCAGGGGTATAAGCACATTGCTTAGATTAAGAATGATCCAGATTTTCAGAATCTCTTTGCTTTAAGTCCAGAGTTAGATTTTCAAAGGGCTCCATGTCCCATTTAAATACTGCAGGGTCAGCAGTCATGACAGAACACAGGTCCCTCCCAGCTGTTTAGGAGAATAGAGGCTGGAGGCACCAGCTAAATATGGGGTTTATTTTCTTGTACTTGTTAATATATAAGAAAGTTATTTTTTAAATTTAGGTCTCACATCCATTTATAAGAACATTGCCAAAGGGATTAAAGTCACTATTTTTTAAAATAATGAAAGGTGAGCTTCTCCTCTGTGTTTGCAATGGCTATGAAGGGGACTTAGGGTAACTGGACTTAACTCTCTGTCTTCCCTAAAGATGAAGTGGTCCTTGCAGTGCAGCTGTCAAAGCTCACTCCCATGTGCAGATATCTCACCCTTTTTATCCTCTTCATAGCTGTAGGAATTAATCAAGACTTCTTGCTTGGGGCCAAGAGGAGGGGGGAAGAGGGAAAGTCTGTCATATGTCATTAGAATTGTGATTGTACATGTCAACAATGACATAGGTGATTTGAAATTCTACATATGATCTTATGAGAAAATGAAGTAATCAGCTATAAACACATTGATACATAATCTTGCTTTGACATTTATTTTTAATGAACCAGGGAAGTCTACTCTCTTCTTGAGGTCAACAAGAAAATAATTCTCACTGGAAGAGAAACACTGAATGAAACGAGTTGTATAATAAACAACATACAGTGTGACTGATTCCATCTCCTCCAAGAGCTGAAAATTTAGTAGGCTGTGCCTCCCTTTTTCCAATACAGTTATGCATCAGGTGCATTCAATATACTGTCCTTTTCTTAGAATTACAGAATATACATAAGGGGAAAGTATTGCTTATTACAGATTATTTTGATGGGTAATTCTTGTTGAGAGGAAAGCTTTAATTTCTATGAGAGTTCTAGAAATCAGGTGAGACTGGCAGCAGGTAATCAATCACAATTACATTTAATCACAAAATTCAAAAGTCAGAGCAATTTAAAGTATGCTTAAACGCATACGAGTTATATCCTGAAATGATTTCATTTTGCATACGACAAATAGGAGGGGAAAACAGGTTTTTTTATTTTGAACAAGATTACTTATTACAGTGATAAAAATTAAGAGTCTAGACAAGCAAGGATCCCTGATTCTAGTAACATGTTTATTGCTAAATCATCAGAAAAGGCAGGTGTCTGAGGGATTTCGTGCAGTGACAGAAAGGATGCACACAGACAGTCCTCTGTATACTTAGGGGTAAGACTAGGGCATTAGTGGACGACTTATTTTGGCTAATAACAATCAAACCACCAAAAATATAGAAAAAGTCACTGTCTGACACACACACAGGTTCTTTATTATTCTAAGGAGGATTTTGACTGCAGGTACCCATGTCCCTGCATTCAAGCAGTTGAGATTCAGTAACTGGAATGTCAGTATAAATGACTGCAGCAGTCACTAGCATTACTAGAAAATTATTTTTTTTTAAATAAAAATCTACCTCCTGAGACTTTCTGTTTCTCAAAGAAACTAACCAGCTAAGTTGAAGAATTTTGCAATTATAAACATTTAAAAACTCTTTATGAGGTCTCAGGACTCAGCTTCTGCACCTTCTTTTTCAACTACATATCATATTCTAAATAACAAAAGATGCTACTGCTTTTTAAAAACTGTTCATCCTGTAATCTGTTGTGGCTGTAAAAACCTCTGGTTCTACATTCAAAAGAGGTCGTGCATTCTTAACACTGTGAACATACTCCTCTTAAAAGATGGCCCAAACAAAAGCCCTTACCTAAGAAAATGCTCATTAATATGTATGTTATGACAAAATTCTTGGAATTTAGATGGAGGTTTGGTGTGATTAAACAGATTCACATGACCATAAAGTGTTTTCATGTGAGCTTAATTTATCTTGAGTTTTCAGGCTAAAATTGATGTTTAAGCTAGATTTCTGGAGCAGTGTTTCCAGAAACAAGTAAACTAGCTCTGCAAAAGGGTTGAGAGTTTATTTGTCATTCAAATTCTTAAATTCTGTTAAAAATTTACTTTTTAACATACTTTCTTTAAAGGGAATGGCAAAACACCTATAGACTGTAACAGAGTAGAAACTTTGCACATTTTACTTAGTGAGATCCGAGGGGTTAGTATATACAGCAGGTCAGAGGAGATGATCACAGTGACCTTTCTTGGCCATAAAAAACCTATGAAGAGCTGTAAGCACTGACCTAATGCTGCTTCTCCTACTGATGTCAATAGTGGAGGAGTGAGGCCAAGGAAAAACCCGTCTGAATTACTATTTCAGTAAAGAGTAATTTAAACAAAATTGAATTGAACCAAAGGTAATGCATTAGATAAAACAGGTAATGAAAAGAATCATGGTAGTGAGAAGGGAGTATCAGTTGTTTGGGCTCATCATCCACAAATAAGACAATCAACTTTCAAAGTCCATGCTCTTTGACCAGGTAGAGAGGCCCCATAATGAATGCCAAAAAGGCATAGAGACCATAGGACTTAGACACCTAGGCTTTGTTACTTAGATAAACCCTATCTAACTGTATCACTTGAATTAGGTGTCCAAAGGGAGAATACATTTGCCCCAGATTTCGGCAATGGACAAAGACAGCTCTATATTTCCATGGGCAACTCATATCTTATTTTTTCTGAATAATTGCTATGCAGTGTGAATCTCTCTATATGGTCTCTATAGGTCAAGGGAACTAGCCTCCTTTCTTGGGCTTTTCAGTTAAATGTGTACTTTCAGCTAGGATTAATCCAGACCTAGTAGTCAAGGCATAACACACAGCACCCTGGAGAAGAGTAAAACATCTCATTTCCCCTGCAATGACTAATCTTAAAAAAGGGTAGAATCTGTTCTTAGAAACAGCAGCGTATTTTCTAGCTAATCAATGGTAGTAGCTGAACTGACACCTTCTAGATCACTGATAGAGCAGACAATACCTACATTTTAAGCTCCTGAAAATAATCTGAAGTAACATGGATTTAAAGTAATATGGTCTGAAACTATTCTCAGGAAGGTTTGGAAACCAACTGTTTTAAGTTTCTTTGAAAATCCTCCCTACCATTTTGTCGGTATTAAAAGTTTTTGTAAGTATTTCTACAGCTTTTAAAAACCTATGGAGGGCAGGTGCTGGCATGTGAATATACAAAGGCATACACATGTAAGAGAAACAATAGGTACAAGAAGAAAAAGAGTTACTGTTTGTATTCTAATTATTCTCACTCTGCAGCCAGATCTGCAGAATCCAAGACTGGGAAAGACACTGTTCCTAAGTTTAATTTGTTCTTGTTCTCTACTACTTTTTTTTTGTCTCAGTTTTCTACTCTTTGTGAATGTATAGGTTTGATTAAGCTTCCAAGTCAAGAGCTCACAGGGAATAAAGATTGAGCGCATTACTTTATCTTTCAGCCTTCTACTTTCTTTTGGAGTATAACAGTATCTGCCAGAAAAGTTCACATCACACCTCAGCTTTTGAACCCTTCGATTTACATCCTCACAAGCTAAGTATGGGATTTTGTAAGCCTGAGAATACATTTAAACATTTCGACACATCTGAATCCAAGATTCTGTCACATTGAAAGAAACCATAATTCCTTAAAATTGAGCTACTTTTTACAAAATGAAATGGCTGAGGATGAGTTCTTAATTTAGAGTTTTACAGCGTTGGAAGCCCCTTATGCTTGGTATTGTGTGCAAACAAAGTAAAAGAAAACCCAAAGAGCTTATAAACATCCACCCTTGTCAGACAAAGGAAGGATTGTTATCACTGATGGCATATAAGTACACTGGCTGCCAAGAGTATTTGCTCCTCAAATATAATCTCTAAGGAGGAACTTAATGATGCCAGCGAGAAAGTAAAAAGAAGAATGTATCATATTCTGAAGTTCATAATGAAACAAAGCTCACATCATTACCTGTTATGTAAGTACTCCATGAAAAGTTGCAAAACTTGAACTTCGTCAAAAGTATAGCGTTCTTTACTTCTGCATTGATAAATATATTGTTGCAACAGCTTCAATTCAGGCAGCAGTTTGCTGCCACTTTGCAAATAAGGGCTTGAAGAAGTGTATATTTGAAAAACAACATACAATGTCCTTCTTTTTTTTTTTTACCTTAATCATGCTTCAGTTGTGATTTGAGCTTGAAATCATTCTTTTCTTATTTTATCAGAACAGGTTTTACTCTTTCTAGGTTAAAGCCAAGGCTGACCACAATAATGTAAGAGTCTCATGAAAAATCCACAACTGTGGTACTGAGAAAGAAGAGAAACAGCTTCCTGATTTAACTAGCATTTGGATAGACTCCTAGACTATTATTTGAGAAGCTGCCCAGGTTGGCTTATAAATAGCCATAAAGCAATAGTTCCACTTTCAAGAGAGAATATATTTTCTGAGCAGGTGGGTGGGATGGGAAGGAGCAGAATAAATATAAATGTATATATATGTGTATATAGATATGTATATACTATTCTGTTTTAGTGCAGGTGGTTTAATTATGTCCCAAAGCCTTACACTGAGGGTCAAGTTTGAGAAAGCAACAGAATTTCAAAGAAGTATCATGTTTCACTGAGTTCTATATCCAAGTAATGCATAAAGCATCTCATGATTTTTATGATGCAACTTAAATCAACTAAGTTGACTCGTAATCCCACTGAATGCTATAGGATTCAAGATTTGTATGGCTCAGAGGTTTGTTACTTCTATATTACTGAAACACTTCATTAAATTACTTTAGTATCTGTTTACTGCATATATATTCTGAATTCCTTATTGTATGATATTGGATTTCTCTTTGTCTCCTACCACTGGTATTTAACTATAAGTTGGAATATCAAAAGAATTCCCATCAAATAACTTTTGGTGCCACTTATTCTCACTTGATCCTGGTTTTCCATTAATAGTTCTACACTAAAACCTGCTTATTAATAAGCTGTCTCTTTTTCCTTTGATCAATGATTCTTGGTATTGAAAAGATGTGGAAGCCTGATCTAATTTTAGATCCAGAATTATGATTCTCTGTAGGTTTCTTATGAGACGAATTTCCTACTTTGCACTGAGAGGACTGTAGTGGACATTACATGCATATATGAACAGAAATACTTATGATATGGCAAAACTAAAACTAGGTCCTAACTTAATGTCACAGTGTTTCAGCTAAGGACTTCAAAGCCAGCATAGCTGAAATAAATAATTTTTTATACTTCTGAATGGGAAATAATGTCACCTATCCATTCACTGCTAAGTAAATACATTTCAGAATATTTATAATGTTTTAATGACGATACGCACTTCTGGTAAACACTTCTGTGATGTTCATAAACTTTTCATCAAGCATTGAGTCCTTGTAAAGATGGATGTGTTATTGTTTATCACTTGCTAACCAGGCGAAAAGTGCAAACCATGATCAAACTGTGGATGTGTGCAGAATGCTGAAGTAAAGCAGTCACCTGAGAAGGCCTAAATAACACAAGGACAAGATTAATCATAGCAGAGGTGACATTTGGATTTGGAGGGATGGACATTCCCATTGAGCAGATGCCTGTTTACCAGCACAAGAATAACCAATATAAATGGGAAGATCAAAATGCTAGTAAAATTAAGTGTTATTTTCATTCTCATGGCCAGCCCATGAATATGGAAGACTGTAATTCAGGAAGGGTACAGTAAGAAAAAGCTATCCCTAATATGGACAGGAAGAGTTGCTGAAAATCTCATGGCAATGAGTCATGACAATGGCATGCTATGTCAAAGGAGGATCATGATGCTGGGACAGGGAATGCAGCACTGGACAAAGCTTTTTGTGAATATCAACCAAAGGAATCCAAGCCTCTGGCCTCAGTGGAAGTAGTGTTTTTCCTCTACTACCCTTGTATCTTGCAGGAAAGGAGTTAATGGATAAGACTTTTTTTCCCATTGATGATAATTTTGTTGATTCATATAGAGCAAGATTTGGAGGGGAAGACCTTTTAATGATGATTATGAATGATGGGAAATGATAGCATATATGAAGAAGAAAGGTGAAATAGGTAGGAGAGATCATGAAATGGTCTCTGTGATTATTAGTAAATGAAGAACAGATATACATATAATAAAAACAATGATTTTAAAAAATGCCTGTTGAAAGACTTGAAAAGCTTAAAATGGGAGAATGCCAATCAAAATACTTGGAGAGTTTTTAAATGAACACAACCATATCAGTGCCAAGAGTGGAAAGTAAAGACAAAAAATACAAAACCCCACCACCTTAGCTAGAACTTCATTGATTTGAAATATAGGACAGAAGCAAACTGAAAGGACAGATCACTAAAGATTTTGATAGCATCAGCAAAGGGTTTGCAGACCAAACCAGAGAAAACACTAACTAATGAGAATTTGAGGTACCACATGACATTACTCAGCATAATGAAAGGACAGGCCACTGTGGACAGGAGTGCCCCCTGGCTCCCCCAGGCCTGATTACATTCTTCTGGCACGTCTCTCACATGATGTCTGGGAATGGTGGCACTTCAAGTGAATCAGGTCAGCTTATGGCTAGACACAAAACCTCTAATGTGCCAAATGTTAAAGGGGAGTTCTGTCAGATTAACAGTGTTCTGGCTTGCCACAGAATTGCCAGAAATAAAACAGGACGTACAGTTGGGACATGCAGATAGGGATAAGGGCCAGGTGCTGGGACTGTTTTTTTTTGGTAAAAGCTTACACTTGGATTCAATTAAATTAACCTGAAATAAAATTTTTATTTGATTTTGACTTTTCAAATCAACTATGTTAAAAAGAAGTCATCCTTGGACACCCCACAAAGAGGTGGAAGTGCTGTCCATGCAGACAGGGGAATAACTTGAGAATTTACTGATGAAAGATGAGGCTCCAAATTGTAGAGAGTTTCTGGGATGCAAGGGGAGTAGATGACATAGGGAAGTAAGTGGAAAACACAGAATTACAGAGTATTGGAGCAATAAATCAAGCAATATACCAAAAATAACAACAACAACAACAAAAAAGGGAAAATGAAAGATGAGGCACCTCTCTATTAACAGGAGGCATAGATTTAGAAATGACAGAATCAACAAATGTCATATATCTGGACTTCAACAAATCCTTCAACTCTGAATCGAGTGATAATTTTTTTCGTAGAGATAGAAGGCAAGTGCAAAGTCAATGTAGCACTCTTAGGAATCCTCAATGAAAATGATGATGGTTTCAATTATGAATATAATTTATTACTCTTTAAGCCTTGTGAACATCTTTGAATCATAATGAGGAACTTGAAACTGTTAACCTAGGAGCAAAGGTAAAAATGTGACAAGCTAATTTAGACCTTTCTCTAAATAAGATCCCTTTATGAAATGAACAGCAATACAGCTAATGCGTGAAAATTGAAGGATTAATCCATAAAATAATACCCTTTTTAATGGATTTCTACTCTTTTGTTAAAGAAGGAGGAAAAAAAGCCAAGCCTGTACAACATTTCTAAAACAAAGCAATCATTTTAGTTCCTGGATATATTTATTAACTAAAAGTATAAATTAGAAAACAAACAAAGGGTAAATCCAAAGCTGCAAAACAGACCCAAGGTATTCTAAATGTGCCTGTTTAATATGCACTGCAGATTAACGGGTATAACACATTGACTCTAGCTGTACTTTTCAGAGGAGGTGAGAAACTGAGATAAAATGTACAGTCTTTGTTTCAAAAACAAAAATGGGTTTTTAAATTTAAAAACATAAAAGTAGAAGAAAATCACTAATAACTATATTCTTTATCTTCCCCCAAAAAATCAACAAAACCTTGCTTCACTGTGTATTCCAGTGTTCTACAGGCAGGCATTATCCAGCCCCTTTCTGAATGTTGGCAGGAGAGTTTGCTTTCCCAACTCTGCGAAATTCTAAAATATAATGAAAATGCAGCTACCATACTTTCTAAGCTTTGGTAGATATTTTCACTTACTTTGTCATTTTCAAGGGGGGGAAACAATGGTGGCATCTGTGCCCTGGTGCTAAGTGCTCATTTGCATGCAGAGGCAGAGAGATATCCATTTATTATCAATTTTATGCATTACTTCATTTCATGGTGTTAAAACAATTACATTCAAAGGGTTCAGCAGTCCACAGCCAAGCTATTCAGGGCTCCAGCAGCATCATATAATAACGTTTTTCAGGGAGAGACACATACATCATAGTTTACTGACTTAGAAGTAAAAAAGAGAGGGAGAGAGAGAAGCAACTCCTATAGAGATGGATACAGAATTTGTAAAACATCAAAGATACAACAATAAGCAAGAAACTCAGGGCAGATGGACATGAAATTTATTGACTCGGAATTACTTTTCAAGAAAGTTGAGAAAATTTTTTAGAAACGACAGTTCTACCAAGTTCTCTGCCACATTCTCAATGTCTTTTTTATGACACTCTTCATCACCCACACTGCAAAGCTCCACTTGAGCAAAAAAGCAGAGACTGTGCACATCCCCTCAAAGACTTCAGAACACATACCTTGGAACAGCAAACAAGCAGTTGGGTCTGAAGAGACTTTTTGTGCTCCCTGCGTGCAATGGATTTGCAATCTGATTATCTGGTTACTACTGACAAGGCTCTGCCAAGCCTCCCATGAGGAATTTACATTTGTCTATCAATTTACATTAGCTAAAACAGCTGTCTGTGCAAAGGATTTCAAGGTTTGAAAATGAGGACCTACCCTCTGACACCAGTCAACTCTCCAAAAACCAATGAAATCTGTGGCACAGTAGCGAACAAATTTAAAAACCACATCCACCTTCAGGATTTTCCTGATTGAGTTTGGTGAGATGCTTTTTTTAGCAGAACGCAGACTATTTGATTGAACATTTACTGAAACTTTTAAAAAAGCAAGAAAAATCAAATCAAAGAACTTTTAATAATACTTCACTGCCAGAGGAAGATAAAATCAGTGTTGCCCCTGTAAAACAAAAAAGCAATTACCAACTTTTTGATTATAATTTCTATAATAATCTACCTTCAGGAAAGCAACTTCAGTGAATCACAAGAGAAGAAAAGCCTTTTTGAAGCATTTCAACATAGAGGACTCAAGTAATAAGAAACTGAAAAGGAAGTGTTTTTTATCCCGACTATTACAGAATTTCTATCACAGAAATTTTCCATCACTCAATGCACACACAGTCCTATGATATGGTATGGATCAACTCAAGCAAGAAATGCAAGTTCTAAAGAAAATAGCTTGGCAACATGGAAAACCAGCTGCTCCCTGGTAATCACTGCAAGGAAAAACAAATTTTGTAGCAGTTCTCAAGCTCTGAGCCTCTCTAAAAAGAATGTGGGAAAATATATTCTGGGCTGTTGTAAGGTCAGAGTACTGACAGAAGCAAAGGACAGCTTGTGGTTGAGGTAGGGATAGGTTTAGTGGAAGGACAGGGACCAAGGCTTTCAGCCTTTTTTCATGGCAAGCATTCCATGTACCAATACCTGCAAGGAAAGTTAGCCAGTAGCTCCTGGCAGATTTCCTTTTCTTCTGCTCTAAATATCTCAACAGCCAGAATTTCTTTCTCAGCTATCTGCCTCTGCTCCTGCCATAGCCAGCTTTTATCATTAAAGTAATCAGGGTGGCAACAGCATGCAGCTGTGCCACATCTGCGTCTAAAAGAAAGTAAATACTCAGTGAATTGGCCATGTTGATTCCTCATTAGGCTGCTAGCAATGTCTTGTCTTGTCAGTTTAAAGCTAGCATGGTTATCTTTGCACTACATTGCAGTCACAACACTTTCTTTAAGGGCAAAGAAATTGCCTAAATACCAGTTTTATTGGGCTGTACAAATCAAAGAACAAAAAAATTTGGTCTAAGTTTTATGGCAGAAGCTTCTAATTAATTTCACTCTGAAGGGCTCCTGAGCTCTGTGGCAGTGCCTCTGTACCACATGCCATGCCTCAGTTCAGAGATCTGGCCTAATGTGTTGTGCCATAGGCATACTGCTGCTGCTTATGGTGGAGGACAGTCCCACAAGAAACAGGTTCTTCAGTCAAACCTCTCCTGTTACAAAACTGGGACAATAACACAAAATCACCATCACAATAATCAAATAATCATTACTTTGCTCCTTGTCTTCACAGAATCACAGAATCATTAAGATTGGAAAAGGTCTCTAAGATAACATGACTGTGTTCACCATTAGGCCGTGTCCCTCAGGGCCACATCTACATGCTTTTTGAACACTTGCAGGGATGGTGATTCCACTGTGTCCCTGGAATACCTGTTCTAATGTCTGATCACCCTTTCAGTGAAAAAAATTTTCCCAATACTCAATCTAAATCACTCCTGGCACAATTTGAGGACATTTCCCCTCATCCTGAAATATACAGTTTCCTTCACTATATGGTTTATTCATCAAGATCTTCAAGGAAATGATTGTCCTTTCATTATCATGCCTTTATGATTAAGTCCTGATAATTGAACATGGGTCAAAAGATAAAAGCACTACTATAACAATAAAGACTTTTAATTTAACTCATGGCCTTTGAAATAAACCTCGTAACCAGGAATAGGAAAGGAGAGAGAATGATCACCAGTAGGAAGAGGTCCTGGTATTTGGATGAAAAATACAGAGATGTTAGAAAGAAGACTTCAGTAAAACATTAATATTATACAGTAGTTATTATTATAACATTATAACATTACTATAATTAATAATAATATTGTAATTAATAATTTATTATTATTATATAATAATATATTATATATTACATATTATATATTATATATTATATATTTTATATCATATATCATATNATCATATATCATATATTAATATATAATATACAATATTATAATTAATAATTTATCAATAAAGTTATGCAATAAAATTAGACAATGTCTAGATGTGTGAAACTGTAAAGACACACAAAAATAATCCTGTAACCTGACATGAAAAGGTTTAGTGTTGTTATGATTTTTGGACGGCACAGAAATAACAACATGACTCTTGATATGATGGTGAAATGAGAGCCAAATCTTTATTTTTCTAATTCTACTTTTATAGAGTAGTTAGGTACAAAGAACATGATTGGTTATTCGGAGTCTACACCCTTTGTCAACAACCTTGCCAGTAAACATGTTGGAACAACACCACCTGTGGATAGTTTCTCACTTTTCAAGGTTTGTTGGAATTTTTCCATAAGATTTTCCCAGGCCAGAATGAGAAAGTTGCTCTCATGCCTTTCAGACACTGGCAGAGCCTGAAGCCTAAATTCAGACCAATTGTCTGCACCCATAGTTCAGCTTACTGGAAGGATTGGATTTGGCAGGCTTAGTTTTAACTTTTTCCCCTATATCTACAACAAAATGTTTTAAAGGCTATTATTATTACTGTTGTCATTATTATTATCATCATTGTCCCCCTTTTTTAAAAAAGGCACTTCCCTGTGTACTGTATTAAAGGTCAGCAATTTTAGAGTTCAGTCTTGTTTTTCTTTTTAAACAAATAGCATCTAGAAACTGATCAGTTTGCATTTGTTACTATCAATAAATTAACTTATTTTGTTTAAGATGCTCATGGAATTCAAAAGACACATTAAGAACACCTCTTGAAATTATTGTTTTTCATGAGTTTTCAATAGAAGCATCTTGGGTTTATGATGCTAAATAGGTCTATTTGGACTGGTTTAGTTTATTATCAGAGTTCAAGGAACATACAAAGACATGACTGTATTCGCAGTCTGAAATCTGAAATATTCTGTCTCCACTGGTTATCAATGATGAATGTTCAGGAAGTGCAAGAAGTAGGGTTTACAAAGAGGTTATCTGCAATAACTCTCCACCCAACCTTCTGCTACTGCATTCAGCAGACACTGACATGAAATGCTTTGAGACTCCAAAAGCTGTAGCAGATAATTCTACTTCAATTCTAAGTAGAATCTTCAAGTTGTCTGTAACCTATTAGAAAGATCTGTGAAAAATTAGCTAAGCATTTCAAACTACTATCTTGATGGAGAATGTCCTGAAATAACTAGTGGATACTCTTCTTGCTTGTTGATAGCTCTGGGATAAATGATGTTGATAGCTCTGGAATGAGTGATCTGATTTCAAACTCTCTTTCAAAAAAAAGAGATGTTCAGATGAAAGATATTTTCAAGGTGACTTTGGTGTCTCCAGCTTGTTTTTCCTCCAGTACTTAAATAAGGACATATTTTGGTTAAATATAAAATTTTATTACTACAAACTACTTAGTTTCTGCGCTTTACATTGAATCAAAGAACAAATCACAGAATAGTTTTGGTTGGAAGGGACTTTTTAATGGTCATCTAGTCTACACCCTCTCCCATGGAAGGGATATCTTTCATTAGATCAGGTTATTAAAATCTTCATCCAATCTCACCCTGAAAACTTCCAGGCATCCACTTCTCTGAGCAACCTCTTCCAGTGTCTCACCATTCTCATCATGAATGGTTTGTTATTTATAATTAATCTAAATCTACCCTCTTTCAGAGTAGATTTCTACTTCTGGAAGCAAATTAAGCATAGAATTTGTACTGTTAAACTACAACAAATATTAGATTAAACATTTTAGATAAAAGTTTAGATCTATAAATTGTCATGAAATGCTACACATATGTAAAGAGATTTACATATACTGGACACACAGTGTTGGAATAAGCTACTAAAATTCCACTAATTTCTAAGGGATTATACCAGGATTTACCAAAAAGTATTTTTGACTCAGTGAATTCAAGAAATACAAGAAAAAGGGAATAATTGGAAGAAGAGAGTTTCAATATATGTTATTTAAATATGTCAAATTAATCCCCTGAATTAATTTAATAAGTTGTAAATCAGTGAACCATATAAAATAGAAGTAAAGAAATAATCTCCTACTTGCCAAGATATTGAAGGAACAGTGAAAATACGGGTTCAATATGTGTGTCATCAATGTTAGGTGTCAAATACTCCCATGATCAACAGTTTCTATTCCAATGAGATTACTTCACTGTCTGTTACAGGAACAGTGCTAACTCCCATCATTCCTGCTCTCTCAAATGACAGCCCAGGTGGGTAGGACAGACATTTAATAAGTAGCAGCTCAAAGTCCAGTCTGCATGAAAAGGTAAAACCGATTCTAACCTGCACATGGGTGTGAAAAATTTTATTGGAGAGATAGTAAGGAAAAAGAGGTTGTCAAAAGGAGATAAGAATCAAAGTTTGAGTAATATAGAACATCTGCAGCTTGCACTATGATCCTCGGTAGCTATAGGTACACAGCAAGTCCATAGTTGCTGTCTGGATGGGGCTCATACATAGCAAAGACACATTGTTCATTAATGAACCATAGTTCATGAGTCTACAAATACATATGTTGCAGAGGCAGCAAATAAACAGCTAAATGGCACAGTAGAGTCTGGCTTTACCCACTGTTTTGATTTTTTCCTGTTTTGGGTTTTGATGTTACCCTCTGGTTTGTCATATGAGCTAAATAATCTTACCAGTTGGGTAGTAATATATTTAGGGGATGATATGTCACAATTAATTTTCATCTTTAAAAATATCCCTAAAATCACTGCATATACCTTTTTGGGGCTGTTAACAGGAAATCTGTTTTCAGACAGGCCTGTAACTGGACCTGAATAAAGGTATTCAGGACAGGCAGGTGGTAGGTTGTTAAATAGCCCCCTGCTCATTCCTAGAGAGGGCACAATAAAATGAGCTAAATGCTTATGACTTTAATGTACTTGGTGCTCACAATGAAGATGATTTCAAGGCCAAACAGCATCCTCACTAGCAGTTGGCTGAGACATCAAGAACAAGAAGAAGAATTTCTAAGACCTTATTGGTGAACATATGGCAAACTCTGATTTCCTTACTAAATCAGATGATATTACTAGAACTGGGTCATTATGCACACTTTGTAATCTATCGTTAAGCCCAACGAAGTAATATTTAGCTGGTGTTTTACTTCTGCTACTGGGATTTATCTCTGCTTTTTGAAGAAAAAGTTTCCAGGAAGGAAGGAAGAGTGTCGAGTTTTCAATTTTAGTAAGAGGAGATTGCCAGTTTTGACAAATGACTCTAACAGCTTATTCAGATAATGTTTGCCTATATACATATTTGCACATATATTCGGTGTTATTTAGGAGATAGGAGATGTTTAAATTATTCATTTTCTTCCCTGAAATGTACCTTTCTCCTCCCTGCATAGGCTTTCAAAATGCAAGTTGGCATCATATGTTTCAAATAATTTTCCAGTTTGTTCTATAAAGCCTACAGCCAGGCCTTCACTACCTGTGTTTCCAAATGACCATGAAGAGTGTAATGCATGTGCCTGTGTTATAGAATTGATGACATACAGGAAGAAAATTAACCTCTTGGCCTGGAAATCAAGCACTCCCTCACAATGCCAATCCATATGGCTACAATCAATTAAAACAAAGATGAATCCTTCTCATCTGGGCTGTTGAGCTATCATGAAGCAACTCTTACAGGGTGGTAGAAACCAGGACTTCTAGGTTTTTGTGTTGTGCTTGTTTCTTGGTGTAGTTTTTTTTCCTTACCAATACTTTACACAGGGTTTCTGCAAACATGGGTGCTGTCTGTCCAGGGTACAGGACAGCAGGAAAAGGTGTGCAATTCAACTGTAAGCCAGTCAATCCACATTGCTTAACACATTGCAAAATGAATTAAACACATTCATTTTCCAATGTGTTAAGCAAAATTGTTCAGAGAAATCCCATATCTGTCTCGAAAAGCTGGAGATAAAGAACCCTGTTTTCTTTTCTGTCATGGTTAATAAAAGAAGCAACTTATTAAATGGCATTTTGGCAAACACAATGGATAATGAATCCTATTCTATAGTAAAAAACTTCTAACAATTAAAAAGATTTACGACGCAAGCACTGTGACACACGAGCGCTGAAGGAGAGGACCTGCTCCTGTGCAGCCACACGTGGAATGGGCACAGCACGCATCCAGCCGGAATGGGCGCCTTGAGAGGAGCCAGGAGAGTCCGGCAGGTAAGCAGCTCCAGCCCCTCAGGACAGCAGGACGGACATGGCAGCAGCCTGGCCCTTTGATGGGGCTGAAGCAGCCCACTATGTCAGATACCACGGCCCCCAGCCCATTGTTCCCCATCAGCTACAGTACATGTCCAGCGTCTGGTTTGTCAATCACGGGATTCAATGGCTGTTTGCCTGGGAAGCTGCTGACAGGGGGCTAGGGGGGTTTGCCAGAGCTTAATTACCGTACCTCATTAGAGGGCTTCTCATTCATATTCAGTAAGGAATCATTCGAGCAGACAGATATGTCTTTGTTAGATGAACTGAAAAACATACTTTTAAAAAAATCCCTACCACTTACGTATTTACATTTGTTTTGTTAAAGAACTCTTTTCATTCTGCTTACGAGAAAATGAGAGAGAGAGTAAAAAGGGCAGGGGGAGAAGGAAAAAGCACAGGAAAGAAATAAAATGAAAGGAAAAATTACTAGAAAGAGTTTGCATTTGTAAGGTGACAGGCTTTTTTGAGGAAAAAATAGATTTCATTACACAGACTGAATTTCTGCTTTAATTTCTACTTGGTTCACAAAGATACACGGATGTGTGCATGGGGGAGGTACGGGGGAGGGAGGGAAATCTTCTCTGAATAATGCCTGCTGGAAAAGCCTGGTAAAAATGTCACTTATTTTTCCTTAAAGTAAAAGTTTAGGAAAATTTTGCACTTGTTTTT